>VDFB02193867.1:206100120-206440389 GCA_007258455.2 Sequoia sempervirens | reverse complement strand
TCTCATAATTACGACCCATACAATTTTTTCTCTTTCTCCAAAAATAATGAAATGCCAGTCAAACCTCCAAAATGTACTCATTAATCCTTCCTAACATGGATTTCCTCTTCTTTTCATGTGCATTCAATGTTCAATTCAAAATTTTCTTCCCACCTTACACCCACTCTCTCCATTCCATCAATGCCCATCATTCCAGTCCTCGAACAAGATGCAATTTCAAATTTTTTTTAATAGAGTTACAATTTACAATAATTGTCCACTCACAGGCTTCGACATGGAAGTTTTCCCTTTTATAAAATTAACAATTCTCAAAAAATTAAAAACAATGAAAAAGTGAAGCAACTAATTAATTTATTTTCCCATAATCCATCACCAAATTCTGCTACGCTGGAGGAGTTGAAAATTTCAACAATTCAAGAGTTTACAAGAGCATTCAAGAGCTGATTATCAAGTGTTTTGGAGCATTATTCAAGTATCAAGCATCATGTCAAAGTCATCATGCATCTTGTTTTCTTTTGAGCTAACAATTGTGATGTAGGTTTTCATGATTCAAGCAAGCATTTAAATCAAGATCTACAAAATTCAAGCAAGAGTCAAGATCCACATCCATTGGAGCCATTTCATACATGTTTGCAGCCTTTATTTCTAGGGTTTGGTGAGTTGCAACATATCATATTGTTCATTCATCATTCCTCTTTTCCATTTGATTTCATTACAAGGTTTGATTACCAAAACGGGGTTTGGCTAAGGCAAACCTATTTCCACTAACAAAACAACATTTTCCCCTCTCTTTATTGTGTGATTTGCAGATCTAGGTTGAAGACATATTGAAGAGAAATATTGGAAAGAAGTTGCAAAGTTTCCAAAGTTGTCACCTTGTTTAGAAGATCATTAAAAGACATCCACAAAGAAAAATTCAACAATTCAGATTTGGAAGTCAAATTGAGAAGATAAAGTAGAGGTTGAAGAACATATTCAGATCATGATCCTCTAAAAAATCCTAGCAAGATTGATATGCCACTTCTGATGTATGAGTCCCAGTATAGTGGATTTTCTAGTTTTCTCTGACTTCTTAGTTTGCTATTCTGATTTGCATTCATTTCTAGGTCATTTAGTGAATTTTTGCATATCATTAGGTTTTGATATTAGGTCTTACATGTTACTTGTATTTCCAAGCCCTATCTTGGTGGTGAACCCCCCTTTAGTCTTTAATTAGACCGTAGGACATCCCTATTGTAGATCTCTTTCCCTCATTTCATCCTTGGATTGAGATCTCTGGTGTTTCCTTGAATGAGAAGTATAGAAAACTTGTTGTTCTATGTCCTAAACCATAGAGCGACCATTTTCTATATTTTAAAATTTTATTGATTCCTCCTTAGTTTTCTTCATCTTCCATATTTTCTTGATTATTTTTGTTCATACATAAGGTAAGTGAAAATTTGTCAAAAATAAGTCACTCAATTATTTCCATGTTTTATCATGCTTAGGTAATTCTTTATTGTGCCATCTTAGTGCCTCATCATTGAGGGTCTACACAAAATCATAATTGGGTCTAGTCACCATTGATGCCAACCCCACTCCAATAAAACTCCAAGGTAAAGGGATGTTTTCTAGCATCCTTGATGTATTTACCAAAAATAGGGAGCTTAATCATATGTGCATCCATATTTGGAGGAGGTAAAGGTGTTTTTGATTTATTTTGTATGATTAGGGATTATCCTCTCTCCTAATGTATTCTCTACTCTTTCTCTCTTTCTCTCTTTTTATCAATGCTTCTCTGTCTAGTTTCATTCCTTTTCTACTTGACCAAATTTCTTTCTCTACCATTATCTCTTAGTAACCAAAAATATAAAAACTCACTTTCTAATATTTGTCACAAATCTCATACATAATTGCTTATTGATCTTTCTTTCTCTAATCCATCAACCCTATACCCTCAACCCTTAAACCCTTAAACTCTCTACCCTAACCCCTCAACCCTCAACCCTTAATCCCTCAATACTAATCCCTCAAGCCTCTACCCTCTACCCTCTACCCTATACATTACACCATCAACCCTCAATTCTCAACCCTCAACCCTTAATCCCTCAACCCTCAACCCTTAAACCCTAAACCCTTAACCCCTATACCCTCTACCCTCTACCCTAATCCCTCAACCCTAAACCTTCAACCCTCAACCCTCAACCCTTAAACCCTCAACCCTATACCCTCAACCCTGAACCCTATAGGTCCTCAACCCTATACCCTCAATTCTCAACCCTGTACACTATACATTAGATCCTTAACCCTCATCTCTCTCTATCCTTCCCTCCTCTTCTCTCCTCTCTATCTCACTTTGATCTAAGCAAAGGAAGAAAACTCACTCTCTCAATTTCATTTTTCAAAACTCAAAACATCCTTTGTTAGGTTACTCATCTCAAGTTCACTTTTGCCTTTACAAAATCTTGGTTCCAAAGCACTTAATCTAAAAACAAGGCACCAAACCACTTATTGATTCCTTAAACACTTTGAACAACAACAAAATAACTGATTCAACCCAATTCCCAACCTTGATATTTCAAATATGAAAACTTCTCAAAACAGACTCTCCTAATAGCAAACTAGGCCCTTTTAGGCCACATACACAAACCATTCTAAACTCCAGGCCCATTCTCTTTTGAGGATGCCACAAAAATATTCTAATACATCTGTACAAACTATTTAAACCATTCCCCATTAATTAATCATGATATTTCTTCAAACCCTTATTCTAAACCTTCAACTTTAATTCCAAAACATGACTGTCATAAGTAAGTCATGCAAGATAAGTTAACAAAACACCCAAAAAGATTGTTAATCCATTAAAGCTAACAAGAAATGGTTTCAAATATTCCAATACAACCATTTAAGTCACTTTCACCCAAGGGGAATGCATATTACATAATCAAAAGCAAGAATCTTGACTGTCCTAACTTTGTTTTCTCAGGACAGTAAAGATAGTACATTCAATTCCTCCTAATTTCATCAGTCCCAAATTAGAAAAGGGTTGCAACACATTATAGCAACCTCTTCAAACCATGACAACCAAAATAGGACCCTCACATCACAATTAAATCTCTCAAAATGACTCTGTACACAATCATTTTCTAGATTTTTCCCAAAATATAGACCTAGGGCTTCATAATTTCATATGCTAATCATCATCTTACTATGTAAGACTTTGGAATATGAAAGAGCATATAAAAACAAGCCTTATTACCAAAATTCATACTATTCCACCGATTGAAATGGGAGAAACTCAATTTTGAAACCTCGCTGTTTACCCTAAAGAGTGTTTTACCCACCTGAAGATATTTGTTGATAACTTTCTTAAAACATGATGGATCCAAATGAAATAAAATAAATTTAAAGGAAGATTCACAAGGCTTCAATCTACAATGGAGGAGGATAGGTTCATTGCACAATTATGGCCGTACAATGGCCTGAAATCATGAAATTGAAGGAAAAATACAGAAAAAATTGAGAATTTAATTGATTTCTTCACATTTACATCTTCCTACAACCTTCATCGAATATTGTGAGGCCTAAACATGCCTTTTTAAACTATAACCATTTCCTAAAAACTAACTTTCAACCACTTGACCTTTCATCTTCATGATTTTTACATTTTGTGCATTTTGCAAATTTGCATTGATAACTTTTCATCAAATTGTGCAATGTTTACCTAATGTATCCAGTGACCCAAAACAACTATAAATGACCTAAAAAAAACCTATTATGGTCATATAGACCTTATGAAAACATTATCAACATTTTTGAAATCATAGCTTGAAGTTGCTTCATGGAGGCATATCCTTGCTTGGGTGCACCTGCATCACGCTTCTCTCTCCATCTATCCCTCTCTACCCTCAACCCTAAAACATAATCCCTAAACCCTATACCCTCAACCCTTAAAATATCAACCCAAAACCATAAACCCTCAACCCTTAATCCCTCAACCCTTAAACCCTAAACCCTCAACCCTTAATCCCTTAACCCTCAATCCCTAAGCCCTCAACTGTCAACCTTTAATACCTCAAACCTTAAACCCTAATCCCTCAACCATCAAAACTTAAAACCTAATCCCTTAACCCTTAAACCCTCAACCCTCAACCCTCTACACTATACATTAAACCCTGAACCCTCAATTCTCAACCATCTACCCTATACATTGGTCCTCAACCATAGTCCCTTTACCCTATACCCTAAAACCTATATACTCAACTCTATACCCTCAATCCTCAACCCTAATCCCTCAACCCTAAACCCTTAAACCCTAAACCTCATCCCTCAACTCTTAAACCCTTAAACCCTCAACCCTTAACCCTTCAACTCTTAAACGCTTAAACCCTCAACCATCTACGCTATAAATTAAACCCTCTACCATATACATTGGAAAATCAACCCTATAAATTAAACCCTCTACCATAATTTCTAGCTTTCCAGACCTCCATTCTACCTTCTTTAGTCTCCCAGGTGCACACTTTCTATTTCATAGCTTTTTGTTGTGTTTTGTTCATCTTTCTAGGCCATTTATAGTTAGTTTGCACTCCCTTAGGGTTTTGTCTTCCAACTTGCATTGTATTTTCTTTTCCAAGTCTAAACTTGGTGGTTAACCCCTCATTAGATATCATTCAGCCTTTTGGACAGTCCCTTTGCAAGGTTTCAATCTCCTTTGCATTGAAATCTCAAGGGTTTCTTCTCAAGTGAAGTGTGCAAAGAATTGTCTCTCTCCTTTTAGGTCCAAAACCCTATATATGAAAGAGAGCCTACAATTTTTCACCTTTTCACATACATTTAATAGACTAGAATTTAACACAAAGCAAGACATAATGTGTGCGCATTATAATGCGCTCACATTATGTCTTGCTAGGCCAGTCTTAGGCACAAACGCAAAAACATGTCAAAGCTATGAAATAATGCAAGCGCGTTATAACACGCTCGTGTTATTTCTTATTTTTGGAATCCCCAAGCCTTAGGCTTGGTATTTTCTTTGGAATACCAATCCAAAGGCTTGGAGTGCCTTCCCAATGTCCAAAGATGTGTTTTTGTAAATTCTACAATATTTCACATAATCACGTTCATGCTAAGCATTAGGTTTGCACATGTTTGAAGGTTGAACAAATTGAACACCTTAGTAATGTTAGGCTCTCTCTTAGCTATCTAACGATGTTATTTTTTTTCACATTTTGACAATGTTAAGCCTTTGATCTATAATTCCTTTTGTTTGTGTGTCTGTTTTCTGGCAAAAACTAGTGTTTGGCATTTTTTTCTTTATAAATTAACTATTCATCAAAATTTCAAATAAATTACATTTTTAGAAACTAGCCTCCATTCTACACATTAAAAAAAATTATTTTCAATTACTTTTCAAAATTTATAGGGGTAGCATAGCCAAAATTCTATTTTTCAGGAAGTGTCCACTTTGAAAATTAGTAAAAAAATCAAATATTCATTAAAAAATTATCAAAAAAATCAGGCATAAATTACGTACTGTGAGCAATTTTTTCACAGAAGCAATTTTAAAAATACTAAAAAAAATGTAACCTTTTGGGGGATCCACAAAAGTCGTCATTATATTTTTTTGACAAAAACAACACCAATTTTTGTGGCCCCCTCTTTTGAACCCCTTAATCTCTACCATTTTCAAAAAAATTAGTAGTTTAGAAAATAGAATCGAAGAACTACGATCCTATTTTTTGTTGCATCTCAAAATTTTGAGTGTAACTATTCTCAATGTCACATCCAAGGCTAGTATTTCTTGATTTCAGAAAAAAAGTGGCCACTTAAGACCCCTTTTTGGCCCCCATCTTTTTGCACTTACCCGTGGAGAACTCTCATCCTTCTCACCTTTATTTAAATAATTTATCACTTTAACATTATGTTTTCCAACTCTAATTTGAAATTATCAATTTCATTCTTTACTCCTAAATCATTCTACCTATATTTGACTAAGATTCTATTATGGTGATCAATTCTATTGCATCCTTATATGAAGAGGAAATCTTCTCATCTACTTTTGTTATAATGTGATGGGTTAACCCTAAAATAAACCACTCAATTCATTTCTTTTATGTCAAGGTTTCTTCTAGTTTTCTAACCACACTTTAAAATAATTGCTCATAAAATTTTACCGATTCCTCCCTAGTTTTCTTCATCTTCCATATTTTCTTGATGATTTTTTTCATACATAAGCTAAGTGAAAATTTATCAACAATAAGTCACTCAATTATTTCCATGTTTTATCATGCTTAGTTAATTATTTAATGTTCCATTTTAGTGCCTCATCATTGAGGGTCTCCACAAAATCATAATTGGGTCTAGTCACCATTGATGACAACCCCACTCCAAAAAAAAGTCCAAGGTAAAGGGATGTTTGCTAGCATCCTTGATGTATTTACGAAACATAGGTAGCTTAATCATATGTGCATCCATATTTGGAGGAGGTAAAGGTGTTCTTGATTTATTTTTTATGACTATGGATTATCCTTTCTCCTAATCTATTCTCTACTCATATCTATTTCTCTATTTTTTATCAAGGTTTCTTTGTCTAGTTTCATTCCTTTTCTACTTGACCAAATTCCTTTCTCTATCATTATCTCTTAGTAACCAAACATCTAAGAACTCACTTCCTAATATTTGTCACAAATCTCATACATAATTGCTTCTTGATCTTGCTTTCTCTAACCTAATTAAGGATTCATTCCTTATATGAAATCTTTAGAAACTCTTCTTAATTTTGAAAATGTGGGAAGTGATTCTTAGTCCATAAGGTTCGTCTCCTCATAGTGTATCTTGAGCTTGGAGAATGTGCTGGTTGATAAAACATCATTATTAATTGATTTATCTTTAATTTTATTTGAGTTTTTTTCTTCCTCAACCTAGGAATTGCTCTCATCTATCATCTCCAAAGTTTCCTTGGAAAAATCTAAGATTTTGGTGACTTATTTTATTCTAAATTGCTAAATATTATCTCCTCTTCTTCACCAATTAACAACTTATTTACTTCGTCTTCTTCCCCATAGCAACCACATCTATAGTATCCCAAAAATTAAGGCCAAAGTTCTCTAAGTTCATTGTTACCTTGTATTATTTCAATTGCCTTATCATTTTAGTTAGATTTTTCTCTATAGTTCTAATTTACACTATAAACCACTATATTTCTTTAATATTCATATTCATGCCATGTCCGTTGAGGATATACCTATATCAATACTAGGTTTTTATTTGTTGCATCCCTCTTGATACACTCTCTTGATGCTTATGACACTTTTTCTAACCTTTTCCATTATCTTAACTTTCAATCCTAAGTTTGTTTCAACATTTTTTCTTCTTCCTTCTTCTCTATCATGATCATTAAATTCTTTTCAAAACATTTCTTGATCATCTCACCAATAAATTATGTTACTCTCTTGTTATCAAATTTTCCATAATATTTAATTGATTTAATTTATCCATTCTTAAATCCTTTCTTTTTTATACCTTAATTTATTAAGGGGTAGTACAAGACACCTAACACTACAACATCTTTATTTTAATACCTACAATGATATCGATATTATTTTATATTCTAGCAAAGTAATTTTACAAGGCTTACCTTTGTAGTGCATATATGTTTTCGTCATTAGTATCCATTAGGATGCTCTTTTTATTTTTTTAATAGGAATAGGTCTGGAACTAACCTATATAATTTTTAGAAATGAATTCATAAGGACATCATGGGTCAGTCTAAAAGCATTTTTCAAAGGTTAATGTGTTGCATACTAAGGGCATAGAAAATATTATCATTAGAAATCTAGATCATTAATGAGGGCAATCCTTACAAGACAATCTCTACGAATTGAGGGCAAATTTCCTATCTATCTAAGGCTAACCTTAAATATATTTGTGTTGTGGGGTATGAAAAGGGATAGAGTTTTCTTGGATATTGATAGAGGTTTCTTGCATAGGAATATAGTTTGCTTGACCTTATGGAGCCCTTTCAATTATTTATTTTTGATTTTTAGAAAGGCATTCATATGAAAATTATTGCTTGGATAGGGAGGCTATCAAATCTAATCACATCAAAATATACTTTCCCACTTGTTTTTGGTGGTTAGGTACATGTAAGACATGTGTCATACAATGTGATTCCCCAAGAAAGTGGTGAGGTGACACATAGGAAAATTTCACTATCAAAATATGGCGTTGGATTCACCATTAATGGATTATCTTGTGGTGGGTTTTAAATTGTTGGTAGAGTCTATACAAGTCTAATTTGCAATGAGTAGTTGGGAACTAGGGTTAGGCTTACCGCAACTGACTTACTTTTAGGGAAGGTTGTATAAAAAAAATATTAGGAGTTTAAAGGGAAAATATGCAAAGAGAAGTGAGGATTAATGACAAAGATACCTAATGTTGATGGAAGAAGAATTGGGATCAAGGTGAGTGAAAAATTGATACCACTAAATAATATGGACCAAAAGGTAAAGGAAAGGGATCAATGATCAAGGATATAGAGTGCCAGATGCACTTTTTGGTAAAGGAAAATATAGAAGTCTTAAAATCTATGACTCAAGAGAAATAGGCTAGAGATCATTAATGTGGTGTGCCTAATGCTAGAAGAAGAAAAATCAATGGAAATAGGGTAGAAGAATCTCAAGGTTGGTTTGAAGGTTGGTTTTACCACATACCTCATACCTTTTGGGTATGATGGTATGAGTTATCCTACAAGTATGGGTCACATAAGGAGGAAGAGAGATGGAAGGTGGGGTGAGATAAATGAATAGGGAAAATGCTAAAAGTCCAAGGTTTTGAGACTTAAAGGAAAAGTGAATCCTCAAATTAGGAATTGGTGATGGCAAATACTCAATGCTAAATGAGAGGAAGCATGGAAAAGAGTAAGTGGAGAATAAGTGAGGTTCATGCATTAGTCTTAAGATTAAGAAGTACATGGTTATATGGAGAACTAAAATGCTAGGGACAAAGGTAAATATGAAGTAGGGAGTGAAAGCATGGGGAAAGCCATGATAAAGTACATAGGTAATGAGAAGTCTAAAAGACTAAAATAGTCAAAAGGTCTCAGAAAAATGAAAATATTGGGTTTCAAATAATGGAGTGAAAGAATACTAGCAAGAGGAAACCTATAAACCCAACAAAAGCTAGAAATAGGTCCACAATCACCCCTAACACTTCAGAAATTTCTATAGTTTGAGATATTTAGGCATATGACAAGTATAAAAAAAAGAAAATCACTACAACAAGAATATTTTTAAATAAGAGGGTCCATTTAAGGAATTCTTAGATTGGTTATAGATGGTGGCCAAGATATGACTCTATTAAGAAAGAAAATACTAGACTTGATAAATTTGCACTTACTAATATAGGCCCCAACATCATCTAGAATGAGACAAGACAAAAATATCACATGACAACTATATAGACAAAAATCAAATATTGATGAAAGACTCTATAGACAAAAAAAATCAAACTAAAAAAAATGAAACATACTAGAATCCTTATACTAAGAATGATATACGAGATAAAGGCTCAAAAGAAGAAACACCAATGAAACACACTACAGTCCTTACGCCAGAGGCCCTGAGTTCACATTTGAAAATATTTTGATCCCTTTCCACCCAATGCAAATCCAGTACTCATAAAACTGCAACTAATGAGATATGAATCAGATTATTGCAATTATCAAGTATAAAATTCAACAGAAATGAATTTTACATGGTACACAAGTGAAATCATTAGTTAATATCCAAACGACAGTGGAGTACAACATAAAATAGAAAAGAAAATGAGCTAGATTCATTACCTATTCATGAACAAATTCCCTGTCTTCGCAATGAAAATCAACTGAGCTGACATCATTTACAGTGGATTACGTTTCAGAATTCCTCTTTTTCGGTAGATTTGACATGATCTGGATTGATTATAGATTTTCTTTGCAAATAGAAGTTTTTGTTTTTTGTTTTTACTAGTTATTTCTGGCAATTAATTTTAGAATATTTGCTTCTTATTAGTTCAAAACCAGTCAGACTTTCTCATATATTATTTTGTTGTAATTTCCACCTAATTTTTAGGTTCAATATCTTGCTTTATCCTCTTCTTAGAAAAGGAAAAATCATTCAAAAACAAAAAGAAATCTTAAAAGTCATCCAACCTACATCCTTATGTATAAATAAATGTGTTGAGGAGCTTATCATTTCTGTATTTGTATAAGTTCAACTTTATACTAGTATACACAAAATGTAATGTTATGTATGATCAGTTGATTTATTGTCTTTTAAAGTGTTCTATCATTTTAAATTATAAATTTATAAGTGAATTTATATGTTTTAGGATTAAAACTGTATAATAGTTTTATTATTATCAAGTTTTAGATCGTATTAGTAATTTTAATATCTTTTTTTTTATTGAATTACTAAGTGTCATCTAAGTTATTGGTGCGGGAGTGAGTTTATACATTTAAAGATTGAAGGGTATTTATTATGCCAAGATTATTGGGGGCACAACTCTAACCTCATCTCTTTTAACAAAACAATCTTGTCCAAATAAAATTATTGATACAAAAAAATTACTATATAATTTTAATTTAGAAACTTATGAATTCAAGGATAATAGGCTATAAATTTAAAGGTGTTGTTGCAAGCTTTAAGAAAAGTGAACCAAATATGTCATAAGTCACACAAACATATTTAAATTAATAAAATCGAGCATTTTGTTTATTTTTTTATAAAACATGAAAATTTTGACACCCTTGAATTTGCTTGCTATATAAAATAGCAGGCACTTCAAATATGCAACCGTTAAATGAAAATTCCGTTTGACAGGCATGAAATTGCAAGCTATTTTGCACATTTTGTTTGAATATAACCGTAGGCCAATTTTATTGTCCTATAACCATTTTTTTATCCTTATCTGATTTTATCCTCCACTTGACTTCTTCAGGCATGAGGGGTAGTGTTCCCTATAGTTAAAATTTCATGATTATGGTAGGTATGTTTTCTATCTACCCTCCCTTGCATGGTAACATCTCACCTCTTTCATATGCGTGGGCATCCCTTGTTGTGGTTTGTGGAACACATGTGTTGGAGTGCGAGGATTTTTATTCTAAGAAAGTGTTGATTTACAGATTTCACTACCTCTAGCTAGGCCTCCCTAAACTCCATCACTGGATTTCAATGAGTTGGTGCCCTCTTATCAAGGATAATAATTTACCCTTGTGCTATGGTATTCTTTGTTGTGGTATTTGATATGGCCTTTGATTGGGACATAGTGTTGGATGGGCGAATGTGGTTGTGGGGTCCCTAATGCTCAAGCCCTCATTTCTCTCAATCAACCTTGTCATCAAATCTCTTATTGTCATGTTATTTGGGGTATGCATGCCTATCCTTCTACTCCAATTTTGGCATGATTATTGTTATGAGACATTTGGTAATGTGTTGGGGCACTTTTTGAAGGTTTATTCAACTACATTAACATTCTCACATATTTTTTTTACCTAGATATTGGTGGATATTGATATCTCCAAGGATATTTTGATGGATATTATTTGAAAGGTGAAGGATTGGCCTTGGATTTAACTTCTTGATTATGAATGTCTTCATTTTTGTTGTTGATGGTGCATTGCTACTAATCACTTGGCTCTTAAACACAAGGTAGTCAATGTGGCTTCTTGGTGGTAGAATTCTCTTCCACACCCTCTTACTATTGAAGGTACCCTTCTTCATGACTCAAACTTGTGCTCGACCATCCATTCCGAGATAGTTGCACATGCTTCTTCTACATCTTTATTGAGTGATTCTAATGATATGATGGTTCACCCCAAATATGTTGTGCACGTCTCCATGGGTCATGGACATAAAGATTTTGGCTTTCCAACTTCATGGGCCACTATTTTTTTCAACTAGTAGCCTCCCTCCCTAAATGTTGGTTTCTCTCCTCTCCATTTTGCTTGAAGCCTCCTACTAAGAAGATGGATGTAGGCTATCCTCCTTTGGACTCATGTCATGCAGATGAGGGTGGTAACATGCTACATGGACTGTTGTAGAGAAGAGGAGGAAAGTTCCTCCTAAAGTGGTAGTGAACTCCCAAAACTTGATTCCTTGAACTCAAGAGAGTTTTTGAAGGGATCTAGATTAGGTTTGGGGATTGTCTAGTCTTGGGTCCCTTACTTTCTTAGAGTTGTTTGTTTGTTGATGTTTTGAGTCTATGAGTTGTCTTATCTTAGTTGTGCTCTCTTCGAGTTTTTTTGTTGTTGTACAATTTGATAGTATTTGTATTGCCAAATCCATAGAGTTGCTCCTTATTATTGGTTGGGCTTTATTGACCTATCTTCTCTAGCTTTGTATATATGGGTTAGGGCCCTTCCAAAACCCCTACCTTTACCCTACTCAAAAAATAAAAACAAAGAAAATAAATTATTTCAAACGAATTGAGTCCACTAAAACTTAGAAAGGATAATAATGCCCGTCTTTTTCAATTTGATGTGTTAATATAAAGTTTTTAATATCCATTCACTATTTTTTTTTGCAATCAACGATAAGAAACTAGAAACTAACATTGGATTTGGTATTTAGTACATATGATTACCTATGTTAGGAAAGATACACACTTTTGATACAAAATAGATCATACCATGTAGTTTGGTCTAGAATTAAATCGCATGGCATGATCCAGTCCTAATGACATGACTAGTTAATTTGGCCTTGTGTGAGTCTTTCTTGGATTATGTACTATTTGTTATTTACAAAGGCTTTTATTGACAAAAATGATAGTATTTGTTATAGGCTAGAAGGAAGACCTTGGACTTCCTTGACATTAGTCAAATCCCTTAGGAGTTGTGCAATATTTTCAAACATGCGAAATAATTGATGCGACAACTAAGGATGTTGATATGATGTAGCTGACTATGTTTATATGCTCTTTGTGTAGTAGTGATTCCAATCTTATCCAATCATTCTCAACATAGATCTAAGAATGTAGAATTATCTTCAAATACATAATTTTAATCGCTCAATGCAAGATATTTGGTTGGATAATGGTCAAATTTTTAAAAAATTTAAATCATGAATAAGAAATTTTAATTTTAATTTTGGTGGACTGCATCACATGTTGCAACCTAATCATGTATAGGGTTGCACTATGCAACTTAATCCAAGCTAACTAAAGACCTACACATCAAATTAAACTTCTTTTTTTGTTGTCCTCACGACCCAGCCCAACGTCCAAGGGGGTGAGCTAAGGCGAGACTAGCCCCCTGTGGGGGGACCCAACAACCTGCAAACGAGTCCCAACCGAGTAAACTTAGGAGCGGAGTAGAACCCAAAACCAATGGGAAGCAAACCCACGGTCCAAACCAACTCCGCTACTTGTACGGACTATCAAATGAAACTTAACTATAATATTTGATAAAAAAAAATTTAACAGATAACTTTTAGATTAGAATCAATTTATAGACTAGGCATATCAAATTGAACATGTTAACAACGTACTTATAATGATGCTCAAAATGGTGTAAAAGAAATGTGTAGGGAATACAATTCTAACACATAATCAAAATGATTAAAGTGCACCATGCACCATTTCATTTTTTTGTTGATGGTGATTTGCTACTAGCCACTTGGATTTGGAGCATAAGGTGGTCAGTGTACATTATTGGTAGTAGAATGCTCTTCCACTCCATCTTACTATTGAACATGTCCCATTTTCATGAGTCAAACTGATTCTCGAGTGTCCCTTTTGAGAAAGTTGCACTTGCTTCTCCTACATCTTTTTTGAGTGATTTTGATTCTATGATCCCAAATATGTTATGCATGCCCCCATAGATCATGCACATATAGCTTATGGTTTTCCAACTTTGTTTTCCACTATTTTTTCCAACTAGGGTGCCTCCCTCCTTGGATGTTGGTTCACTCCTCTCCATCTTATATGGAGCCTCCTACTAAGAATATGGATGTAAGATATCCTCCTTTGGACTCATTTCATGTGGATGAGGGTGGTAATGCTACATGGATAGTTTTACAAAAGATGAGGAAAGGTCCTCCTAACGTGGTAATGAACCCCCAAAAATTTCTTTCTTGAGCTTGTGAGAGGGGCTTGAAGGGATCTAGATTGGGCTTGGGGATTGTCTAGTCTAGGGTCCCATATTCTCTTGGAGTTGTTTATTTGCTAATGTTTTGTGGTTTGCATGTTGTATTATCCTAGTTTTGTTCTCTTCAATTCATTTGTTTCTTGATATTTTGTAGTATTTGTATTCCCAAATCCATATAGTTGATCCTTATCGTTGATTGGGATTTAATGATTTATCTTTTCTATATTTGTATATAAGGGTTAGAGCCCTTCCAAAAACTGTACCTTTATTCTTATCAAAAAATAAAAATGAATAGAATTAAATTTATATCAAAGGAATTGAGTTTTCTAAAACTTAGAAAGGATAAGAATGCTTCTTTTTCAATTTGATGTGTAAATATGAAGTTTTTGATATTCATTTACTATTTTTTTGCAATCAACAATAAGAAACTAGAAACTAATATTGAGTAAATGGTATTTAGCATATACAATTACCTTTGCCATAAAATATTTGCACTTTTGACATTGAATAGGTTATACCATGTAGTTTGGTCTAGGATTAAATCACATGACATGACTAGTTAATGTGGCCTTGTTTGATGTTTTCTTGGATTATGTACTAGTTGTTATTTACAAAGGGTTGTGTTGAAAAACACAACACGATTTGTTGTAGGCTAGAAGGGAGACCTTGGACTTCCTTGCCATTAGTCAAATCCAGTAGGAGTTGTACAATATTTTCAAACATGCCAAACAATTGATATGACATAAGAATGTTGAGATGATGTAGTTGATTATGAAAATATATGTTCTTTGTGTAGTTGTGATCCCAAGCTTATCCAATCATTCTCAACAAAGATCTAAGGATGTAGGATTGTCCACAAATACATAATTCTAGTTGCTTAATGCAAGATATTTGGTGTGTGGTTTGGTTGGGTAATGATAAAATTTATAGAGTTTAAATCATGAGTGAGAGATTTGAATTTGAATTTTGGTGGACTAAACCACATGTTGTGACCTAATCCATGTATAAGGTTGCACTATGCAACCTACTCCAAACTAACTAAAGACCTATGTATCAAATTAGACTTAAACTAGATGATAATAGATAACGAAAGTTTTGCAAATAACTTTTGGATTAGAATGTAGGCCGACACATCAAATTGAACACTTTAACTACATACTTATAACAATGCTCAAAATGATATAAAAGAAATGTGTACAAGCACAAGGAATACTCTTTTTACCACTAGGAGTCTCTCTTTTGATGTAATTAGCCAATAGGCTACATATAGTGTGAGATTTGAGCTTGAAACAAGTCTCACACTTGCAAACCATTGTTGAGTCATCATAAAACAAGTTTCAGCTGCCATTTAATGGTAAAAGCCTCTAAAATATGAAGTAAAAGCCTCCAAAATCTCACTTATCATATAAAAGCCAGATAAATATTGATTTCACAACTAGATGGGAACATTTTATTTCCATTTGCAGTGTGTTTTTGGTCAATTTGATTGCAACTGTCTTTTTTCATTTGCATTACTTTATATTTAAATCTATATGCAAATATTTCATAATCACATAATATTTAATTTCTTTAAGGAAAAAATCTAGATTTGTCTAAGTTTATTTCATTCCATTATTTAGCACTTATTATTAACTGCTTAATCCAGTCACATACAACTAGAATTTGCACTGCACACATACACAAACACATACTCTATAACATATTAACATACGTAGTTTTCTATAGACTTAATCCTTGAACCTCCATAGTCGTGTGTGTTTGCATTGTTGGCAATTGTAGGATTAGTATGGTACCATGGAATAACCCTCAGTTCTCGATACTCCACAAATGAATCCCTGGGCCGTTCAGTTACCTCATCTCTCTTAGAAGGTGAGCACTATTTGTTAAGAAAACGACGAAGAATACGAGTCTGAGTTGAAGCGTAACAATTTCTACGTTTAGTTATGAAAGGGAAGGGGGAAGGGAATTCAACGCTCTTAATTGACAAGAATCCGGATATAAAACAATGAAGATCCTTTATCCAACCTTAGTACAATGCTATAATTCTGGAGATGTGCGTAAACTACAATTACTGACAGCTTCTTAATGTTCATGACTTGTCCGTCAATCCATTTATGCTTCGTTCACATGTGAGGATATTTTAATACCTTTCCACCTAATGCAAATCCAGTACTCAAAACTATTAACGGCAGACGAACCAGATTATTGCAATTATCAAGTATATAATTCAACAGAAATAAATTACATGGTACAGATGTGAAATCATTACTTAATATCTAAAACGACACTGGGGTACAACGTGAAATAGAAAAGAAAATGAGGTAGATTTATTACCTATTCATGGAAGTCGGGCTTAACCAGCACATTCTAAATGTTGATCGTTTAGGTGGCTGATGTGGGGCCTATTCCATCTGTTCCTTTCATTAGCATATGTTTTCGTTTGTTTAGCAGTCCCATTAACTATTGCGGACAACGATCAACCGGTTAGTTCCTGTCGATAATTCAAACCAAACTCAAAACTGTCCCATACTGCGTAAGTTTGGTAGATGCTCGTAAAGAGTTTGATCATATAAAAGTTATTGCAGCGAATGGAAGACATGCTGAAATGGTCCGATAAACATGCTTCCAAAATGTGGAAGCATAGACAAGGGACATGAACTGTTTGATCGAATGCCTAAAACAAATGTGGGTTCATGGAATGCTATGACTCCAGGATATACACAAAATGGATGTTTTGAAAAGGTTTCAGGAACTTTCAAGCAAATGCAACTGACAGTTGTAAAGCCATACTCTGCAACCTTTCCCAACAACCTCCCTGCTTGTGCGAAAACAGGAACTTTGGAACAGGGTATGGAATCTGTCAAATGATAAAAGGATCTATGTTATTAGAAACGAGAAATGGAAATCACAATGACAATGATACGTGATCATATTTAGAAGTTGTGTATAAAAATCAGATTATATATATTCTAAAAAATGTATAAATTTATTTATTTATAAATTATGAAATAATTGATATTACAAATTATTTAATAATATATTATATTTACATTAATATTTTTGTAAATACATGTGATATTTCTAATTTAATGAAAACTTAATTAAATAATTCTATATTTTTGAAAACTATTTTAAAAGATATTAATGCTTGCTTAGAATAAATTGATTTCAAACAACAAAATTATTTAAAAAAAAACCATGCATGTGAAAAGCATCTATATACTCTTTTAATTCAAATGTATGACTCCATCTCTAAACATGCATAAAAAAATAATAGTTAACTATCAAAGTAGGTTGGGAAAAGCCTAAAAGGATACAATAGGCAAGAAAAACCTAAAAGGTCGCAAAGATTTTTGCTGTAAACTCCTTTGCAATGGATTGAAATGGCTTGGATGACTTAGAAATGGTTGTTGACAAAGGGAAACACGTTTCAACTGTCATGACGTGAATGATGCTTCCCCATTGTGTTTCTAGTAATAGAGTAAAGGACAGAGGAAATTTGTAAGATGTTGTAGATGCAACTACCTTGGTAGACATGTATGTAAAATGTGGAAGCATAGACAAGGGGCGATAACTGTTTGGCAAAATGCATCCAAAAAATATGGTTTCATTAAATGTCATGATGGCCAGATATGCAAAATGTGGAAGCTCATAAACAAGGCACGTGAACTATTTAACAAAATGCCTTGAATTAACGTGTTCTCATGGAATGCCTTGATTGCAAATTATTCACAAAATCAACTTTTTAAAAAGGGCTTGAGGAAATTTCAAGCAAATATAATTGGTAGGTGTAAATCCAAAGTCTACAAGCTTTTCCACCATCCTACTAGCCAATACCAAAATGGGAGCTTTTAAATAGGGTATGAACATCCATCAAAGCAAATAAGGATAGAGTGTTGGTGTAAATAGGTGTTTTATCTAACTAGTTCATTAGTAGGCCATATTTACATGTTAAGTTTACTTAGGTACTAGAGAATATTTTTAGAAGTCTTAGGTGTCATGTGATTTATCTTATTTTATCATGGCATTTATTACTTATGTCCTAACATATTCAATAATGTTGAGGTAATTGTCTCATTGTACATGATTAAGACACATGTCCTAATCTTGTTTAATCCTAACTCACAACTTTTCCTTTGTAAACAAGGCATCATATGTACATTACATATTTAATCTTGTAATCTTGTATCCTTAATCATATAAATAAATTCTTGTCATTTTTTCCTATGGAAGATATTTTGGTTTGACAACTCATCCTGGGGTGCTGGGAGTTCACATTCATCTCCTATATAGAGCAATTTTGTTTGATGTAGTTGCAATTGCTCTAGTAGAAATGTACGCAAAATGTGGAAGCATAAACAATGGGTGACAACTATTTTGAAACCACATTTATTACTCATTTACAAGGAACTATACATCCTATTTGTATTCTTCATTTTTTCAAACTTTTAGCACTCTTTTGTTTGTGTTATCTATCCTACATTTTTTTAAAAATTCACATGTAATAAAGGTATAGTTGCACTCTATAGGTGTGCCAAAATACTTATACTAAAATTGGACTATGTTCCATTTGTAGCAAAGAAAAAGGGAACCCTAAGTTTAATATCTAAACCTAAGATTAATTTTGCTCCTTTTTCAAGGGTACATTAGGATGCAAATTAAAAAAGGTGTTTAGATTGACTTTCATTCATGGGGTGAGCCAATCAGACCTGGATATGATCCTTTTGAGCCTTGGAAATGGATTGGAATTGATTTTACTTGATTAACCTAAATAAACTATGTGCCCTAATATGAAAATTGTAAGCTTTTGACAATTGACAGACTACAACAAAGATTTGTAGATAGATCTGGGAAGGGCAGGGTGATGTGTACCTATCATATAAATTTGATATCAGTCGAAATAGGATGACATAGGCACCCAAGGGCATCTTTTTCCTTGTAGGGGTGTCTTGAATATGCTTTTTACAATCCTTTGATGTTAGATCAGGGATCCCTGTTTTCGCTTGCAAACTTGTCGGATCATTGTTAGATAATTATATAGGTGAGTTTCCATGAGTTGACAAGGTGAAGGGCTTCAAATGCCACAATGAATAAATGATCTTCAAACTTCCTTCAATCCTCTCCAAACCTGAGATCGACACATTCAAAGAGAGAAGAAATGTTGTGCCATTTAGGGGCTTGCCTTAGTCAAACCCTGTGTTAGTGTTTCCACTTCCACAATGGAAATGTCAATGATAGGAATGATAAATGATAGGAAGAAATGATGAACCAACAAAGTGTTGCAACTCACCACCCTTCAATGGCTTCCTTAAAGGACTGAAGTCATGCACATCACTTCAAGGTCTTGGATCTTGTTTGCTTGATTACTTGAATTGCTTGGAGACCTACAACAAGGGTCAACTTTCACAAACAATGATAACATAAACATGCAGAAAATCACATAGGATTTGACATGATGCTTGGATCTTGAATCACTGCAATAAATCACTAAAATGCTACTCTTGACTTGCTCTTGACAATAATTCTTGATCTTAATATTCACCTCTTGCTTGTTAGATTTCAAATGATGCAATAACTAAGTATTTATAGGCATTTATTCAATTTATCGCAAATTAAATCCTGATAGCCGACATTTGCAAATTAAATTTCAAATGTTAAAATGCTGACATCGACATATTCAAATTTAGATTCCAGCAAAATAGGGAGACTTAGACACCCAAGGGTATCCCAATCCTAGCCCTATTTTTTTAGGATTTAGGTGTCAAGGGAAAAACATTAAATAAATGTATTTATTCTGTACTTGCAATTTCTCAAAAATTGTTAAAAATAGGCCTTAGAATGCATAATTTAGGAAATTAGGTGCTTAATCGGGTCCAATAAATTAAGGGGAGAAAAACATAGTGTGAAATTGTCAAAGGTGACAATTTTTGATGCTACACCATCTTTCATTCTTATTACCTTTTAAATGTCTATAAACAATCTAGTCATTCACAAATTTAATTTATTTTTTTTATCATTTCCCAACTAAGTCCTACTTAGATTAAGAATTTAGTTTAAGACATGTTAAGCAATCTAACTAGAAAGAAAAATAATTTTTTATTTAGTTGGTAGAAATTTTTGTGTGTTTGTGTTAACTCTTGAGTAAACCTATTTTTGATAGGTTGCTAGTTGAATCCTAAGCTAGATGATTGAAAAGGATTTATTACATTTAAATTATGTAGGCTATCTATTTTCTATCTATATTTGTAGTGAACTTGATGTGAATCATAACCTTCATTATTTATTCCTTTCTTCATCTTCAAAAGAATTTTTCTCTAAACAAAAAATTCTCATTCTAATGTCAAAAAGTTAGTTAATTCTACTTTAACTTTTTTAATTTTATCATCATTTAGCAAAAATTTCTTTTTAAGTAAACATAAACATAGTCACATTGTTAGACACACAAATACTAAGAGGGGGCGAATCATTATTTAATAATTTATAATTTAATTCAACACACACACTTTGAAAACATAATCAATTTTTAATGCAAGTAATGAGCATATCCACACAAGAGTACACCAAATTTACGTGGAAACCCTGAAGGGAAAAATCATAGTGAGATTTAAGCTACTTGGAGCTACTTTCCAAATCCAGCCTCACAAAATAATATAGAACTTACAATAACTTTGCATGAACCAACCCACAAGAATTGCATTCTTAAAGGGAGAAACCAATCCCCTTGAATTATGATTTACAGGCACCAACCTACAAGAGACACCAATCCCCTATGACTAAGCTATACCATAGTCATTGAGTAACAACTTAGATTAAGAGGCTTCAAACTTATATTACAAAAGGAAATATAGATCTTATTTCACACAACCTGCTCAACATTAACATATGAACACATCCTTTGATGATATATTAATTTTGCTCAACATCCTTGAGTTCTATTTTTTGCTTGCACATCATTTAACATATACATCTCACACACAAATACATAATCACTTAATTCACAAGTCACACACTCATTTTTACAAAAAATGATTTACAATATATCCATTCCAACATGTTAACAAAATATAAATGTTAGCCTAGAACCCTTTACCACCATCCAAAATTAGCCATGTCACCCAAGGATAAACATTGATTCAAAATCATATGAAATATGTAGTTGGCTTAGTCCTAAATCAAATGCATTATTGTCAATGCAAGATATCATCATGTGCTTTCTACCATGATCTTTATTGGTCCTATTTTACCTTCACATGCTTCCTCGAGCTGGCGCACACTTCCCTTCATTGGGCAAACACTTAGACATTATAGATAATTGACTAACAAACATAGAATTCACTCTGTCACTTCTATCTTGCAGCTCTGTAACTCAAATTGCTAAAATTGTAGAATATGATATTTTATGAGTATTCTTGCTTAACTTTCAAGCCCCAAGCCATAATTATTAGTAGCAATAGAATACGATACCAATAAAAATGATAGTTTAGTACAGTACACATTCTGCTTTTGAACAAAAAACCTCAAAACACTATTGCAACCACTTCTAAACTTCTACAAAAATAGTAGACATATAAGAAACACCAATACCATATGTATCCAAACTTCCCATGTTTCCCTTCTTTAATAAAGATAACATTAACATTTTGCAGTTCATCTGTAACTGACATACTACTTTCACATATATTTGACATCAATGACAGTTCAACAACACTTTGACATCAATGAACAAAATCAATGATAGTTCACTAACACTTTGAAATCAATGATAACACTATGTTCAATAATCTCCCCCTTTATCATTGATGACAAACATAATTCTCCCCCTTTATCTAACTCTCCCCCTTTGACATCAATGACAAAGGGACCCATAAGAAATTTTAATTTAAGCTTTAGATCTCCCCTATATTATATATAGTCCATCCAATGTATCTTACCACACTTTTCCACAAATCATTTGTGCTATTTGCATAAGGGTTCCACAACATAACTAAGACTCCTTTAAATCAATTTCAAAGTTTTGATTAAATTCTTCACCTGTAACACCTCAAGGGTTCATGAATGACTTGTTGACAAACTCCCCTAAACCTATACTTCCTTTTTTGAATTAAGAGGCAAGGGATATCACTCCCAACTTCTACCTAAGATACTCAAATGTTTCCTTTGAAAAGGGTTTAGAAAAGATATCTATAATCTGTCTTTTGTGTCAACATACTCTAGTTTGACTTCCTCGTCTGCAACCTTTTCTGTCAGAAAATGATACTTGATTGATATATGCTTTTTTCTAGAGTACATTACTGGATTCTTTGAAATATTGATTGCACTTGTATTGTCACAAAGAATTGAAATGAATTAATCATATTCACTTTTCATATCCTTCAAGGTTTGTTTCATCCAAAGTACCTAAGTGCAACATGATGTTTTTGCAATGTATTCCACTTATGTAGTAGATAAGGATATTGAATCTTACTTTTTTCTCAACCAAGATACAAGACTATCTCCAAGAAAGAATGACCACCACTAGTTCTCTTCCTGTCATCAATACTTCTAGCCCAATCTGCATCTGTATATGCTGTCAATTTGAAGTTTTTGCTTCTAGGGCACCACAAACAATAGTCCATAGTAGCTTTCAAATATCTAAAGATGATCTTTATTGCCTTCACATTTGTATCCTTAGGTGCAGCTTGAAATCTTGCAACCATATAAACAACTTGCATAATGTCTATCTAGATGCAGTTACACATAAAAAACTTATAATCATTGATCTATACAAAGTTTAATTTGTTGTGGAAGACTCATCATCTTTATTGAGCTTACATCCATTAACCATAGGTGTACTAATCAATTTTCAATCTTCCATATCGAACTTATTTAACATCTCTTTAACATAATTTATTTGTGATATGAATATACCTTTGTTCAACTGAGATATTTATGAACCAAGAAAAATGACAACTCAACAAGCATGGACATTTTTTTTTTTTGCATTTCATCAACAAACACCTTGCAAATTTTATCTTAAATACTACCACAAAAAATTATATCATCAACATAAATAACAACAGTCAACTAATGATCAACTTCTATTTTGATATATAGATTACTATCAACAATACCTTTCTTGAATCCTTGCTACCACAAATACTTGTCCAAGTGCTTTCTTCAATTTGTAGATAAAATCTTGATCCTTAGACAACTGAAATCCTTTTAGTTGCTCAATGTATACTTCTTCCAACTCTCCATTCAAAAATGTTGACTTGACATCCATCTGTTATAATTTAAAATTCTTGAATGTAGATAACACCAAAAACATCCAAATTTCTTCTAGTCTAGCTACCCGAGCAAAGGTTTCTTCAAAGTTAGTACCTTCCACTTGAGAAAACCCTTGCAAACTAATCTTACCTTATTTCTAATCACTTTTCCATCTTCATTCAATTTATTTTTGAATACCAATTTTGTGCCAATAACATTTTTGTCTTAGTGTTCACTCTTATTTTTCCTCTATTAAGAATGTAGACTACGGTATGAACAACTTCTCTCCAGTATACATCAAGCAACTTAGCTTGATTCAACATTTTCCTTGCCATTTCATAAACTATTCTATTCTTTCTTTCAAAAACTCCATTTTGTTGAGTGGTCCTTGTGGCAAAGTACTATCTCCTAATTCCATGTTTTTCACAAAATTCTTCAAAATCATCAAAAGTAAATTCACCACCTCTATCACATCTTAAACACTTGATTGTACGATCAATCTCATTTTCTACCAAAGCTTTCAATATTTTGAACTTCTCAAAGGCTTCTGATTTCTTTTTTAAGAAATTAACCCATGGCATCCTAGAAAAATCATCAATTAGCATCATAAAGTACATATGACCTTGTATTCTCTTTATCCTCATTGGTCCGCACAAATTTGTATGAACCAACTCTAATTCCTTCATAGTGGAATACTCCTTTGTCTGAAATCCAACTCTTGTCAATTTTCCTTCCTAACATTCTTTGCATAGAGTGCAGGGAGGTTTTGCAATTTTAGTCATATCTCTTATTACTTGTTTAGAATTGATCTTCACAAGATGATCAAAATTTATGTGACCCATCCTTCTATGCCAAAGCCAACTTTCATCTTTTTGTCTGAAGAGACATTTCTTTCTTTTGATCTCACTGCGATTGTACACATTACTTTTGTCCTAATTCCTTCCACAACAAGCTTACCAGTACTTGCTTGTATAATCTCACATCCTTGTGCATTGAATGATAGATTGTATCCCTTGTCACACATCTAACTTACACTCAGCAATTTATTCTTTATACCTTCAACATATAAGACATCATATGTCTTAGTTTCTCCACCATCAAGACTCAAAGTGCCTTTTTTTCGGATATCTTAGCAACATAATTGTCACCAAGCCTTACTGATCCACCATTCCATTTTTTTAGATGTATAAAATTTCTTTTGTCTCTGATCATGTAGTTAGATCATCCACTATCAATGATCCATGAATTTTCTCATTTTGTGCATGAAATGCAGTTTGTGCAATCATTGATTTTGCAAACTTTTCATCTTCATTCTTATTTTTCCACACCTTTTTAGAGTCTTTCTTATGGTCAACATAGATATCTGCTTTCCTATCTTTCTTAGGATGATTCTAAAAATTACTTCTACAATGTCTTGCAATATGTCCAAAATTGTTGCACTTGTAACATATGATATTAAAATAAAATAGAGGATCAAATGCATTCCTGCTTACAAAATCATTCTTTCTTGTATGAAACCTTCTACAATCAATTGCCTTATGACCAAATTGATTACAGCTATAATAGTAATCAAAAAATGAATAATTAAACTTGGTATTGTATGCTCATATTTTTGGATTTATCTTTTTGAATCTCCTCTTCTATTAGACTTGAATGAAATCATCTTCTACCTTTTTGAGTTCTTCCATCTCCATCGATTTTTCCGCATTTGAACAAATTCGAAGGAATTTTTATCAGGATCCTTTGTAGATGTCTCCATTATTTTCTCAATAGTCTTTATTCTCTAACTTTCATCAAACCCAATACCAGTTTTGATGTGAAGTGACCTTTGATTGTTGATAATCTCATCCAGAATCTCTATGCTTTTTCCAAGCTTCATATTTTTTTCCTTTGAACATTTTCTCTCTCTAAATCCTTTCTCAAGGATATACCACTTCCGCTTCAAGCCTTTCACAATCCATTTCCTTTGCTTTTAATTTTTTTGTCAAGACATATTCTATTCTTTTTGCTTCTTCTATTTGAAATTTTAGATCTATAATCACTTTTTCTATTCTCTTAACTTCTACTTTTGTTTCTAATTTTATTTTCTTGCTTTCATCAATTCATCTAAGGCAGCTATAAGTTCTCCTTCTAGATCAAATTTGGTATCTTCTTCATCATCTTTGGAATTTACTTTTTCTATATCACCATCTATAGTCTCCATCACCATGAATAGAGCATCTTCTCTTTCATTGTCACTTTCAGAGGTGTAGTGATCACATTCATTAGATGAATAACTATCTTCCTTAGAGTAGAGGCTTTTCTTATACTTATGATAATTATTCTTCTTATTCTTGGGCTTCTTATAGCTATTTTGATAGGTCTTATGCTCTTTTTGTTCATCACTAACTCCTCTAAAAGGACACTTAGCAAAAAAATGACCTCTTTTACCATTATTGAAATATTTAAAGGGTAACATACCTTTGTGTTGTTGAACATAGGTTGTCATTGATATCAAAGGTTGTCAAAGGAGTTCACTATGTCAAGGAGTACCTGAATTGTCATTATATTCCCCTCGACTCATCATTTTGAGTTACAAAGATTTATAGAAATATATGAACATTACTAGTTATAGTTCCAAAAGTGTGTGTGACCACTGTATGCTTGCAATACCCTACATTCATCTATTCACTATAATAGTGGTGGTATGGAAGTTTGTACTAGAATGTTTTAGTTCAGTTTTGAGGACAAAGAGATTTCTCTAGCAATATAATTATGGTTAGCATTTATTTTAGAAATGTAGTTTTTCTCTATGGTTTTAGAGGAGAGTATGTCTACGCTAGTTCTATAATATTCTTGAGTTTTTGGAGGATATGTTAAAAATGAAAATAATATTGTAATGATAGAAGGTTCTCTGTGTTTGTCTATCAACCAGTTGGTGTTCAAGATGTGTGTGGTAATGGCTGGTAAGGTGAGGAATTTAAATCTTGCATGTGGTGTCAAGATAGGACGTGGTTAAGGTTCCTATGGTAGTGCATGACATCATATTATTTTGGTGGAAACAAAATTTATTTTTGGACTGACCTGGTACATGTTTCATGAAATTTGAATTTAGGTCCACCTTGCGTCATCCTACTTATTTGTAGACCCCTGGCTAACATAGAAGAAGTGATAATGTAATGTCATGTATATATTCATCAGTTTGATGGATGCAAAATGTGAATTATATGAAGCACTAAAAGTGAAAATACAAGGAGATGATTGTGAAGCTATAGTTATTCAATGTGAGTTGCATTTGAAAGTGTACACACCATGATGAAAAGATCATAAGAAGTGCGGAAGAGTGTCTATATCCAACACAAAAGTGTATGAGGTGTCTTAGGCTGCAATTGAAGATCCACAAGATTTATCTTTGTAATCAGGTAGGACTAGTGTTCTACTTGTTGTACTAACTCAATTTAGGAATTGGTGTCTCTAGTAGGTTGGTGCCTACAAAAAAATACGGGATTGGTGTCTCTGATAGGTTGGTGCCTACTTCATATTATACGATTCACTTGTATATTTCTACTTTGTGAGGCTAGATTTGGATAGTAGATCCAAGCAACTATTCTCACTGTGGTTTTTCCCATCTTGGGTTTCCACGTATATCTGGTGTTCTCATGTGTAGAAGTTTGTGTTCCTTGATCATTAGTATCTTCTTTAATTCAAGTTTCATTTTTAATATGTACATTTGAGTTAATATTTTTAAATATATTTGATCTACTGATACACCAACCTAGATTAGTAGATTGTGTTCCCTTCAATTGGTATCAAAGCTAGGTTAAAGAAGCCTAACAAAATAAGGTAGTTTCAGGATGGAACACTCAATTGATGATGAAGTATTCTCTAGAAATAAAGAAATTTTATGGATCCAATTTTGCATTCTAGAAGGTTAGGATGGAGTCCTACTTGATGGCTCTAGGAATTAATATCTCGATGTCAGTGTTAGAGGGATATGAGATTAATGAAAACCCTCCAAGGGATCAGGTCGGAAAGAGGGCTTGTGAAATCAATGCTAAGGCAAGGAATGTTATTTTATGTGGTTTGACTAACTTTGAATTTGTGAAAGTGATGTAGTAAAAAATAATGAAGTAAATACATGAAAAATTGCATACCATCTATGAAGGTGATGAAAAAGTCAAAGAGGCAAAGCTGCAAACTCATAGATCCTAGTTTGAAAGCTTGAAGATGAAAATGTTGCCACATTCTTGCTCTAGGTTGATGAACTTTTCAAATTTATTTGAGGTCTCGATGAGGAATTGAAAGAAAAGAATGTTGTGAAAAAGGTACTCAAATATCTTCCTAGAAGGTTTGATTCTAAGGTCTTTGCAATTTAAGAAGCTAAGGATCTGAATGTTTTGAAGATGACCAAAATGCATGGCATTCTAAAAACTTTTGAAATGAGATTTGAAAGTGATATTTTTATAAGAAAAGAGGCAACATTTAGAGTATCTAAGAAGTAAGTTGATCAATATTCTAATGTTGGATCAGATTTGGTAGAAGCCATTTTTGTTAGAAAGATACAAAGAGGTTTTGGTAAGTACAAAGGCAAGTTACCTTTTAATTTCTTTAACTACGATGAAGTAGGACATTTTATGGCTAAGTGTCCCAATAAGGATTCTAACAATGTTGAGAAAAAAGTATGGAAATAAACCATTTCAGAGAAGGAATAAAGGTCAAAAGAAACATCAGAGTTTCTACACTAATGAGGAACAAGACTACTCTATTGATGAAGAAGATGAAGATATCTTCAGAGATGAAAAAGAAAAGGTTGTATTCATGGATTTTGAAACTAATGAAGAAGATGCATAAATCAATTCTGAAAACAATGAATATGGAGTGGACCTTGTTGATGAATTACTATGTGCTGGAAAAGAGATTAAGAGACTGAAGAAGAGAATTGCAGAAGAAGTGAAGGCTAAAGAAAAGGTATCTTGGGATCTAGAGAAAGCAAAGAATATGATTGTTGATCTAAAGACCGTTGTTCCTTCTTTGTAGTCTTTCAAAAAAGCATTTTTGGACGTAACTTTCCAACCAAAGCTAATTTTCAAGAAAGAAAACTTGATTCAGATACCCACGTACCATAGAAAAATGGATCTTGGACATTTTCATGGTCATTTAGGTCTTTTTCCTGTGATGCTTGGCTCATTTTGCTTAGATATAATGTTGAAGTGTAACTTAAAAATTCACATTAGGTCCTAAATATTCCCATTATGATGTCTTGTGAAGGTGTTGTGAAGTGTTGTAACACATTTCTACACTTTTATAGACTCTTCTTATTATAATTCATCTAAATATTCATTTACCAAGTCTTAGCTTGAAGTGTTGTAAAGTCTTGTAACAAGATTTCATGCTTTTCTAGGCTTGTCATCACTAAATACACCTTTCTTATGCTTTATTTGGCCCCTTTATGCACTTATAGGCCTTAATTAAGTGTGTTTTTGAACACAAACCCAACAAACAACATTAAAAGCAACTTAATTCCTGACACCCACTTGCAAGCCTAGAGTGGGAGCCATTAATCATAGGTGGCGAATGAGTTCCTCTTGGCACAAAATTCGAAATAAATTCAAATTTCCCTCGGGTTTTTATTCATTAAGACCTTACATCAGCTTGTGATGTTGTATTCTTGGGTAATTAGGGTATAAGTGTGTATAAATAAGTGTTTTTCCATCCATTTTAACCCCCATTCATCTCATTCACTCATTCATCATCAATTAGCATTCTTGCATTCAAAGTATCATTGCATCGTTTGATCAAGCAATTATCAAGCATCTTGGAGCAGCCATTGACATATCTTCAGACTTCAACAATAAGGTTTTGGTGAGTTTAGGACATTTTCATTTTGTTTATTCATCATTCCTTTCCTATTTCATTTCATTTCTTTATCAAGGGTTTGATTACTAAAGTGGGATTTAACCAAGGCAAATCCCTATACTTTAACCCTTAACCATTTTCCCCCTCTTTTTATGCATGCTTGTAGGTCTTGTAGGAAGATTATTCAAAGAAATATGTGTTGAAAAGTGGTCATCAAGTCATCAAAGCTTTTCAAGTCGACTAAGCCCTAATTCAAGCTTGGAGACAACATTCAACTCGTTTTCTACAGATTTGATTTTGTCAACCCAACTAGAAGACAAGTGTAGATCTGGACCTATAGAATTGACCCCTGAATTTGCAAAATTTTGGAGGACTGATTTGCCATTAGTGGCGAATGAGTCCCACCTTCAGGCTGGAAAAGTTGATTTCATCAAAATTTAGTTCCCGACAGTCAGAAACTGGTTCAGGCAAAGTTTACGAGAAGAAGGATTGATTCGCCATCAGTGGCGAATGAGTCCCACTAGTCATCAACAATGATTTCTGTTAGACTCCAAAATCTTCCAGCAACAACATTCCATCTCCAGGTGCACTCTGTTCAGTCTCATTCAATTTTGATTTCATTTGTTTATGTTTCTAGTTCATTTCTGCATATCAAACTGTGTTTTCAAACAATTCATTTTTCTTAGGTTTTTCATAAATAATCAGTAATTTTATCAATTTTCTGCATCTAGATCATTGCATTTAGGCTTAATTCCATCTTACATACATTAGTTTGAGTGAACCACCTTAGTTTTTGGGTCTATCTCTCTCCTTTTAGGTGAAAAACCCTAAGAGAGCTAGAGAAGTACATAGACCACCCAAAAATTGATGGTTCAACCCATTTGGCCATTATTTAACATATCTCAAAACCAAGGTAGGGTACTTTGCACGAAAAGCTTCAAAAATTGACTGTCCTCTTGCTTTGACTAGACCTAATTGGCAACTAGGCATGCTCCAAAGGTGTTTAGGGCTTCAAATTGTCTCAAAAATTGTTCCAATACCTTCAAAATGTCATACACGGCTAAATCATCAATTCCTACATCAAGGATCATCCCTCCAATGGCTAACAACAATTTTCCCCAAATCACTAGGGCTTCTTGGCCTGTCTACACATAAATGCAAGCAAACTTTCATTATTAACTCCACCAAAATGGAAAACTATGAAATATATTATAAATGGTTTGTAGATACCCTCATAAGAGAACCTTCCACAAATTTTTATGTATTTTTGATGGTGGGATAAAAAGATATGTGGGTAAAAGCACAAAGTTGTGTCACACTTTTGGCCAAATAAATAGTTCCGAGCGAAATATTTTCGGCCGGAAAGGTTTCGCCCGACTAGGTTTCGACCGAAACCATGTGGCGTATTACGTGGCACATAGGTTTCGGTCGAATAAGTTTCGCCTGAATCCAAAAAAATCAAAATTTTCCTTTTCCCGCTTTAAAATTGCCTGAAATTGGATTTTTTATAGAAGGGTTTGGGTTTCTATAGAAAGGGTTCGAGAAACCCTTTCTATAAACTGTTCTACAGCTTCTATGTGGCATCCTAGTTGGCAGCCAACTCAACTTTTTTCAGATTTTTCTGAAACTTTCAACTTTAGCTAAGTATTTCTTTAGTCAGAATGATTTTTTTGCAAAAAAAAAAAATACCCTTTTCTAGAGCTCAGAGTGAAGAATCCAAATATATAATTTTTTAAATATTTTTATTAGTTTTAATATATTTTATTTTTAAAATAATGCAAGTAGGTTTTCAAGATGAAAAACAAAGTTGATTACAAATTGAAAAAAAAAAAGTAAAACTTATTAAAAAAATTTAAATCTTATATGGGGCACAAGAGGAGAGAGTCTTCTTCAAAAGGGTATAATTTTTTTTTTGAAAATGATTTAAAAATTTGGAAATAGTTGACGGCCCGTGAAAACTGTCAAATTCTGACATGTTTGGCTTTAAAACGTTATTACAAGAAAAATATACATCAAAATTTGATTTTTCTTTTTCCATGCACAAGATATTGAAGTTACCTATTTGGAGAAAAAAAAATTAGGGAGAAATGAAGTTTTTTTCAATTTGTTTCTTGACGGCCCGTGAAGTCACTCTTTTCTGAAATTTTCAGCATTCCAAAATTTGTCCTTAAATTGATAAAAACATAATGAAAATATTTTTTTTTTAAATTTTAAAAATTACAACAATAAACTTCATCAAAAGTTCTACATTTCATTAGTTTACACTATTTTGAAATTAAAAACATAAAGACCACTTTTATGTGGTTGAAGTTCAGAATTTTTTTTGCTGTTGGCCGATTCCTTTATAAAGTGTGACACAAGTTTGTGCTTTTACCCATGTATTTTTCTTATCTACTAGAAACCCTAGTTCCTAAATAGGGCTGTTAAGAAGATTGACATGGTAGACCAACTAAAAAAACTTTTCTTTTGGAATGGTAAGAACAAAAAACCCCTGAAATTAAATTCTCTTTCCATGCATGCAAGTTTTAGGGCCGTAAAATTCCGTACAAGGCCATACAATGTGAATAACAAGCTATTTCACATAGAAAAATGCAAGTAAAACATGGCAAAAATGAAGTTTTTTGCATTCCAATCTTCTCCAACCTTAGAATTCAAGTTAGCATTACATATTTATGTATTTTAAACTATATCAACTATCCCAACCACCCATTAACAACTTGGTTTACAAAGATGACAACTTTTTACAACCTTTGACAACATTGTTTTGTGCATTTTGATAATATTTTTGCAACTTTTACATCTTTTGCCTAAATTGTACCAAAACACCAAAAAATGGTCCTATATGACATCTAATGGTCTCAAATTACCTTATTTACATCAACCACAACAAAACAAGACAAAAACTCAAAATTGATCTCATATGCATGAGGGTGCCCTTGCACCAATTATTGTCAAGAGGCAAGGACTATTGGAGACTTGAAACAAAAATTATGACAATTAGAAAAGAGCTTGAGAAAGTGAATCAACAATTACATATGAAGTTTGGAAAGAGTACTAAAACTCTAGATCAGATATTGGGATGTTAGAGCTCTTCTCATGTCAAAACTAGAATTGGTTTTGATGATCAAAAGAACAAGGTGAGAAAATAGTCAGTGAAGCCTGCTATTGAAAGTATGAAAGTGACTAGTTCCAAAAGTACAAAGTCTGAAATAATTATTTCAAGTGATGAAAGAAAGACACAAAATGATGGATTTTTTCAAGTTCAGAAGAGGAGAAGAAGATCCATAAGACAAGGATACAACACTAGGTTCAATTATTATTTTTTTGGTTACTATTCTAATTGTAATAATTTTGGTCATAAGGTTGTGGACTGTAGAAAAGATTTGGTAATAAGAAATAACTTTGTTCTAGCAATAATGCATTTTCACTTCTATTCAATTTATCATTTGCTACAAATACAAAAATTGTGGACACATAGCCAAGAATTGGAAGAGCAATTTTGTGAGACCTCCTCTATTAGAAACAAGAAGAAAAGGATTAGAATATAAAATTCATGAATTAGATAAAGTTTGGAAGAAGGTTCATGGAGAGAAAAAGTTAGAGCAATCAATGATTTCTCAAACTGCACTACATGCTCAAAAAGAGAAGAATCTATGGATTGAATAGACAACAAATGCTCAAGCCACATGACTGGAGAAAAAAAGTAATTTCATGAATCTCAAGAAATTTGAAGGAGGTTTTGTGACCCTTGGAAATAATTATATTTCCAAAATCACCAGTAAGGGCACTTTCAATCTTGATGGTAGTGGGACAAAGACACATGATGTTTTGTATGTTGAGGGACTAAAACATAATCTTTTAAGTGTAAGTCATATATGTGATAAAGGTTACAAGCTATCCTTTAGTGCTAAAGGCTGTGAAATTAGGGAATAAAGCACCAAAGAACTGATTACAAAAAGAAGCAAGACAAACAGTGACATATATCATCTCAGTGAGCTGAATAGAAAAAAATGTCTTGTTGTCCAAAGAGAAGAAAGTTGACTTTGGCACAAAAGGTTGGGACATATTAATTTTGATGACATTGTAAAGATTAGCTCAAGAGGAATGGTCTAGTACATGCCAAAGATTAAGAAGCCTTAATCTACTAGCTACAAACCATGTCATGAAGGAAAATAGACAAAAAAAAATTTATTGCTAAGGAATATTCTACTTCAAAACCATTGGATTTGGTCCATACAAATCTCTATGGACCAATGAGGAAAAAAATTCTACAAGGAGACATGTATTTCATGATGCTTATAGATGATTACACTAGAATGGCATGGATTAATTTCCTAAAAGAGAAGTCAAGAGAATTTGAGAAGTTTAAGGAATTCAATGCTTTAGTAGATAATGAAACCGAAAGAACAATCAAGGTTTTGAGATCAAACAGAGGTGGAGAATTCAATTTTTGACAAGTATAACAAATTTTGTGAAGACCATATGGGATTTGAAGGTAATTTTCTGCTTCTAGGACTTTGTAGCAAAATGGAGTTGCAAAAAGAAAGAACCGAACTGTAGATGAGATGTGATGTAGGAGTATCCCTAGTTGTAAAGCAATCTTGTATCAACCAAAAATAGTTCTTGTCATGCATTGCATTCAGTAGTAGTTTTCATTCCAAATTTTTCCACATCTTTGTTTCTCAACTTGTAGAGCAGGATATAGCACCTACACATCAATATGTATTACATATCTAGATTTCACATCATTTGCACCTATCTAACAGAAGTTATCGCTCTCAAAATTTCATTGTGTTTATCAATTAGAGAATTTGGGGACAAATTGATCTAGATTTCTTAGTTCCAACCTATTCCAAATCATGTGAAGATTAATGGGACCTCATACAAGCATCTTGGGTCAGTTGGGACCTATCTTGGAGATTCACAAATTACTTCTTTTCATGTGGAGTTATGTTTCCATATTTTGAGGTCAACCTTCATGTAGGATCATTTATCGGGTTAATAACCCTTGTGGTCAATGCAAACCTATTTTGGAGATTGAGAAGCATATTTATAAGCATTGTAATTCATTGTAGATCATTAGTTCATTGTTCGCGATTAGATAGATTCAATATACTTTCGTATAAACCCTTCGGGGGCATGTAATAAGGCCTATTGTCCAGTTGTATTGTTGAAAGCACTTGTATCAAGCCTATGAGCCCTGAATAGTCACCCATGGGGCCTATGTTGCATGTATTGTTATCAATTCAAGGAAGTTTCATGTTCACATATCAAATTGTTTTGCTATTTCTGCAGTGTTAACTCATTGCTGCATTGTTCAGACTATTCCTTTTGGAACCCTCCTACCATGACTGCACCAAGTGGTATCAGAGCTAGTTTCAAATTCCTAAAGGAATTCCTTGAGGTGAATAGATCTTTGAATAGAGGAAAATTACATTTGTTTTCAACAGATCACCGATTGTGAGGAAGTTGAAACCCTTACAGCCAAATTGCCAAATTGAGGAAGTTGCACCGATTTGAGTGGAGATATCCCACCAAGGAGAGCACATGTTATGGTGAATGTTTCTCAAAGAATGGATGAAATGTTAGAGATGATGTGCGAGATGTGATTTAGGTTAGATGTTGTTAAAGAAGATTGAAGGTGAGGCCTAAACCCTAGGCATAATGATGAAAGTGATGATGAAGCAGAACATGCGAATCAATTTGCAGAAACCCTAGGTGAAGAAGAAGATGAATCAGATCAAGCAAAGATGTTGAAAGCAATCTCAAAGAATTGGAAAGAAACCTAGAGTTGAAATTCAAATTTATGTGGGAAATTTGAATCTAGAAGAATTGATTGATTGGATCAATGAGATGGAAGAATATGTTGAATACGAAGAAATTGAAGATCTAGAGAGAGTCATATTTGTAAAAAATAAAATGAAAGGTCATGCTTCATTATGGTGGAAAGAAGTTCAATTAGACATAAATAGAAGAGGTAAAGAATGAATCATCAAATGGGACAAAATGGTGACAAAGTTGAAGAATTAATTCATACCAGCAGATTATGAACTTGAATTGTTGAAGAGATTGCAGAACCTGAGACAAAAGGAAGGATATGTGAAGGAGTATAATGAATAATTCTAAAAAATGATAATTAGAACCGACCATAGTGAAGCAAGCAAAGAAAAGGTTGCAAGATATATCAATGGATTGAGGAAAAACATTCAAGAGGAATTGAGCCTAGTAAGGATGACATCTGTTGAAGAAGCATATCAATTCACATTGAAAGTGGAAGAGAAACTGAACAAGAAGTTTGAACAAAGACAAAGGAGCGCAAGAGGAAGATTTTAGAAGAGTGGGACCCAGTTCAGAGAAAGAAGAAACTATGTAGAGCAAAACAAAGATGTAAAACCCCATCGGAGTGAATAGAAGGATGCTAAAACATACCATAGAGGGAGAGAAGATCAAAATTTCTATCGCAATGATAAAGGAGGTCATAATTCTTACCGCAATGATGGATTCTAGAGAGATGGAGGAAGATCTGAGAGAAGACCATTCAAAGGAACATGTTTCAAGTGTGGAGGTGAAGGACATAGAGCATTCGAGTGTCATCAAGGAACTATCAAAAAGAAACCTGAGCATATAGGAAGAATAAAATATGTGGATGAGGAGCATGTTGGATCCCCTAATTCAGTTGGGAAACTAGAGAAAGGTGAATCATTAGTGTTGACGAGAGATTTGATGCACGAAGAAGTGATTAAAGAACCACCACAGAGGAAATGTCTATTCAGAACCAGATGTAAGTCCCAAGGAAAGGTATGTAAAGTTATCATTGATAGTGGTAGTACTGATAATCTAATTTTAGAGGAGATGGCAACCAAGTTGAATTTGAATATATTGAACATCCAAACCCCTATAGGATAGCATGGATTCAAGATGAGCATAAAATATTGGTGAATGAATAATGTTTGGTGAAATTTCATATTGGGTCATATAGGGATGAAGTGTTGTGTGATATTATGCATATGGATGCATGTCATTTACTATTAGGAAGACCATGGCAATATTATAGGAAAAAAATTCATGATGGGAGAAGAAATACTTACACTATGACATCAGATGTAAAGAGAATCAAGTTGATACCTTTGGAGGAAGAGGAGAAGACTGAATGGTGTGGCACTGCTAGACTATGTTTGGTAGATGGAAGGAAGTTCATTGATGGATTGAGGCTGTTGGAAAAACAAGGACAGACAACTAAGAGGGGGGATGAATCAGTTGTCACAGAATGATAAAATTTTCAAACTTTACTTAAGATCTAATGAATAAGTAATTAACCATAAGAAATTAACACATTAGAGAGACAGAGACACCAAGATTTTTATGTGGAAACCCTATTAGGGGAAAACCACGGTGGATGTTAGTCCACAAGATTATACCCTGTTAAAAGTATAATGAGAAAATAATGGGAATGCACATGCATTCAGGCACACTGCCTAGAGCTCACTACTCAAATACAAGAGGGATCACTGCCTAACAATATAATAATATGGATTAGATCCATAAAATATGAACTGAAAGAATAGCTTCTACACAAGCCTAATTACAGTTCCAATTAAGCATAGAAAAACCTTCTTCACTTCTTCTCACTTTGCTCTGCAATTGAATGATATGAACACTATTCGTACATCTGCAATTTCTCTAGCATACATTTTCTCTAATGAACACACTAACTTCACTCAAAAAATCACTCTTATATATCCACAACATGAGATTTCACCAACAACTTAGTCAGATAGAAAATATAAAATATATTTTCAATGTTGGCCCAAATTTATAAATAAATTTTTTAATGTGAATCCACCAAGGTTGGCCACAACATAGTGGAGACCCAAATTAACAACTCCAACACAAAAATACTTCAATTACTTCCTCCTCGAAGATCCACAACTCACTACCACCAACATGTCGGCCACGAACAAGAAAAATTGAACATACAGAAGAAAAATTTCTGACCACGAGCACACCAATCAATGTGGACATACCAAAAAGATAGAGAAAAATTTAGAAGCATCCAAGAGCACCAAGAAACAACAAATAAACATCCAAAATAACTAAAATTTCTAGATCACACAAACTTTACTCAGGAACACTAATAGAGACCACAAAAACACTGTCAGACCACAACATGATCAAATCTATACATGGACCTCTGAAACTTCTGGTAGATGATCTAGATACACTCAGCAGAAAACCTTTAATCCACAGTAGCTGAAATTCAACGTATAGAACAAGACGCTTTCGTGACCTGCAAAGTTCCACTGGGAACCTGGAACACTTTCTTTTACAATTTTCTCAATATCCTCGACATATATAGCCTTTGATACACCAAATGCTAATAGTGTTGACATCAATGACAACCACATATCAACAACACATCCACAACATCCAACAATCTCCCCCTTTGGCATTGATGGCAACACATGATGTGAAAAATACCATCAACCCAACACACTTGCTTTCCCTTTGGTTTTGACTCTTCTCCTCAATTTCTCTTCAACCCTGAAAAGGATTTTTCACATTGCACTTTTGCCCCTTTGACATCAATGGAAAAGGTAACCATACATGCTCTGAACCACATATCTACACATTTGACTACTCCCCTTGAGTAGCAACCACATAGACATCAATCCAAATCATAATATAGCAATGTAGCTCACAAATTGATGCAAGTAAATGCATCTCTTAGTTCTTATCAAGAGGGGTGATTACCCCTAGCATTCCTCTGAGATACTCAAAATTATCCTTTGGCAATGGTTTAGTAAAGATGTCTGCAATCTGCTCTCTCGTAGGTACATACTCCAATTTGACTTCTTTCTCATTCACTTTCTCCCTTAAGAAGTGAAACTTGATTGATATATGTTTAGTCTTAGAGTGAAGTACCAGATTCTTTGAAATATTTATTGCACTTGAATTGTCACAGTATATGGCAATAGGCTCTTCATATACCACCCTAATATTTTTCAACATTTGTTTCATCCATATTACTTGAGTGGAATTGTTTGCAGTAGCAATATATTCTGCTTTAGTAGTAGATAGAGAAATGGAATTCTACTTCTTGCTCAACCAGGATACCAGCTTCTTCCCTAGGAAGAAAGCACCACCACTAGTACTTTTCCTATCATCTACATCTCTAGCCCAATCCGCATCAGTATATGCACTCAAAGTGAGATCATCATCCTTTGGATACCAAATTCCAAAGTCAACTATTCCTTTCAGATATTTGAAGACTCTCTTGACAACAGTCACATGTGATTCTTTTGGATCAGCCTAAAATCTAGCAACCATACATACAACATTCATAATATCTGGTCTAGTCTAGGTTAAATAAAACAATCCACTGATCATTGACCTGTATCTAGTTTGATTCACCTTATTAGAATCATCATTTTGTGTTAGCTTACATCCGGTCACCATGGGAGTACCAATAGGATATGAATCTTCCATCCCAAATTTCTTGAGTAGCTCTCTCACATATTTGGACTGAGTTATGAAAATTCCCTTGTCTAACTGGGTCACTTGTAATCCTAGAAAGAACTTCATCTCTCCAATCATGCTCATCTCAAATTCATCCTTCATCTCATCAACAAACTTCATACATAGATTGTCATCTCCTCCAAAAATGATGTCATCAAAAAATACTTCTATAATTAACTCTTTATCATGATCCAATTTGAAATATAAGTTGCTATCAGCAATACCTTTAGTGAATCCAAGCTTTAGTAATTATTTATCCAATCTATCATACCAGGCTCTGGGGGCTTGCTTAAGTCCATATAGAGCTTTCTTTAGGTGGAAAACCATATCTTCCTTGTCAGTTAGCTGAAATCCATCCGACTGTTCAATGTATACTTCTTCTAGTTCTTCATTCAGAAATGTCGACTTCACATCCATTTGATAGACTGTATAGTCCTTTTATGCAACATAAGCAAGAAATAATCTAATAGCTTCGATTCTAGCAACAGGGGAAAAAATTTCTTCAAAATCAACACCTTCCATCTGTGAATACCCTTTACATACCAGTCTTGCTTTATTCTAGACCACTTTACCTTGTTCATTCAGCTTGTTTTGAAACACCCATTTAGTACCAATCACATTTTTGTCTTTAGGTCTAGGAACTAGAAACCACGTGTCATTCTTATCAATTTAGACAGCTCATCCTTCATAGCTTCCATCTAGTGTTGATCTAGGCAAGCTTCAGTGACATTTTTAGGTTCAATCTTGGAAATCAAGCAGTACTCTTTTGCAATCTTCTAGTTTGCACTCCTTTATTCTTATCTCCTATAATTTGGTTTTCAAATTGATTTAGCTTTACATACCTTGGAGTTTTGGAGTTTTCTTGAACTTTTGATTCTTTTGATCTTCCTTCTACACTTGCGCTTCTCTGTGCTTCCTGACTTACTTGATTTACCTGAACGAATTGAGGTTACTTTGCCAGAACATATGGAATAATTTAAAGTAGATTTGGTGTCTGAACATTTTTCCCTTTGTTTGTATTGTCTTCATTTGAATCATATCCACAATATCTAGATGATTTAGCAGAATCCTCATCAACTCTGACATTTGCACTTTCAACCATCTTTCTTAGTCTTTTGTTATAGTATCGGTAGGCCTTTCTTTTAGTAGAGTATCCTAAAAAGATTCCTTCATCGCTTCTTGCATCAAACTTTCCTATATCATCATCTCTCTTGATATAACGTTTGCTTCCAAAGATCTTGAAATATTTAACAATAGGCTTGTAACCAAACCATAGCTCAAAAGGGGTCTCACCAGAATTGCCATTAACATTTACCCAGTTTAAAGTGTACACAACAGTGCTTACAACTTCACTCCAATAGGTTAGGGGCACATTTCCTTCTATCATCATTATTCTAGTAGCATCCAAAATTGTTCTATTCTTTCTTTTTGCAATTCCATTTTGTTGAGGGGTTCGGCGAGCAGATAACTGTCTTTTAATTCCATGTTCTTCACAAAAAGAGTTGAACTCCCTGGAGGTGAACTCACCACGTCTGTTAGATCTCAGACACTTGATTTTCAAACCTTTCTCATTCTTTGCCATAGCCTTGAAACTTTTGAACTTTTCCAATGCTTCAGATTTTTCTCTTAGGAAGGAAACCCATATCATTCTAGAGTAATCATCAATAATCAACATAAACTACCTTTCTCCATGAATAATTTTGACTTTGGAGGGACCACAAAGGTCAATATCTAGCAGCTCCAGCAAATCATTTGAATGAAATTGTTTGCTTCAGAAGGAGAATCTAGTTTGTTTACCCATTTGACACTCCTTACAAATTGTGTTAGTAGGCTTCACTAACTTAGGTAGATCTCTTACTGCTTGAGTGGAACTTAATTTGACAATGTTATCAAAATTTACATGACACAACCTTCTATGCCACAACCATCTTTCATCTACTTGAGCATTTAAACAACTCCCACTAGTAGTATTTAGGTGAAAAATATTACCTTTTGTCTGTTTACCTGTAGCAATCATATTGCCAGAACTTCCATGTATCTTGCATCTTCTACCTTTGAATTGTAGATCATAGCCTTTGCCCACCATATGTCCAACACTCAAAAGATTTTTCTTCAAGCCTTCAACATAAAGAACATCATCAGTGTTATCCTTACCACCAAGACAAATAGAACCTTTGCCACGAATCACACCAGCATTGTTGTCTCCAAATATTACAACACTACCATCATACTTCTCTAGACTTACAATTTTTTTTTTATCACCAATCATGTGATGTGAGCATTCAGTATCAATAACCCACTCATCCTTTTCTTCAACTCAGGCTGCAAGAGCTTTCTCATCAAAGCTTCAATATTGTTTTCAGCATCTTTGATCTCATCAGTAGTGGAGGGACCATTCTAAGGAATAACATATGGATCTTTTGTAATCTTCCAATAGGCTTAGCCAATACACCTTAGGTGACATTGCATCCTAACTTTCCACAGTGAGTAGTTAGTTCCATCAAATCTTGGACAATCCTTCTTGAATGTTGCCATCTCGGATCACCTCAAGATTTTAGACTTCTTCAGAGGAACTTGCTCTGATACCAATTGTTGGAAAAAAAGGACAAACAACTGAGAGGGGGGGTGAATCAGTTGTCACAGAATGATAAACTTTTAAAAATTTACTTAAGATCTAATGAATAAGAAATTAACGATAAATAATTAACACATCAAAGAGATAGAGAACACCAATATTTTTACGTGGAAACCCTGTTAGGGGAAAAACCATGGTGGATGTTAGTACACAAGATTATACCCTGTTAAAAGTATAATGAGAAAATAATGGGAATGCACATGCATTTAGGTACACTGCCTAGAGCTCACTGCTCAAATACAAGAGGGCTCATTGCCCAAAAATACAACAATATGGATTAGATCCACAATATATGAACTGAAATAATAGCTTCTACACAAGCCTTATTACAGTTCTAATTAAGCACAAAAAAACCTTCTTCACTTCTTCTCACTCTGCTCTACAATCGAATGATAGGAACACTATTCACACATCTGCACTTTCTCTAGCATACATTCACTCTAATGCACACACTAAATTCACTCAAACAATCGCTCTTATATATCCACAACATGAGATTTCACCAACAACTTAGTCAGCTAGAAAATATAAAATATAGTTTCCTAAGGAATTTGTGTTGTATACAGATCATAAAGCTTTGCAGTATTTGAATAGTCAACGAAAGTTGAATCAGAGGCATATGAGATGGGTTGAGTTCTTGTAGAGTTATACATTTATGTTGAAGCAGAGGAGTGGTAAGTCAAAAAAAGTTGCAGTGCATTGAGTAGAAGGAGGAATTTGTTAACAAAGATGAGAGTGCAAGTATTGGGATTCAAAGAATTGAAGCATATGTATGAAGATGATACAAATTTTGGTGAAGCATGGAGAGAATGTAAAGAACTTCTCATGACAGACCGGGGCCAATGGTTGGATTATTTCATTCAAAATGGTGTGTTATTCAAAAGAAATCAGTTGTGTATTCTGAGGAGTTAATTGAGGGAGAATTTGATCAAGGAAAAGCATAGTGGAGGTTTAACAGGACATTTTGGAGTGGACAAGACAATAGCATTGGTGAGTGAACATTATTTTTGGCTGCAGATATATAAGGATGTAAGGAAGTATGTTCAAGGTTGTAGAATTTTTGAAGTTGCAAAAGGGAGTAATCAGAATACTGGATTGTACAAGCCTTTAATAGTATAGGAGAGACCTTGGGAAGATTTGAGCATGGATTTCATTTTTGGATTACCAAGAACATAGAGAGGTTATGATTCTATTATGGTAGTAGTGGAATTTTTTTTAAAATGACACATTTTGTTCCTTGTAAGAAGAGTAATGATGTTGTGCATGTTGCTGACTTATTTTTAAGGAGATTGTGAGATTTCACAGATTACCTAAGAGTATTGTTTCAGATAGAGACACTAAATTTATTGATACTTTTGGAGGGCATTATGAAGTAAGATGAAGATAGATTTGAATTTTAGTTCAACATACCACCCATAGATAGATGGAGAAACAAAAGTAGTGAACAAAAGTTTGGGTAACTTGTTGAGATGTTTGGTTGGAGCTAAGGAAGGAATTTAGGATATAGTTTTACCATAGGCAGAGTTTGCATACAATAATTTAGTGAACCGGAGTATAGGGAAGACACCATTTCAGATCGTTACCAAAGTAAATCCTAGAGTAGTCTCATAATTAAGGGGCATCACTATGGAGAATAAAAGGAGTGTGAAGGTAGAAGCTTTTGCAAATTTTGTGGAGACATTACATAATTAGGTAAGTATAAGGAGAAGGAAGATGGACATCATTGACATAAGTAATTTGTTGTCAAAGATGAAGTAATGGCATATTTAAGGTAGGAGATATTTTCAATTGGTACATACAATAAATTGAAGATGAGGAAGTTTTGACTATGTAAGATACTTAGGAATTTTGATTTTGGAAATGCATATAAAGTGGAGTTATCAAAGACATTGGGTATATCACCTATTTTTAATGTGGCAGACATATATGAATTTCATGAAGGACAGACAAGTGGTAGTAGTAATGAAGTGGATTTGAAGGAGAAGTTACCACATGATGAATAAGAGGAGATTGAGAAAAATTTGAATATCAAAATAGGAAGGAGCACTAGGAACAAGCAGTACAAAGAATATCTTGTGAAGTGGAAAGGCAGACAATTGGAGGATTCATCGTGGATTTATATGGCTGAGGTTGATTATATTGGTTTTCCTCTTAGCCCTGGAAAGTGAGGGACTCAATTTCTTTCAACCCTAGGTGTTTGATGTAGGAGCATCCCTGGTTGTAAAGCAATCCTGTATCAACCAAAAATAGTTCTTTTCATGCATTGCATTTAGTAGCGGTTTCAATAGTTTTCATTCCACATTTTTCCACATCATTGTTTCTTAGCTTGCGGAGCAAGATAACACCTACATATTGATATGTATTACCTATCTAGATTTCACATCATTTTCATCTGTCTAATGGAAGTTATCACTCTCAAAATTTCACTGTGTTTACCACTCAGAGCATTTGGGGTTGACCTGGTCTAGATTTCTTAGTGCAAACCTATTCCAGATCATGTGAAGCTTAATGGGACCTCATACAAGCATCTTGGGTTAGTTGGGACCTATCCTAGAGATTCACAAAATACTTCTTTTCTTGTGGAGTTATCTTTCCATATTTTGAGGTTGACCTTCATGTAGGATCATTCATCGGGTTACTAACCCTTGTGGTCGATGCAGACCTATATTGGAGCTTGAGAAGTATATATATAAGCATTGTAATTCATTGTAGATCATTAGTTAATTGTTCACAATGATATAGATTCAATATACTTTTACATAAACCCTTCAGGGGCATGTAATAAGGTATGTTGGCCAGTTGTATTGTTGAAAGCCGTTGTTGCATGTATGGTTATCAAATCAAGGAAGTTTCATGTTTGCATATCAAATTACTATGTTATTTCTGATGTGTTGTCTCATTGTTGCACGGTTCGAACTGTTCCTTCTGGAATCCTCCTACCATGAATGCACAAAGATGGAATACCAATGTTATGTCAAGAAAATATACCAGGTATGTACTGAAGAGAAGTGGTTAAAACTATGGTATACATCCTAAATAGAGTTCAGATCAAATGTAATACTGATAAAACACCATATGAGCTATGGAGAGGAAGATCGACTTCAGTGAGACATCTTAGGATATTTGGAAATAAAAATGCTACATCAAAGAGATGAAGAAAATTTGGGTAAGTTTGATTCTAGATTTGATGAAGGTATTTTTCTTGGTTATTCTTCAAAATTAAAGCATATAGATGTTACAATAAAAGACTGAAGAGGATTGTGGAAAGTGCAAATCTGAGAAGTAATAAAATAATTCAGTCTACTGGTACTCCAAAAGTAGAAGATGATGAAGAGCCAATCCACAATAGTAATGAATATTTAAAATTTGTTACAAAAACTACAACAAAGTATGTTCACAAGAATCACTCTGAAGACCAAATTATAGGAGATAAAGATAGCTGGCTTCAGGCTTGGAAGAGAACTAAGAAGGAAAATGAGCAAGTACATTTTTATCTCCTATCAAAGATATAACTTAAATCCTATAAAGAAGCAAGAAAAGAGAAAGGTTGGATAGAAGCTATTGGGAAGAGTTGAATCAGAAACTTAGGAACTAGTCCCAAGACCTAAAGGCAAGAATGTGATTGGAACCAAGTGGGTTTTCAGAAACAAGTTGAATGAAGAAGGTGAAGTGATCCAAAATAAGGATAGAATTGTGTGTAAAGGATATGCTCAGTGTAAGGAAAGGTAAGGTGCGGAAACAACTCTCCTAACATCAAAAACTCAAGGAAGAATGCATAGGTGCTTTTAAAAATTTTAATTACAGTCCAATTAAGATACACTTGAAAGAAATAGCAGAAACAGAGAAACATACACAGATGAACACCAAATTTATGTGGGAAAACCCTTACAGGAGAAAAACCCACCACACCAAGAAAAGCCCCTTTGTATTACAGTAATGGAAATTACATATAGAGATCAGACTTATCTTTCTGATGTCAAATTTACAATAGCATAATCCTTGATCAACCTTGTACAAAACATTCAAGATACAATACTCTCAGAATTGAATTCACACTGATCACTCATCGAACTGTTCAACCAACCATTCGTCAAATTGAACATCATCTTCGATCTCAAAGTATATCCATGTTGACCTTGGTCTGTTGAACTTCCTCACAGAAACGGCTGCAACAGTCTAACTTCCAACAGTTCTCATTCTGCTCCCTGATTGGTCAAATTCACACCACGTAGGATAGTCAATTGGTCAAAAGCATTCAAATTGTATCTGCAGGTCGATGAGACACTAATCACGTCTCCTCGATGCCACAAAGCCCAACCGTTGATATTGCCACAAGTCATCACCTTCGGCAAGAGGTTACACTGAGTTCAAAAGCAGTCGGCAAGAAAAACCATATCGCTAAGACGTCATACCAATGACCACCACATGTAGCGCTATTTGACAAGACTATCGCTATTCGGTGAGAGGTCATACCGATGTTCAAAAGTCACATAGACATCAACATTCCCATCATCGAGACTATCACTATTCGGCGAGAGACATAACGAGCCCTCAAGTCATGCCGACAACAAACTACACCATCGGCGAGACATCTCTTGTCGGTAAGACTTCATACCGAACACTCATATCTTTCCTCAATAACTGCTGTCGCCACAAGTCTCCCCGACAACCACTATGAACCACAGTCGGTGAGAGATCTACTTGGGCGGGAAGAGTTAGAAACTTTCACAGCGATCAACATGTTATGACAATAGCTCCAGTCAGCATGACAATAACAAGGTCTTAGCGACCTGAACATTTCACAAGGTTCCACAGCTACTAGTCAGCCAGACAATAAGGATGTCACACCGACTTTTCTCTTTCAGAGGTTTCAGCTTGTGAGATTGAGGCATAGTATTCCAACAATCTCCCACTTGACGAAGATCACACAGGCACCTCCAGAGCATAACAAAACTATTGAAATTTAAGGGCACTGAGGCCCATCGAACTGGCACACCACCTGAACTTGTCTGTGCTCACTAGCTTCATTAATGCATCTGCAACATTCTCCAGAGTATCCACTTTTTCTAAAGAGACCTTTCCATCCTCCACCATATCTCGTACAAAATGATATTGTACATCTATATGTTTTGTCCTGGCATGGAAAGTAGGATTCTTTTCCAAACAAATAGCACTCTGACTGTCACAGTAAATTGTTATTTGCCCTGCATCAAAACCAATGTTAGAACACAAAATTTTTAACCAAATTGCTTTTTTACAGGCATGTGTTGCTACCATGTATTCTGTCTCTGTAGTGGACAAAGCGACTATAGCCTGCCGCTTACTCATCCAACTCATTGCACCGCCATTCATCATGAAGATATATCCACTGGTGGATCTTCTGCTATCAATGTCCCCTACCTAATTAAAATCCAAATAGCCTCAAATGCTGAGAGTTCTCTATGATTAAACCAAGTTCCCATGGTAACACAAAGTATATTATGAAGTTCCCTTAAGATATCTAAACACTCTCTTCACAACATCCCAATGTGTCCTTCTAGGATTAGCCATAAACCGACTAAGTACTCCCACTGCTTGGGCAATGTATAGCCTTGTACAAACCATTGCATACATAATATTGCCAACCGCACTAGCATAAGGTACACTGGTCATGTCCTCCATCTCAGTAGGAGATTTTGGATAGTCTTCAACAAATAGCTTGGTTCCCTGCAAAACTGGAACAACTAGCTGCTTGCAACCAATCATACAAAATTTCTCTAGAATAGTCTTAATATACTTACTCTGACTGAGCCAAAGTTTTCTACCCTTCTTGACCCTGGTTATTTCCATTCCCAAAAGATACCTTGCTGCATGAAGATCTTTCATATCGAACTTTGCAGACAACTAAGACTTAAGATCATAAATCATTAACTTACTATTGCCTATGAACAACATATCATCAACATAGAGAGCAATAATAAGAACTTGATCACTTTCAGCTTTGTAATACACACAATGATCAGATTTTGATCTTACAAATCCCAATGACAAAACAAAAGTGTCAAACTTCTAGTACCACATTCTAGGAGATTGCTTTAATCCATACAGAGATTTATTCAACTTGCAAACCATTTTTTCTTTACCTTTCTCCACAAAGTGCTCAAGCTAGGACATATAAATTTCTTCTTCAAGATCACCATGAAGAAATGTTGTCTTCACATCCATCTGTTCAATTTCTAAGTCATACGCTGCTGCAAGTGACAAAAGAAATCTAATGGACGTCAACTTAGCTACAGGAGAAAAAATTTCCCCATAATCAATTCCCTCTACCTGGGAATATCCTTTCACAACCAATCTCGCCTTATACTTTTCCACACTGCCATCCAGACTTATCTTCTTTTTAAATACCCATTTGTAGCCCACAACTTTTCTACCTTCAGGCAAGGGCACCAAACTCCAAGTATCATTCTTTTCTAATGATGCCATTTCTTCATTCATGGCTTCCAACCAAGAGTTTGCATCAGACATTCTAAATGCCTCTTTCACAGTCCTAGGCTCATCAGTGCTAGAAATTAAAGCATAGGCACAAGTATAATCTATCAAAGAAAATCCATACCTATCAGGTTGCTTTCTTTCATGAGTTGACCTCCTCACTTGCTGAGGCCGAGGTTGTTCTTTTTCATCAAAACTCTTAGAACTATTTGAGCTCTCCTCAGTTTCAGATACATTTTGAATTTTCAATTCCTCTTTATCTAGTGTCAAAGGAATTTAAACTACATCCTTTTTATTTTCTGATTTTGTCTCTAATTGCAGATTCAAGGTAGGAGGCTTCAGCTCATGAAAGATAACACTTCTGTTGTATAGAACCTTCTCCATATCGGGATTCCAAACCTTGTATCCTTTTATGCCAGCACTATAACCAATAAAGATACATTTGATAGCCTTGTTCTCCAATTTAGATCTTTTCTCATTTGACACATGTGCATATGCCTTACAGCTAAAGATTCGAATGTGTCTTAGAGAGGGCTTCTTTCCAGACCATGCTTCCAAAGGTGTTTTCTCAATAAGAGCAGAATTAGGAGAATGGTTTATCAAGGAACATGTTGTAGCAACTGCCTCAGCCCAGAACTTCTCCTCCAAGCCAGCACTGCTTAGCATACTTTGTGCTCTTTCCATCATTGTCCTATTGAACCTTTCTGCAACTCCATTTTGCTGCGGAGTGTAAGGTGTAGTTTTATGTCTTTTAATTCCATGATCTTTATAGTACCTCTTGAATTCATCAGAACAAAATTCATCGCCATTATTAGTCCTTAAACATTTTATTTTTCTTCCAGTCTGATTTTCTACAAGGTTCTTAAATTCCTTAAACCGACTGAACACTTCTGATTTACTTTTCAAAAAATAGACAAATGCCCTTCTTGAATAATCATCAATAAACAATACATAGTACCTTGAATTAGACAAAGAAGGAACATTCATTGGACCAAAAACATCAGAATGTATATAATCAAGCAAACTAGAAGATTTTTAAGGACTGGAGTAAAATGAAACATGGTGCTATTTACCATATATACAATGTTCACAAAAATTGAATTCAAGGTTACAATCATCAAGCCCCTCAACCAGGTTTTTATTCTTCAAGGGTTTTAAACCTTTTTCACCAATGTGGCGTAGCCTATGATGCCAGAGCATAATATTTTCTACTGGAAGTTTAACTTCCATAGAGTTTACACTATCAGGAATTTTTTCCTCTTTTCCTCCATGAGTAGCTGTGACTTTAGAGACACTATTGCATTGAACAACATGTGCATCCAGCTTATACAAGGTACCAATACAGCACCCCTTGCTAGCACCATTGAGCCTCTTGTCATCTTGCGCCATTTCCAAAGAATGTGACTTGCACTCCAATAACATTCATTACTAATAGAAAGTAGATTTCGACTTGGTATATGCATTACATCATTGATTCCCTTCACTCTTCCATCGGGAATTGAATTCGACTCTTCATGGCCAACAATTTCCAAAGATGAATCACTTGCCAAATACACCTTTCCACCATCGTATTTTTCATACTTCGTGAACCGTCTCTATGAGATGTCATGGAAATGCTCCAGAAATCAAACCATGACATCATCCCATGCCCAGCCAAGGCTGCAATGAAGGTGTCTGCATCACTCGGAGATGAATCATTTTCGGAAGAATTCTTCTTCTTCTTCTTCTTATTTTTCTCCTCTTTACAATCCTTTCGGACATGACCAGGTTGCCCACAATTCCAGCACTTCACCTTGGACTTCTTGCCAGGAAACTTTGATCTCCCTTCTGATTTGGATTTGGACTTCTTGTCCTTCCTGCCTTTTTATTTCGATCTGCCTCTAACAGCAAGAGCCTCCTTCGCCATCTCAAAAGACTTCCTTCTCATCTCTTCTGATAACAAAGAAGCAACAAAATTTTCCATCTTAAAAGGGGATGTCGTACTCCCAATAGCCATCACCAGGTCTGGCAAAATAATAATATCATACATCTTCTTTCATCACTTCAAACGTATGTTAACTGTGAAATCAACATGTTGAATGTGTTCAAATGATCAACAATAGACCCTCCTTCCTGCATTCTCAAAGAGTACAAATTCTTCCTCAAGAACAATTTATTCACCAAGGACTTGCCTTGATAAATAGCTGCTAGTCTTTTCCATAAGGAAGATGCAGTCTTTTCTTGATGAAAATTCAGAAGAACAGAGTCTGCTAAATAGAGCCTTATTAGCCCCTTAGATTTTCTATCTGCAAGGTCCCAATCCTCTTTCTTTATGCTTGTAGGCTTCGTTCCAGACACAACAATCCAAAGATCACGATCAACCAACAGATCTTCCATTTTAAGTTTCCACAACTCAAAATTGTTGCCATTGAATTTCTCAATTTCAATCTTTCCTGGCGTGCTTTCCATCTTAACCTGTAATTCGAATTACCAAAACTTCTACAAGAATCCCACTGAAAAGAATTGACACAAAAAACCCAACGTACCCACAAGGATAACACAACTGGCTAGGCTCTGATACCACTTGTAAGGAAAGCTAAGGTGCAGAAACAACTCTCCTAACATCAAAACCTTAGGGAATAATGTAGAGGTGCTTTTAAATTTTTCAATTACAATCCAATTAAGATACACTTGAAAGAAATAGTAGAAACAGAGAAACAAACATACACAGATGAACACCAGATTTACGTGGGAAAACCCTTACGAGAGAAAAACCCACCACACCAAGAAAATCTCCTTTGTATTACAGTAATAGAAATTACATACAGATATCAAACTTGTCTTTCTGATGTCAAATTTACAACAACATAATCCTTGATCAACCTTGTACAGAACATTCAAGATATAATACTCTCATAATTGAATTCACACTGATCACTCATCGAATTGTTCATCCAACCATTTGTCAAACTGAACATCATCTTCGATCTCAGAGTATATCCATGTCGACCTTGGTCTATTGAACATCCTCACAGAAATGACCGCAACACTCTAACTTCCAACGGTTCTCATTCTGCTCCCTAATTGGTCGAAGTAACACCACGTAGGATAGTCAATTGGTCAAAAGTGTTCAAATTGTATCCACATGTCGGTGAGACACTAACCGTGTCTCCCCGATGCCACAAAGCCCAACTGTCGATATCACCAAGAGTCATCACCTTCGGCAAGAGGTTACACCAAGTTCAAAAGCAGTCGGCAAGAAAAACCATATCACTAAGACGTCATACCGATGACCACCACATGTAGCGCTATTCGGCAAGACTATCGCTATTCAATGAGAGGTCATACCGATGTTCAAAAGTCACATAGACATCAGCATTCCAATCAGTGAGACTATCACTATTCGGCGAGAGACATAACGGGCCCTCAAGTCATGCCGACAACAAACTACACCATCGACAAGAAATCTCTTGTCGGTAAGACTTCATACCGAACATTCATATCTTTCCCTGATAATGGCTGTCACTACAAGTCTCCAAGACAACCACTATGAACCATAGTCGGTGAGAGATTTGCTTAGGCGGGAAGAGTTAGAAGCTTTCACAGTGATCAACATGTCATAGCGATAGCTCCAGTCGGCATGACAGTAACAAGGTCTCAATGACTGAACATTTCACAAGGTTCCACACCTGCTAGTTGGCCAGACAATAAGGATGTCACACCGACTTTGATCTTTCAGAGGTTTCAACCTGTGAGATTGAGGCACACTATTCCAACACTCAAGTTGAAGGTGTAGACTTTTAAGAGACATTTTCTTTGATAGCAAGACTAGAAGCAATCAGGATGTTTTTAGCTCATTTAGCATTCAAAATTTTTAATGCATATCAGATGGATGTTAAGTCAACATTTGGGAATGGACAACTAGAAGAAGAGGTCTAAATTGATCAACTGAAGGGTTTCAATGTTATGACAACTTGAATTATGTGTGCAAATTGAAGAAGGCTCTTTATGGACTCAAACAAGCCCCCAAAGCCTAGTATTCAAGATTGGATGAATACTTGCAGCAACAAGGGTTCCAAAGAGGAAGTGCAAATAGTATTTTATACATAAAAATAGAAAGTGGTCAACTGCTAATAGTTGTGGTCTATGTAGATGATATCATTTTTGGTGATAGTAGTGATGACATGTGCAAGGTGTTTTAGAAGGAAATGCATAGTGAGTTTGAAATGTCAATGCTAGGTGAATTATCTTTCTTTCTTGGGTTGCATATTGCACAATCAAACAAAGGCATATTCATTTCCCAAACAATTATATAAAGGAAATGATAAGTAAGTTCAGGATGGAAGACTGCAAACAGGTAGGTACACCTATGGTTATAGGATGCAAGTTGAGTAAAGATGATGAATCTTCTCTGGTAGAACAAACCTTGTACAAATCTATGATTGGTAGTTTTATGTATGAGATAAAATCTAGACCAAATATAATGTACGCAGATGGAATAGTAGTTAGATTTTAGACTAAAATAGATTTTGGACTATGATATCCAAAGAGTGAAAATTTCACTCTGACTACATACACAGATGTAGATTGGGTAGGAAGCATAGATGATTAGAAGAGCACGAGTTGTGGATCATTATTTCTTGGTTATAGTATGGTGTCTTGGTTAAGTAAGAAGCAAGATTTAGTTTCCTTGTCTATAACTGAAGAAAAATACACTATGATAACTTCATGTTGTACTCAAGTGCTTTAGATTAAGAAGAACTTGAAGGAGATGAATATTGAGCTTGATGAACCCATCTCTATTCTTTTTTATAACACTAGTGCCATAAACATTTCAAATAATCCAATAAGGAACTCAAGGATAAAACACATTGCAAAAAAGTATCATTTTCTGAGAGAGAAAGTTGCAAAAAGGAAGTGAATTTGGAATATGTTGAGAAAAAGGAGAAAGTAGCAAATGTTTTCATAAAAACCACTTCCTAAGGATACTTTTGAGTTTCTCCAATAGAATCTAGGAGTTATTGATCCCTCCTCTTGAATCAAGAGGAAGCACAGGTTGAGGGGGATATTTCTCTCCCTACTGCAAAAAGGCTTGGTGGTCTTTCAGAATGTTTTTCAGAAGCTGTGCCATATGGACTCAGGGGGAGTTGTCTTGAAGTAGTTCAGAGAAATGCTCCACATTTGTCCACATTTGCAGATGTGGCTATGCAGTTTGGTAGTTTGTCTAAGGCAAGTATGAAGTATGTATTTTCCTATTTTCAGAACATATAAGGTGTCACAAAATTTTTTAGAACTTACATAATGCAAGATGTGTTGTTGCAGTCATGGAGGTTCTAATAAATGCTCCACATTTGTTGTTATAGTCCTGCAACTTGAAGGATGAGTTTATAGGGGGTAATTACCTCAAACCCAAAAGGAGAGATTGTTGACCTTTGCCATTGATATCAAAGGGGGAGAAAGTGAGCTCAGAATGATATATCTTCCAAGGGGGAGAAATCAATATAAGGGAGAGAAATGTCTTTGTGTGTGTCTAGCTGGTTTTATGGGTGGCCTAGTATTTTTCTATTTACCATCAATGACAAAGGGGGAGATTGTTGAACATAGGTTGTCATTGATGTCAAAGGCTATCAAAGGAATTCACTACAAGAAGTACCTAAATTATCATTATATTCCCCTTGACTTATCATTTTGAGTTATAGAGATTTGAAGAAATAGATGTTACTAGTTATAGTTCTAGAAGTGTGTGTGACTATTGTATGCTTGCAATATCATGCATTCATCTATTCACTATAACATTGGTGGTCCGAAAGTTTATACTGAAATGTTTCAGTTCAATTCTTAGGGCAAATAGATTTCTCTGGCAATACAATTATGGTCAACATTTCTTTTAGAAATGCAGTTTTTCTCTATAGTTTTAGAGGAGAGTATGTCTACACTAGTTCTATGATATTCCTGAGTTTTCAAAGGATATGTTCAACATGCAAAAAGATTGTAATGAAAAAAAGGTTCTCTTTTCCTGTCTATCAACCAGTTGGTGTTCAAGGCATGGGCAGTAATGACTAGTAGCGCACAAAATTCAAATCTTGTGTGTGGTATCAAGATAGGACTTGGTTAAAGTTCTTGTGGTAGTGCACAACATCATGTTCTTTTAGCAGCAACAAAATTCATTTTTGAACCGACCTGGTACATGTTTCATGAAATTTGAGTTTAGGTCCACCTTATCTTGTCCTGGTTATTTGTGGACCCATGACCGACATAGAAGAAGTGATAATGTAATGCCATGTATATATTCATTAGTTTGATGGATGCACAATGTGAATTATATGAAGCATTGAAAGTGAAAATACAAGGAGACGATTGTGAAGCTATAGTTTTTCAATGTGAGTTGCATTTCAAAGTGTGCACCATGATAAAAATATCATAAGAAGTACATAAGAGTGTCTGTAGCTAGTACAAAAGTGTATGAGGTGTCTTAGGCTACAATTGAAGATCCACAAACTTTATCTTTGTAATCCAGTGGGAATAGTATTCTACTTGTTTTACTGACTCAATTTAGTGATTGGTGTCTCTGGTAGGTTGGTGCCTACAATCACAATAGGGGATTTGTGTCTCTGATAGGTTGGTTCCTACTTCATATTGTAAGATTCACTTGTATATTTCTGCTTTGTGAGGTTGGATTTGGATAGTAGATCCAAGCAACTATTCTCATTGTGGTTTTTCCCATCTTGGGTTTCCATGTATATCTCGTGTTCGCATGTGAAGATGTGTGTGCTTATGTTGTTCCTTGATCATTATTATTTTCTTTGATTCAAGTTTCATTTTTGATATGTGCATTTGAGTTAAGAGTTTTAAATAGATTTTATCTACTGATTCACCCCCCTCTTAGTAGATTGTGTTCCTTCATGTACTTGTCTGAGCCTTTCTTTAACTTCCTTACAAAGTTTTCTTCTTCAACATCCGATTCATAATCAAAGTCATAATCTTCATTTATATTTGATGTCTTGAAAGTTGCTTCTTTCTTTGAAGTTTTATCTATCACAATCCTCATCTCATATGCAGTGAGTATCCCATGTAGTTCATCCATTGTTAGAGTGTTCATATCTTTAGCTTCTTCAACAACATAAATTTGTGAATCAAATATTGTGGGAAGAGATCTAAGTACCTTTTTTTACAATCACTAGCTCTTTCACTTCTTCACCAAGTCCTCTGAAAGTATTGACAACTTCATCAACTCAAAGTAGATATGCATCAATATTCTCTTCATTTATCTCCAGACTCTCAAATTGTCCTCGACAAGTCTATAGATTTTCTTTCTTGACTTTGTCATCACCTTCATAAATATTATAAAGCTTGTCCCAAATCTCCTTTGTAGTCTTGTAGTACATTATTGTGACAAACTTAGATTTGCATAACGCACATAAAAATAGAATTCTTTGCTTTAGCATTATTTCTTACTTGATCTCTCTAAGGTTTTTTCATAAATTTCATAACCATCTGTAACAAATTTCCAAGCATCAAATCCTAATACCATCAAGTAGGCTTCCATCCTTACACTCTAGAAGGCATAATTGGATCCATCAAATAGTGATGCCTTGTTTGAAGAAAGACCTTCTTGTCCTACCATGTGTACCATCCTATATTTGCCTCAAGATGTTAAGCTTCCCAAAGGAACTTAGCTCTAATACCAATTGTTAGACACATAAATACTGAGGGGGTGAATCAATATTTAATACTTTCTAATTTAATTCACCACATACATGTTTCTTTGAGAACATAATCAATGATAATGCAAGCAATGAACACATCCACACAAGAGTACACCATATTTATGTTGAAATCCTGAAGGGAAAAACCACGGTGAGAAAAGTTGCTTGGAGCTATTGTCCAAATCCAACCTCATAGAATAATATGGAACTTATAAAATTTTTGCAGGCACCAAACGACAAGAATTGCAACCTTAAAGGTAGACATGAATACTCTTAAATTCTGATTTACAAGCACTGACCTACAGGACATACCAACCACCTACGACTGAGCTACAACATAATTACTAAGCAACTACTCAAATTAAGAGGATTCAACCTCATATTATAGAAGGAAATATAGATTTTATTTCACACGGCTTGCTCAACATTAATAGGAAAACACATCCTTTGATGATACCTTTATTTCACTCAACATCCTTGACTTCTCTTTTCTACTTGCACATCGTTTAACATATATACTTTGCATACAATCACACAATCACTTGATTCACAAGTCACACACTCATTTTCATAAAAAAAATTTACAATATATTCATTCTAACATGTTAACAACATCTAAATGTCATCCCAGAACACTTTAACACCATCCACAATTAACCATGTTGACCAACGATAGACCTTGATTTAAAACGATATGAAACATGTAGTCGACTCGGTCCTAAATCAAATGTGTTACCATCAATGTAAGATATCATCACATGTACTTCCTACCATGATCTTAACTAGTGCTATTTTACCTTCAAATGCTTCTTCCAATTGGTGCATGCTTCCCTTCACTGGTGCAAACACTTAGACATTATAGATAGTCAACTAATAAACACATAATTCACTGTCACTTCTATCTTGCAACTATGTAACTCAAATCTATTGAAAACATAGAATATGATATTTCATGAGTATTCTTGCTTAAATTTCAAACTGCAAGCCATAATTATTAATAGTGTCGTAGAATGCATTACCAAAAATAATGACAATTTAGTATAGTGTACATTTTTCTTTTGAACAACAAACCTTAGAACAGTACCACAACCACTTCCAAACTTCTACAAAATTAGTAGACATACACAAAACACCAATACAATATGTATCTATACTTCCCATGTTTCCCTTCTCCAATAAAGATAACATTAACATTCTGCAACATTTGAACTGACATATTACTTTCACACATATTTGACATCAACGACAATTCAACAACACTTTGACATCAATGAACAACATCAATGATAGTTCAACAACACTTTGAAATCAATGACAACACTATGTTCAACAACACAATATAAACCAATATCATAGTTAGGTCAACGCCCATTTAATACACCATAGTTTACCTTTTATTTTTACAGGTAATGATCCAGTGGATACTTGTCGTAAAAAATAGAAGTGTTCCACATGCTCCAAATTTTAGCACCATCTTGAAGAGCTTCGAAAACTGAATCTAACACAATTTGAATGAGGTCGAAAGGAGCTCATATGTCTGAGTTATGCCCGGTCAAAGTTGGGGTCAAGCCAGGTACAAGGGCCAGTCGGAAAGACAAAAAAATTCATCATCTCAAAAATGGTCAAAAGAAGCATCATGTCGAAGAGCTCGTTGCCATGATTCTGACACCATTCGTTTCATCGAAAACGAAGCTTGTACGATGAAGATATGGTCGGTCAAAGTTGAGGGTTGACCATGATGATTTGGCATGATTGATGACGTGGCAAGAATGATGCCGTGGAAAAAATGAGGACATGACTATTTAAAATATAATTTAAAAGAAAAATCCCTTAAATTTAAATTATTAAATCTTTTAAGTTTTAAAATCCCATACTACGAGATTTTTAAGCGGTCTTAGAGATTTTTAAGGATATTAAAAGATTTTGAGAGGATTTTAAGGGATTTAAATGTTAAAATGGCTTAAATAATAATAATAATAATAATATTATTTTATTTTAAGGAATATAATTTGTTCTTTGTAAATATTTTAAAAGGGCATAAAATAATCTTAAAGATTATTAAAAAGGGATTTGGAAGATTATTTTTGTAAAGCTCATAAAAAATAAGAGCTATTATTTAGGAATGAGTTTTTTTGCAAAAGGTATACTGTTAGCCCGATTTGTTAAATAATAACCTCTTATGGTTATTATTTCCTCCTCCAATGTAACAAAACCTAACCAAAGGCTAAAATAAATCATGTACAATATGTAGGGGGTTATTTGGTTAAGGGGGGAGTTATTTCATTAATTATGGTGGTTTTCACCCCATATAGTAAATTTGATGTATAAAAAGGGATAGAAGGAAGGGTTTTTAGCGAAGTGATCTGAAAGTGGATTTTGGTGATGATTTTGGAGAGATGAAAATTTGTGAGAGATTTCCAAGTGAGGATTTTTGAATAGTGAATTTTTAATCCTTATGCATTTGAAGCTTAGTTAAGCTTGTTGCATTTGTTGAAGGATTTTCTTTGTAATTCATTATCGTCCAAGGAGACAAGAATCTTGTAATAGGCGGAAGACCTTGTAATAATTTTTTGGAGCATAATAGGATTGGTCACTCTTTGGAGAGGGGCCCGGAGACGTAGTCAGGATTGTGGCGAACTCCATTATCAGATTGTTTGCATTTTCTCTCTTCTTCTCTCTCACATTTTGGTTATCACCTTGATTTTTAATGCATAATTTCAATAATGTACACTTGTTTTTGAGTTTCCATTAAATTTTTTAAGTTAAGCATTCAATTATGCAATTAGTCTAGATCCTAAATCAGATCAAGTAAAAATCAAAATTTTACATTTTCTACTTGAATTTCCTATATAATATATGAGGATGAACCATTCTGATGTTCGTTGATAGAAATTATTGTCCTTCCTTCTTTGACTATCCCTTCCTCATACATTATCTCTCGTAGGAACCCTCATCTAAACCTATATTTTATTATCAAAGCATTCTTTCTTAGATTTGCTATCTTAGATTCTTGACTCTATTATTAGGAGGGTATTTATCAGGAATATTTTTTAAAGCTTCACAATCAAAATCTCTTGCATAAATATCTAACTTTTATAACACTTTGTACCACCTTGTATGATTATACATAGGTGAGAGATAATTTTAAGGTCATCTACCCTTTGACCTCTAATGCCTCTATTTATTTGGCCTCATTCTCTTCTCAAGAAACCAATAATTCTACAAAGAAGAAAACTAATAACTTATAATTTTCTCCTTAACCCAACCCTAATCAAACAATTAACTAAAGTAACCAAAATTTCCTTACTCTTCCTCCTTGTCCAAACTTACCATCTCCCTTTTTTCACAAGCTAACACTAATTGGATGAAGCTATAAAAACCTCTAGTTCCATCTTTCAAGAGTTTCTTTCTAATAACCTTATCCAACTTCATGCTATCTAACCCTTGAACCCTAACCTCTTCTTATTCTCCTAAAATTTCCAATTATTCTAGTCTATTGACCTATTTTTCTTTGAAACATGTGACTAACTATCATCCTCTCCTTTTTGTTTTTCTTAATTAGTTATTTGGAATTTCTTCTCAGCAATTCATGTTCCCCATACCTAAATATTTTTTCTAATTCACTTTCATAATATTCTCCTAGGGTATGCCTCTATTAATCCAACCCAAGGTAATTACTAAAGTTTTTTTTCTCTTTTTCTTAAGTTTCTACATGACCTTTTTCTTGAGTGTTTCCTTTTTATATTTTCCAATTTTTGTTTTTTCAATGAGGATTCACCTATTCTATATTTGTTTTTTATATTTGATTTCTTACATTGTCTAAATTTTTTTCCTCCACTTCAATTATTCATTACTACTTTAGCATCATATGTTACATTTATACTAGATAATAATTCACTTTTTGATCATGGTACCAACACATTCTTCTAAAAATATTAAATTTGGGACAACTAGAAATATCATGTGATTTATCACCACAAAAATCACATGTTGAATTTCCTCTTTTTTCTTCTACACTCATTAGCACAATTTCCTAGTTTATCATATTTATAACATTTTTTCCTTTTGGTCCTTACTATTTCTCTAGTACCTCTATTATTATTGTGGTAGCCTAGCCTCCCCTACCACCTCCTTCTCAATAGTTACCATGATAACTCATGGAGGGTCCTATATATTAAATTTATGGTACCACATAGTGTATATTGTTAAGTGGTTTTATACTTTCCCTCAATTGAAGTTCTCACTAGCCATGTTCCAAATACAAATTTAATTCTCTTATAGCTAAACCCTATGCTCTATCCATATCCATAACCAAAAAATGCTTCCTTAGTCAATCCATGAAACATCAAGGTTCATATTTATCTTCTTCATGAAGTAACATTTGTCCCACTTTATATTTTAAAATACATACTATTTTTCTAGGGGATCTCTCAAGTTCCCCTCCTGGCACCTTTGATGATCAAGCATTCATTCCTTAGATGTTCTTCCCTAGATAGTAATTTTTAAACCAAAATTTACTTCTTCTAGGTCTAGGGGAGAAGTATCATCCTTCTCAAATTTCTTTAGAATTTCTTACTTCGACATTATGTTTTCCAACTCTAATTTGAATTATCAATTTCATTCTTTCCTCCTAAATCATTCTCCCTATCTTTGACTAGGATTCTATTTTGGTGATCAATTCTACTGCATCATTATACAAAGAGGAAATATTCTCATATACTCCTATTATAATGTGAGGGTTTAACCCTAAAATAAACCACTTAATTCATTTCTTTTATGTCAAGGTTTCTTCTAGTTTTCCATCCAGACTTTAAAATCATTCATAAAAAATTTAGTGTTGAAAAATGTCATCCGTTACATTTTCACACTTGTTTGGGCCTTATTTAGGGTGTTGTAAAGTGTTTTCTTGCACTTTCACACTAATCTAGAGTTTTTCATTAATTAATTGGGCTTCTTTATGCCTTATTTGGCCCTATTTTGCATCCACAAGCCTTAATTAATGCATCTTTCTGAGGATAATCTCGACACATATGTAATGACCAATCAAAAATTAATGTTTTTGGATTGTATGAACCATATTTAGTGATCTATGACTCATACGCCACCTTGGGCGTATGAGTCCCACCTAAGTTTCGGGGCCCCAATCCTAATTTCACATTAATCTAAGCATTTCTTAAAAAATGTGTCCCATAGCCTAGCCTAATGGGACTTATATGCCACTTTTGGCGTATGAGTCCCATGTGGCTTAAAATTAAATTAAATTCAAATTCTTGGTGGGATTTTATTCTCCTAGACCTGATGTCGGCTTGTAGTGTTGTAATTTTGAGAGATTTGGCATAAACAAGCATAAATACAAAGTTATTTCATTAATTTTGGACCTAACAAGCAATCAAGTGACCTAGCAACTTGAGTATTCATGCATTATAGAAAATTTGAGTTCACAAGAGAATTCAAGAGTTTACAACAGCATTCAAGAGAATTCAAGAGTTGATTATCAAGTGTTTTGGAGCATTATTTAAGTATCAAGCATCATGTCAAAGTCATCATGCATCATGTTTACTTTTGAGCTAACGATTGTGATGTAAGTTTTCATGATTCAAGCAAGCTTTTAAATCAAGATCTATAACATTCAAGCAAGAGTCAAGATCCACATCCATTGGAACCATTTCATACATGTTTTCACCCTTTATTTCTAGGGTTTGGTGAGTTGTAACATATATTGTTCATTCATCATTTCTCTTTTCCATTTGATTTCATTACAAGGTTTGATTACCAAAATAGAGTTTGACGAAGGGAAACCCCTTTCCACTAACAAATTAACATTTTCCCTCTATTTATTGTGTGATTCACACATCTAAGTTGAAATATTGAAGAGCAAGATTGGAAAGAAGTTGCAAAGTTTCCAAAGTTGTCACCTTGTTTAGAAGATCATTAAAAGACATCCACATAGCAGAATTCAACAATTCAAATATGAAAGTTGGGTTTAGAAGATAGAGCAGAGGTTGAAGAATAAATTCAGATCCTAATCCTCCGAAAAATTCAAACAATATTGATACACCACTTCTGGTGTATGAGTCCCAGCATAGTGGATTTTTCAATTTTTAGGTGTTTCAGGCTTGTCTTTGTCAAATTTCTATTCCTACCCAGAAGCCCTAATCTGGGGCTAAATCACCCAACCTGGAGTATGAGTCCTAGTGTGCATTAAATTCAACATTTTCAACATTTTAGATCTTTGATCAAGTTGCTACATATTTCTAGGTGCACATATCTAACTTCTTGGTTTACTGTTCTAATTTGCATTCATTTCTAGGTCATTTAGTGAAGTTTTGCATATTATTAGGTTTTGATATTAGTTCTTACATGTTACTTGTCTTTCCAAACCCTAACTTGGTGGTGAACCCCCTTTTAGTCTTGAATCAGACCTTAGGGCATCCCTATAGCAAATCTTGTTCCCTCATTTCATCCTTGGATTGAGATCTCTAGGGTTTCCTTGAATGAGAAGTATAGAAAACTTGTTGTTCTATGTCTTAAACCATAAAGCGACCATTTTTGTATCTTTCAAAATTTTTCTGATTCCCCCTTAGTTTTTTTTCATCTTCCATATTTTCTTGTACTTTTGGCTGAAACTCGGGAAGGATGTAATTGAATATGTATCCAGATGCTTGGAATGTCATCGAGTTAAGGCTAAACATGTGCATCCAATAGGGCTCCTCTATACTCATGACATACTTGAGTAAAAGTGGCAGGTAATCAACATGGACTTTATATAGGGGTTACCTTTGAGTAAAAATAGGCATGACGTCATCTTAGTAGTAGTTGATAAGTTGACTAAGGTAGCACATTTCATTCCAAGGAACCTTAAGGATGGATCAGTGACCTTGGCCAAGCAATTTGTCCAAGAGATCTTCCGTTTGCATGGAGTGCCTAAGACTATCATATTCGACAGGGATACTCAAATGACGTCCAAATTTTGGACAATTTGAATGCAACTTTGGGAACTAAGTTGAATTTTAGTTCAACATATCATCCTCAGACTAATGGTCAAACAGAGAGAGTAAATTAGGTAGTAGAGGATCTCCTTTCAATGTATTGAATGAAATAACAATATAAATGGGAAGAGTACCTACCGTTGATAGAATTTTCCTATAATAACTCACTTCATGCATCCTTAGGTATGACACCTTTCAAGGCTCTTTATGGGTGAAAGTTTCATACACCCATTAGTTGGGATAGGTTCGAAGATAAGATTATAGTGGGTCCTGAAATGCTTAAGGAGATGGGAGAGAAAATGAGACTCATCAAGGGTAGACTAAAGGAAGTGGTAGATAGACAAAAAAGTTATGCCGACAGGAATAGGACCTTCAGATAGTTTGTAAAGGGGGATAAAGTTTTCTTGAGAGTCAAGCCACACAAGAGCTCTATTTCTTTTGGAAAATCTTCCAAGTTAGCTATGAGATATGTGGGTACTTTTGATGTTTTGGAAGTGATTAACTCGGTTACATACTGACTTTCTCTACCACCTGATCTAGTTCAAACCTATAATGTATTTCATGTTTCTTTACTTAAACCATACCATCCAGATGCAACTCACATACTTGATTGGCATTCCTTACAGGTGCAGGATCTAAGGGTGGTGCTGGTGGAATCCATCATAATCCTAGATAGACGCAACATCAAGTTGCAAAACAGGGATTTTGCCCAATATAAGGTCCAATGGAACGAATATTTTGAGGACAGTGCCACATGGGAGGATGTAGAGGAGATAGAACACTCCTTTCCTCATTTAATTTCCTAGATAAACTCATGATGCTTCATTGAGATACTATTGCTCTAGCATTTTGGATTTGCATGATATGATATTTTGGCTTGATAATAGTATGATTGGATATTGAAATAGAAATATGTGGTTCAGTTTTATTTAACAAGACATCGGGGTGATGTCTCTTCCTAGTGGGGAAGGATGTCACATCTAAATTTTTTCTTGCATTTAATAATGTTAATTTATTTAAAATATTTTGGAAAAATAAAATTTACTAGTTTTTGACTTGTGATAAATTCAATATTTCAACGTCATTTGAAAATGTTTATCCATGTAAACTTAATGATTGAACATGAAGGATGAATGTTATGAAAAAGTAATGAATATATTTGATTTTAGAATATTGGTTAATGGTTACAGATGAAAACTTTGCAAGTGCAAGTGTGTGTGAATGTGGGAATAGGTTGAATTATGAGAACATGGTTTAGGTAGGAGTACTTAACCGGATGACGATCGGTAAGCATGTTGGAATCTGCATCACACACACCACTAAAAATCATAGTATCTGCATTTGAAATATAATTTTGGTAGGATATCATTTTCATGTGAATTTCTTGCATTTGCTTTAAAGACAAGGAAAAATGTATCAATGATTAAATAGGTAAACTAATAGAAAATAAATTATTAGTACATTTGTTTTACCCCATCATTTAAATGCTTTTACATATAAAAAGGAAAACAAGATAAAAGTGTATGATATGTATATATATATATATATATAACACATGATTCGTTAAGAAAATGATTTAATTTAAAGTCTTTTAAAAAGAATTTGTAAGTGAATTTCTTGTAGAAGAAATAAACATTATGAAGATATGATAAAAATGAAGACTATCATATTAAAACATGTTATTTGTGAGAAATAACAATAATAGAAATAAATTTTAGATGAAAGAATTTAATTGTTATTTAAAACTTATTATTTTAAATAGTTAAATGCATTTAAACCATGATAAACAATTATTAATTGCTCTGATGTTTCAAATCTTGAAAAATGGAATTTACACAAGTAGAGGCCACCCATAACCTTTGAACGAGACTTTAATTTGAAAAGATAGGGGGTGGATAATAAAATATGAATGTTCCTAAATTAGAAAGAAACACATTCTTAATGAATATGAAAGAAAAACACTGAAAAATAAAGATGAAGCTCATGGGCTTCCTCTCAATCTGAGATTTAAACATACAAAAATCTGCAACACTCCTCAAATAACATCAAATATTTCCTCCTCACTTGCAATCACCATTTTTCACATATTCTTCTCATTTTTTTTTCCTGTTGAAGCTTCTTTTTCATATTACAACAAGAAAACCCATCACTTTTTGTCTCTCACTGATCCCTCATTTTTCTGAATCCCCTCAATCGGTTTTAGCCTTTGGTGCGCCTCATTTCCATCTTTCCAGATCATTTTAAAATTCTTAATTTTGATCTGATATGAGAAAGTTATGGCCATTTTACAGAGACTGGGTGTCACAATTACGACCCATACAATTTTTTCTCTTTCTCCAAAAATAATGAAATGCTAGTCAAACCTCCAAAATGTACTCATTAAGCCTTCCTAACATGGATTTCCTCTTCTTGGCATGTGCATTCAATGTTCAATTCAAAATTTTCTTCCCACCTTACACCCACTCTCTCCATTCCATCAATGCCCATCATTCCAGTCCTCCAACAAGATGCAATTTCAATTTTTTTTGAATGGAGTTACAATTTACAATAATTATCCACTCATAGGCTTGGACATGGAAGTTTTCCCTTTTATAAAATTAACACTTCTCAAAAAATTTAAAACAATAAAAAAGTGAATCAACTAATTAATTTATTTTCCCATAATCCATCACCAAATTCTACTATGCTGGAGGAGTTGAAAATTTCAACAATTCAAGAGTTTACAAGAGCATTCAAGAGCTGATTATCAAGTGTTTTGGAGCATTATTCAAGTATCATGCATCATATTTGCTTTTGAGCTAGCAATTGTGATGTAGGTTTTCATGATTCAAGCAAGCATTTAAATCAAGATCTACAAAATTCAAGCAAGAGTCAAGATCCACATCCATTGGAGCCATTTCATACATGTTTGCAGCCTTTATTTCTAGGGTTTGGTGAGTTGCAGCATATCATATTGTTCATTCATCATTCCTCTTTTCCATTTGATTTCATTACAAGGTTTGATTACCAAAACGGGGTTTGACCAAGGCAAACCTATTTCCACTAACAAAACAACATTTCCCCCTCTCTTTATTGTGTGATTTGCAGATCTAGGTTGAAGACATATTGAAGAGCAATATTGGAAAGAAGTTGCAAAGTTTCCAAAGTTGTCACCTTGTTTAGAAGATCATTAAAAGACATCCACAAAGCAAAATTCAACAATTCAGATTTGGAATTCAAATTGAGAAGATAAAGCAGAGGTTGAAGAACATATTCAAATCATGATCCTTTGAAAAATCCAAGCAAGATTGATATGCCACTTCTGATGTATGAGTCCCAGTATAGTGGATTTTCTAGTTTTCTCTGACTTCTTAGTTTACTATTCTGATTTGCATTCATTTCTAGGTCATTTAGTGAATTTTTGCATATCATTAGGTTTTGATATTAGGTCTTACATGTTACTTGTATTTCCAAGCCCTATCTTGGTGGTGAACCCCCCTTTAGTCTTTAATTAGACCGTAGGACATGCCTATTGTAGATCTCTTTCCCTCATTTCATCCTTGGATTGAGATCTCTGAGGTTTCCTCGAATGAGAAGTATAGAAAACTTGTTGTTCTATGTCCTAAACCATAGAGCGACCATTTTCTAAATTTTAAAATTTTATTGATTCCTCCTTAGTTTTCTTCATCTTCCATATTTTCTTGATTATTTTTGTTCATACATAAGGTAAGTGAAAATTTGTCAAAAATAATTCACTCAATTATTTCCATGTTTTATCATGCTTAGGTAATTCTTTATTGTGCCATCTTAGTGCCTCATCACTGAGGGTCTACACAGAATCATAATTGGGTCTAGTCACCATTGATGCCAACCCCACTCCAATAAAACTCCAAGGTAAAGGTATGTTTTCTAGCATCCTTGATGTATTTACCAAAAATAGGGAGCTTAATCATATGTGCATCCATATTTGGAGGAGGTAAAGGTGTTCTTGATTTATTTTGTATGATTAGGGATTATCCTCTCTCCTAATGTATTCTCTACTCTTTCTCTCTTTCTCTCTTTTTATCAATGCTTCTCTATCTAGTTTCATTCCTTTTCTACTTGACCAAATTTCTTTCTCTACCATTATCTCTTAGTAACCAAAAATATAAAAACTCACTTTCTAATATTTGTCACAAATCTCATACATAATTGCTTATTGATCTTTCTTTCTCTAATCCATCAACCCTTAAACCCTTAAACTCTCTACCCTAATCCCTCAACCCTCAACCCTTAATCCCTCAATACTAATCCCTCAAGCCTCTACCCTCTACCCTCTACCCTATACATTAAACCATCAACCCTCAATTCTCAACTCTCAACCCTTAATCCCTCAACCCTCAACCCTTGAACCCTAAACCCTTAACCCCTATACCCTCTACCCTCTACCCTAATCCCTCAACCCTTAATCCATCAACCCTAAACCTTCAACCCTCAACCCTCAACCCTTAAACCCTCAACCCTCAACCCTTAAACCCTCAACCCTATACCCTCAACCCAATACCTTGAACCCTGAACCCTATAGGTCCTCAACCCTATACCCTCAATTCTCAACCCTGTACTCTATACATTGGATCCTTAACCCTCATCTCTCTCTGTCCTTCCCTCCTCTTCTATCCTCTCTATCTCACTTTGATGTAAGCAAAGGAAGAAAACTCACTCTCTCAATTTCATTTGACAAAACTCAAAACATCCTTTGTTAGGTTACTCATCTCAAGTTCACTTTTGCCTTTACAAAAGCTTGGTTCCAAAGCACTTAATCTAAAAACAAGGCACCAAACCACTTATTGATTCCTCAAACACTTTGAACAACAACAAAATAACTGATTCAACCCAATTCCCAACCTTGATATTTCAAATATGAAAACTTCTCAAAACAGACTCTCCTAATAGCAAACTAGGCCCTTTTAGGCCACATACACAAACCATTCTAAACTCCAAGCCCATTCTCTTTTGAGGATTCCACAAAAATATTCTAATACATCTGTACAAACTATTTAAACCATTCCCCATTAATTAATCATGATATTTCTTCAAACCCTTATTCTAAACCTTCAACTTTAATTCCAAAACATGACTGTCATAAGTAAGTCATGCAAGATAAGTTAACAAAACACCCACAAAGATTGTTAATCCACCAAACCTAACAAGAAAGGGTTTCAAATATTCCAATACAACCATTTAAGTCACTTTCACCCAAGGGGAATGCATATTACATAATCAAAAGCAAGAATCTTGATTGTCCTAACTTTGTTTTCTCAGGACAGTAAAGACAATACATTCAATTCATCCTAATTTCATCAGTCCCCAATTAGAAAATGGTTGCAACCATTATAGAAATCTATTCAAACCATGACAACCAAAATAGGACCCTCGCATCACAATTAAATCTCTCAAAATAACTCTATACACAATCATTTTCTAGATTTTGCCCAAAATACAGACCTAGGGCTTCATAATTTCATATGCTAACCATCATATTACTGTGTAAGACTTTGGAATATGAAAGAGCATATAAAAACAAGCCTTATTACCAAAATTCATACTATTCCACCGATTAAAATGGGAGAAAGTCAATTTTGAAACCTCTCTGTTTACCCTAAAGAGGGTTTTACTCGCCTGAAGATATTTGTTGATAACTTTCTTAAAACATGATGGATCCAAATGAAATAAAATGAATTTAAAAGAGGATTCACAAGGATTCAATATAAAATGGAGGAGGATAGGTTCCTTGCACAATTATGGCCGTACAATGGCCTGAAATCATGAAATTGAAGGAAAAATACAGAAAAAATTGAGAATTTCATTGATTTCTTCACATTTACATCTTACAACCTTCATCGAATATTGTGAGACCTAAACATGCCTTTTTAAACTTGAACCATTTCCTAAAAACTAACTTTCAACCACCTGACCTTTCATCTTCATTATTTTTACATTTTGTGCATTTTGCAAATTTGCATTGACAACTTTTCATCAAATTGTGCAACGTTTACATAATGTATCCAATGACTCCAAAACAACTATAAATGACCTAAAAAAAACCTATTATGGTCATATAGACCTTATGAAAACATTAGATCAACATTTTTGAAATCATAGCTTGAAGTTGCTTCATGGAGGCATATCCTTGCTTGGGTGCACCTGCACCACACTTCTCTCTCCATCTATCCCTCTCTACCCTCAACCGTTAAAACCTCTACCCTAAAACATAATCCCTAAACCCTATACCATCAACCCTTAAAATCTCAACCCTAAACCCTAAACCCTCAGCCCTTAATCCCTCAACCCTAATCCCTAATCCCTCAGCCCTTAAACACCCCCTCTCCACACTAGCCCTCAGCCCCTCACCATTAAAAGGGCAATCCTCTCTCCATCATCCACCATTCCAGGATCCTCAACCCAGAATCCCTTTTCCTGCCCTAAAACCTATAGCTCAGCTCCCTCAATCCTCAACCCTAAGCCATCAGCCCCTAAACCCTTAAACCACCAAACCTCATCCCTCGCTCAAAGCCCTTAGGCCCTCGGCCCTTCCAACTCTCCTTAAACCTCTGCCCTTACGGTCTGACCCACCACTCCTCTCACACCCCCCTCCCTCTATCTATCCATTCCACTCTCCTCTCATCCCCTCTCTCCTCTCTCCTTCTATCCTCTCCACTTCTCCTCTCTCTCCCTCTTCTCTCTTGGTCTTTCCCTCCACCCCCCTCTCTCCAGATCTCCCTTTCCTCTATCCTCCCACCTAGATAATTCTCTCCAACCCTCTCTCTCTTCCCTCTCCCTCTGTTTCTCCTCCTCCTCACACTTCCCTCCCTCCCTCCTCTCAATCTCTCTCCACCCCTCTCCTCCACCTCCCCCTCCCTCTCCCTCCCTCTCTTCTCCACTCCCTCTCAGGTCTCTCTCACCCACTCCCCTCCTCCTCTCTCTCTCTCTCCCATTTCCTCTCTCTCTCAAAATTCTCCCTCCCCTCTAAAGACCTACATACATACATACAAGCAGACATACATACATAACAACATACATGCATACATACATACAAGCATACATACATATGTACATACAATCTTACATACATACATACATACATACATACATACATACATACATACACATACACATACACATACACTGATACATACATATAGGTGTACGTACATACATACAAGCATGCATGCATACATACATACATGTCATACAAGCATACATACATATAAATATACAAATATATATACATATTGTAGTATAGTAAAATGTATCCCTTGACATTTTCACACTCATTTGGGTCCTCCTTGTGGATTTTGGCTTAATTTTTCCTTGATTTATTGTTGTAATGTGGATAACACATTCACATTAGGTCTTGGGCCTTTGTGAATTAATGGAATTTAATGATGCCTTGCTAAAGTTTTGTGAAGTGTTGTAATTCACTTTCACACTTTTATAGGGTTTTATCAAATAATCAAACTTAATAAACCTATTTTTAATCAAAATAAACCTTAATCTTGCCTTATTTGGAGTGTTGTAACACACTTTCATAATTATTTAGGTTTGTCATTAATAATTGGGCTTTCTTATGCTTTAATTGGCCCTATCTGCATCCAGAAGCCTCATTTATTGCATCTTTTCGAGGATAATGCTGACACTAATTAGTAACCAATTATAATTCAGGTGTTCCTGTCTTGTGTGGCCCAAATTTAGTGTTTGGGACTCATTTGCTACCTTGGGTGAATGAGTCCCACCTAGGTATTTTTGGCCCCAATGCAGGGTTCACACATTTCTACACACTTTTCATTTTTGGTCCCATACATTATGTCTGATGGGACTCATTTGCCACCTTGGGTGAATGAGTCCTGTGTGACCAAAATTCAAATTTAATTCAAAATTTTGACAAGATTTTATTCTCCTAATTTGATTTTGGCTTGTAGTGTTGTAATTTCAGGAATTCTTGCATAATTGAGTATAAATACAAGGTTCTTTCACTCATATTCAACACCTAGCATTCAAGAGAGTTCACAAGAGCATTAAGCACTCACAAGAGCATTCAACAAATTTTATGGGCAGATTATCAAGCATTTTAGAGCATTCTTCAAGTGCCAATCATCATGTCAAAGATTGCATTCATCATGTTTGTAATTGTGATAACAATTGTGATATAGATTTCACGATCCAAACAAGTGTTTCAAGCAAGATCAACTTCATTCAAGCAAGAGTCAAGAACCACATCCATTGCAGCCATCTCAAGCATACTTGCAGTACCTTATTGCTAGGGTTTGGTGAGTTGCAACATTACTATTTGTTCTTTCATCATTCTCCTTTCATATTTTCTTTCATTTCAAGGTTTAATTACCAACAAGGGGTTTGACCAAGGTAAACCCCTATTGACTAACCCCAACAATAATTTTCCCTCTTCTTATGTATGATTTGTAGGGCTAGGTTGCAGATTTTTCAAGCAGCAAAGTTGGATAAAATTTATCAAATTCCTAAAGTTGTCATCAAGCCTTGGAGAAGCTTGGAGAAGGTCTACAGGTGGCAATTTGCAGTTTTAGATCCATAAACCAGTCGAGAAGAGCATATCATACTGAGAGGAATAGAATCCACTTCAAAACTTCCAAAAAAATAGAAGTGGACTACTTTGCCACTATTGGCGAATGAGTACCACTATACAGGCCTTACAAAGATTTTCACAGATTTGAATACCCTTTTGGTTGAAACCTGTATCTACACATTTTCCTCAAAGCAGGATTGATTCGCCCAGCCTTGCGAATGAGTCCCAGACAACATTAACAACATAATTTCTAGCTTTCCAAACCTCCATTCTACCTTCTTCAGTCTCCCAGGTGCACACTTTCTATTTCATAGCTTTTTGTTGTGTTTTGTTCATCTTTCTAGGCCATTTATAGTTAGTTTGCATTCCCTTAGGGTTTTGTCTTCCAACTTGCATTGTATTTTCTTTTCCAAGTCTAAACTTGGTGGTTAACCCCTCATTAGATATCATTCAACCTTTTGGACAGTCCCTTTGCAAGGTTTCAATCTCCTTTGCATTGAAATCTCAAGGGTTTCTTCTCAAGTGAAGTGTGTGAAGAATTGTCTCTCTCCTTTTAGGTCCAAAACCCTATAGATAAAAGAGAGCCTACAATTTTTCACCTTTTCACATACATTTAATAGACTAGAATTTAACACAAAGCAAGACATAATGTGAGCGCATTATAATGCGCTCACATTATGTCTTGTTAGGCAAGTCTTGGGCACAAACGCAAAAACATGTCAAAGCTATGAAATAATGCAAGCGTGTTATAACACACTCGTGTTATTTCTTATTTTTTGAATCCCCAAGCCTTAGGCTTGGTATTTGCTTTGGAATACCAATCCAAAGGCTTGGAGTGCCTTCCCAATGTCCAAAGATGTGTTTTTGTAAATTCTACAATATTTCACATAATCACGTTCATGCTAAGCATTAGGTTTGCACATGTTTGAAGGTTGAACAAATCGAACACCTTAGTAATGTTAGGATCTCTCTTAGCTATCTAACAATGTAATTTTTTTTCACATTTTGACAATGTTAAGCCTTTGATCTATAATTTCTTTTGTTTGTGTGTCTGTTTTCTGGCAAAAACTAGTGTTTGGCATTTTTTTCTTTATAAATTAACTGTTCATCAAAATTTCAAATAAATTACATTTTTAGAAACTAGCCTCCATTCTACACATTAAAAAAATAATTTTCAATTACTTTTCAAAATTTATAGGGGTAGTATAGCCAAAATTCTATTTTTTAGGAAGTGTCCACTTTGAAAATTAGTAAAAAAATCAAATATTCATTAAAAAATTATCAGAAAAATTGGGCATAAATTACATACTGTGAGCGAATTTCTCACAGAAGCAATTTTAAAAATACTAAAAAAAATGTAACCTTTTCAGGGATCCACAAAAAAAGTTATATTTTTTTGACAAAAACAACACCAATTTTTGTGGCCCCCTCTTTTGAACCCCTTAATCTCTACCATTTTAAAAAAAAATAGTAGTTTAGAAAGTAGAATCGAAGAACTATGATCCTTTTTTTTGTTGCATCTCAAAATTTTGAGTGTAACTATTCTCAATGTCACATCCAAGGCTAGTATTTCTTGATTTCAGAAAAAAAGTGGCCACTTAAGACCCCTTTTTGGCCCCCATCTTTTTGCACTTACCCGAGGAGAACTCTCATCCTTCTCACCTTTATTTAAAGAATTTATCACTTCAACATTATGTTTTCCAACTCTAATTTGAAATTATCAATTTCATTCTTTGCTTCTAAATCATTCTACCTATCTCTGACTAAGATTCTATTCTGGTGATAAATTCTATTGCATCCTTATACGAAGAGGAAATATTCTCATCTACTTTTGTTATAATGTGATGGGTTAATCCTAAAATAAACCACTCAATTCATTTCTTTTATGTCAAGGTTTCTTCTAGTTTTCTAACCACACTTTAAAATAATTGCTCATAAAATTTTACCGATTCCTCCCTAGTTTTCTTCATCTTCCATATTTTCTTGATGATTTTTTTCATACATAAGCTAAGTGAAAATTTATCAACAATAAGTCAGTCAATTATTTCCATGTTTTATCATGCTTAGTTAATTATTTAATGTGCCATCTTAGTGCCTCATCATTGAGGGTCTCCACAAAATCATAATTGGGTCTAGTCACCATTGATGATAACCCCACTCCAAAAAAAGTCCAAGGTAAAGGGATGTTTGCTAGCATCCTTGATGTATTTACGAAACATAGGTAGCTTAATCATATGTGCATCCATATTTGGAGGAGGTAAAGGTGTTCTTGATTTATTTTTTATGACTATGGATTATCCTTTCTCCTAATCTATTCTCTACTCATATCTATTTCTCTATTTTTTATCAAGGTTTCTTTGTCTAGTTTCATTCCTTTTCTGCTTGACCAAATTCCTTTCTCTATCATTATCTCTTAGTAACCAAACATCTAAGAACTCACTTCCTAATATTTGTCACAAATCTCATACATAATTGCTTCTTGATCTTGCTTTCTCTAACCTAATTAAGGATTCATTCCTTATATGAAATCTTTAGAAACTCTTCTTAATTTTGAAAATGTGGGAAGTGATTCTTAGTCCATAAGGTTCGTCTCCTCATAGTGTATCTTGAGCTTGGAGAATGTGCTGGTTGATAAAACATCATTATTAATTGATTTATCTTTAATTTTATTTGAGTTTTTTTCTTCCTCAACCTAGGAATTGCTCTCATCTATCATCTCCAAAGTTTCCTTGGAAAAATCTAAGATTTTGGTGACTTATTTTATTCTAAATTGCTAAATATTATCTCCTCTTCTTCACCAATTAACAACTTATTTACTTCCTCTTCTTCCCCATAGCAACCACATCTATAGTATCCCAAAAATTAAGGCCAAAGTTCTCTAAGTTCATTGTTACCTTGTATTATTTCAATTGCCTTATCATTTTAGTTAGATTTTTCTCTATAGTTCTAATTTATGCTATAAACCACTATATTTCTTTAATATTCATATTCATGCCATGTCCGTTGAGGATATACCTATATCAATACTAGGTTTTTATTTGTTGCATCCCTCTTGATACTCTCTCTTGATGCTTATGACACTTTTTCTAACCTTTTCCATTATCTTAACTTTCAATCCTAAGTTTGTTTCAACATTTTTTCTTCTTCCTTCTTCTCTATCATGATCATTAAATTCTTTTCAAAACCTTTCTTGATCATCTCACCAATAAATTATGTTACTCTCTTGTTATCAAATTTTCCATAATATTTAATTGATTTAATTTATCCATTCTTAAATCCTTTCTTTTTTATACCTTAATTTATTAAGGGGTAGTACAAGACACCTAACACTACAGCATCTTTATTTTAATACCTACAATGATATCGATATTATTTTATATTCTAGCAAAGTAATTTTACAAGGCTTACCTTTTTAGTGCATATATGTTTTCGTCATTAGTATCCATTAGGATGCTCTTTTTATTTTTTTAATAGGAATAGGTTTGGAACTAACCTATATAATTTTTAGAAATGAATTCATAAGGACATCATGGCTCAATCTAAAAGCATTTTTCAAGGGTTAATGTGTTGCATACTAAGGGCATAGAAAATATTATCGTTAGAAATCTAGATCATTAATGAGGGCAATCCTTACAAGACAATCTCTATGAATTGAGGGCAAATTTCCTATCTATCTAAGGCTAACCTTAAATATATTTGTGTTATGGGGTATGAAAAGGGATAGAGTTTTCTTGGATATTGATAGAGGTTTCTTGCATTGGAATATAGTTTTCTTGACCTTATGGAGCCCTTTCAATTATTTATTTTTGATTTTTAGAAAGGCATTCATATGAAAATTATTGCTTGGATAGGGAGGCTATCAAATCTAATCACATCAAAATATACTTTCCCACTTGTTTTTGGTGGTTAGGTACATGTAAGATATGTGTCATACAATGTGATTCCCCAAGAAAGTGGTGAGGTGACACATAGGAAAATGTCACTATCAAAATATGGCATTGGATTCACCATTAATGGATTATCTTGTGGTGGGTTTTAAATTGTTGGTAGAGTCTATAGAAGTCTAAGTTGCAATGAGTAGTTGGGAACTAGGGTTTAGGCTTACCACAACTGACTTACTTTTAGGGAAGGTTGTATAAAAAAATATTAGGAGTTTAAAGGGAAAATATGCAAAGAGAAGTGAGGATTAATGACAAAGATACCTAATATTGATGGAAGAAGAAATGGGATCAAGGTGAGTGAAAACTTGATACCACTAAATAATATGGACCAAAAGGTAAAGGAAAGGGATCAATGATCAAGGATATAGAGTGCCAGATGCACTTTTTGGTAAAGGAAAATATAGAAGTCTTAAAATCTATGACTCAAGAGAAATAGGCTAGAGATCATTAATGTGGTGTGCCTAATGTTAGAAGAAGAAAAAGCAATGGAAATAGGGTAGAATAATCTCAAGGTTGGTTTTACCACATACCTCATACCTTTTGGGTATGATGGTATGAGTGATCCTACAAGTATGGGTCACATACGGAGGAAGAGAGATGGAAAGTGGGGTGAGATAAATGAATAGGGAAAATGCTAAAAGTCCAAGGTTTTGAGACTTAAAGGAAAAGTGAATCCTCAAATTAGGAATTGGTGATGGCGAATACTCAATGCTAAATGAGAGGAAGCATGGAAAAGAGTAAGTGGAGAATAAGTGAGGTTCATGCATTAGTCTTAAGATTAAGAAGTACATGGTTATATGGAGAACTAAAATGCTAGGGCCAAAGGTAAATATGAAGTAGGGAGTGAAAGCATGGGGAAAGCCATGATAAAGTACATAGGTAATGAGAAGTCTAAAAGACTAAAAATAGTCAAAAGGTCTCAGAAAAATGAAAATATTGGGTTTAAAATAATGGAGTGAAAGAATACCAGCAAGAGGAAACCTATAAACCCAACAAAAGCTAGAAATAGGTCCACAATCACCCCTAACACTTCAGAAATTTCTATAGTTTGAGATATTTAGGCATATGACAAGAATAAAAAAAGAAAATCACTACAACAAGAATATTTTTAAATAAGAGGGTCCATTTAAGGAATTCTTAGATTGGTTATAGATGGTGGCCAAGATATGTCTCTATTAAGAAAGAAAATACTAGACTTGATAAATTTGCACTTACTAATATAGGCCCCAACATCATCTAGAATGAGACAAGACAAAAATATCACATGACAACTATATAGACAAAAATCAAATATTGATGAAAGACTCTATAGACAAAAAAAAATCAAACTAAAAAAAATGAAACATAATAGAATCCTTATACTAAGAATGATATACGAGATAAAGGCTCAAAAGAAGAAACACCAATGAAACACACTACAGTCCTTACGCCAGAGGCCCTGAGTTCACATTTGAAAATATTTTGATCCCTTTCCACCCAATGCAAATCCAGTACTCATAAAACTGCAACTAATGAGATATGAATCAGATTATTGCAATTATCAAGTATAAAATTCAACAGAAATGAATTTTACATGGTACACAAGTGAAATCATTAGTTAATATCCAAACGACAGTGGAGTACAACATAAAATAGAAAAGAAAATGAGCTAGATTCATTACCTATTCATGAACAAATTCCCTGTCTTCGCAATGAAAATCAACTGAGCTGACATCATTTACAGTGGATTACGATTCAGAATTCCTCTTTTTCGATAGATTTGACATGATCTGGATTGATTATAGATTTTCTTTGCAAATAGAAGTTTTTGTTTTTTGTTTTTACTAGTTATTTCTGGCAATCAATTTTAGAATATTTGCTTCCTATTAGTTCAAAACCAGTCAGACTTTCTCATATATTATTTTGTTGTAATTTCCACCTAATTTTTAGGTTCAATATCTTGCTTTATCCTCTTGTTAGAAAAGGAAAAATCATTCAAAAACAAAAAAAATCTTAAAAGTCATCCAACCTACATCTGTATGTATAAATAAATGTGTTGAGGAGCTTATCATTTCTGTATTTGTATAAGTTCAACTTTATACTAGTGTACACAAAATGTAATGTTATGTATGATCAGTTGATTTATTGTCTTTTAAAGTGTTCTATCATTTTAAATTATAAAATTTATAAGTGAATTTATATGTTTTAGGATTAAAACTGTATAGTAGTTTTATTATTATCAAGTTTTAGATCGTATTAGTAATTTTATTATCTTTTTTTTTATTGAATTACTAAGTGTCATCTAAGTTATTGGTGCGGGAGTGAGTTTATACATTTAAAGATTGAAGGGTATTTATTATGCCAAGATTATTGGGGTCACAACTCTAACCTCATCTCTTTTAACAAAACAATCTTGTCCAAATAAAATTATTGATACAAAAAAATTACTATATAATTTTAATTTAGAAACTTATGAATTCAAGGATAATAGGCTATAAATTTAAAGGTGTTGTTGCAAGCTTTAAGAAAAGTGAACCAAATATGTCATAAGTCACACAAACATATTTAAATTAATAAAATCGAGCATTTTGTTTATTTTTTTATAAAACATGAAAATTTTGACACCCTTGAATTTGCTTGCTATATAAAATAGCAGGCACTTCAAATATGAAACTGTTAAATGAAAATTCCGTTTGACAGGCATGAAATTGCAAGCTATTTTGCACATTTTGTTTGAATATAACCGTAGGCCAATTTTATTGTCCTATAACCATTTTTTTATCCTTATCTGATTTTATCCTCCACTTGACTTCTTCAGGCATGAGGGGTAGTGTTCCCTATAGTTAAAATTTCATGATTATGGTAGGTATGTTTTCTATCTACCCTCCCTTGCATGGTAACATCTCACCTCTTTCATATGCGTGGGCATCCCTTGTTGTGGTTTGTGGAACACATGTGTTGGAGTGCGAGGATTTTTATTCTAAGAAAGTGTTGATTTATAGATTTCACGACCTCTAGCTAGGCCTCCCTAAACTCCATCACTGGATTTCAATGAGTTGGTGCCCTCTTATCAAGGATAATAATTTACCCTTGTGCTATGGTATTCTTTGTTGTGGTATTTGATATGGCCTTTGATTGGGACATAGTGTTGGATGGGCGAATGTGGTTGTGGGGTCCCTAATGCTCAAGCCCTCATTTCTCTCAATCAACCTTGTCATCAAATCTCTTATTGTCATGTTATTTGGGGTATGCATGCCTATCCTTCTACTCCAATTTTGGCATGATTATTGTTATGAGACATTTGGTAATGTGTTGGGGCACTTTTTGAAGGTTTATTCAACTACATTAACATTTTCACATATTTTTTTTACCTAGATATTGGTGGATATTGATATCTCCAAGGATATTTTGATGGATATTATTCGAAAGGTGAAGGATTGGCCTTGGATTTAACTTCTTGATTATGAATGTCTTCATTTTTGTTGTTGATGGTGCATTGCTACTAATCACTTGGCTCTTAAACACAAGGTAGTCAATGTGGCTTCTTGGTGGTAGAATTCTCTTCCACACCCTCTTACTATTGAAGGTACACCCTTCTTCATGACTCAAACTTGTGCTCGACCATCCATTCCGAGATAGTTGCACATGCTTCTTCTACATCTTTATTGAGTGATTCTAATGATATGATGGTTCACCCCAAATATGTTGTGCACGTCTCCATGGGTCATGGACATAAAGATTTTGGCTTTCCAACTTCATGGGCCACTATTTTTTTCAACTAGTAGCCTCCCTCCCTGAATGTTGGTTTCTCTCCTCTCCATTTTGCTTGGAGCCTCCTACTAAGAAGATGGATGTAGGCTATCCTCCTTTGGACTCATGTCATGCGGATGAGGGTGGTAACATGCTACATGGACTGTTGTAGAGAAGAGGAGAAAAGTTCCTCCTAAAGTGGTAGTGAACTCCCAAAACTTGATTCCTTGAACTCAAGAGAGTTTTTGAAGGGATCTAGATTAGGTTTGGGGATTGTCTAGTCTTGGGTCCCTTACTTTCTTAGAGTTGTTTGTTTGTTGATGTTTTGAGTCTATGAGTTGTCTTATCTTAGTTGTGCTCTCTTGGAGTTTTTTTGTTGTTGTATAGTTTGATAGTATTTGTATTGCCAAATCCATAGAGTTGCTCCTTATTATTGGTTGGGCTTTATTGACCTATCTTCTCTAGCTTTGTATATATGGGTTAGGGCCCTTCCAAAACCCCTACCTTTACCCTACTCAAAAAATAAAAACAAAGAAAATAAATTATTTCAAACGAATTGAGTCCACTAAAACTTAGAAAGGATAATAATGCCCGTCTTTTTCAATTTGATGTGTTAATATAAAGTTTTTAATATCCATTCACTATTTTTTTTTGCAATCAACGATAAGAAACTAGAAACTAACATTGGATTTGGTATTTAGTACATATGATTACCTATGTTAGGAAAGATACACACTTTTGATACAAAATAGATCATACCATGTAGTTTGGTCTAGAATTAAATCGCATGGCATGATCCAGTCCTAATGACATGACTAGTTAATTTGGCCTTGTGTGAGTCTTTCTTGGATTATGTACTATTTGTTATTTACAAAGGCTTTTATTGACAAAAATGATAGTATTTGTTATAGGCTAGAAGGAAGACCTTGGACTTCCTTGACATTAGTCAAATCCCTTAGGAGTTGTGCAATATTTTCAAACATGCGAAATAATTGATGCGACAACTAAGGATGTTGATATGATGTAGCTGACTATGTTTATATGCTCTTTGTGTAGTAGTGATTCCAATCTTATCCAATCATTCTCAACATAGATCTAAGAATGTAGAATTATCTTCAAATACATAATTTTAATCGCTCAATGCAAGATATTTGGTTGGATAATGGTCAAATTTTTAAAAAATTTAAATCATGAATAAGAAATTTTAATTTTAATTTTGGTGGACTGCATCACATGTTGCAACCTAATCATGTATAGGGTTGCACTATGCAACTTAATCCAAGCTAACTAAAGACCTACACATCAAATTAAACTTCTTTTTTTGTTGTCCTCACGACCCAGCCCAACGTCCAAGGGGGTGAGCTAAGGCGAGACTAGCCCCCTGTGGGGGGACCCAACAACCTGCAAACGAGTCCCAACCGAGTAAACTTAGGAGCGGAGTAGAACCCAAAACCAATGGGAAGCAAACCCACGGTCCAAACCAACTCCGCTACTTGTACGGACTATCAAATGAAACTTAACTATAATATTTGATAAAAAAAAATTTAACAGATAACTTTTAGATTAGAATCAAATCAAACTGAACACGTTAACAACGTACTTATAACGATGCTCAAAATGATGTAAAATAAATGTGTAGAAAGTGCAAGGAATACTGTTTTTCTATGACTAGTAAGCTTTCTTTTGATGTGATTTTTTTATCAACTTTAAAATTAAAACTATGAATATTTCAGGTAGAGATACAATCATGCATTGGTAGCTGTAAGGTAGTGAAGAGACGGCGTTTGTTGGATTAATATGGACCATGGAATAACCCTCAGTTCTCAATACTCCACAGATGAATACCCCATGCCGTTCAGTTAACTCATCTCTGTTTCAAGTAGGCGACCAGGAAAGGACGAAGAAAACGAGTCTGAGTTGAAGCGTAGCAATTTTCTACGTTTGGTTATGAAAGGGAAAGGGAAGATGCTGTCGACGGGTGTCGGGTAATACAACGCTCGTAAATGACAAGAACCCGCATATAAAAGAATGAACATCCTTACATCTAACCTCAGTACGATGCTATAACTATATTTCTGGATTTGTGCGTAAACTGCAATTATTGAGAGCTTCGTCATGTTCATGACTTGTCCGTCAATCCGTTTCTGCTTCGTTCACATTCGAGGATATTTATCTTTCCACTCAATGCAAATCCAGTACTCATAAAGCTGCAATTAATAGGAGATGAACCAGATTATTGCAATTATCAAGTATATAATTCAACAACAGAAATAAAATGAACGTGGTACACAAGTGAAATTATTACTTAATATTCAAACTACAGTGGAGTACAACGTGAAATAGAAAAGAAAAGGAGGCAGATTCATTACCTATTCATGAACAAATTCCCTGTCGTTACAATGAAAATCAACTAAGCTGACATCTTTTACAGTGGAGAACTCGAATTAGACGGTCTATGAAGTCAATTAAAACTAAAAGTTTTTTGGGGCCGTGAATTACGGTTCAGAATTCCCCTTTTTTGGTAGATTTGATATGATCTGGATTGATTATAGATTTTCTTTGCAAATAGAAGTTTTAGGTTTACTTTTTACCAGTAAATTTCTGGTAACCAGCTTTAGAATATTTGCTGGGTATCAGTTAGAAGCAGGTCAGACTTTCGAATATTTGTTGGGTATTAGTTGGAAGCAGGTCAGACTTTCCTATATATTATTTTGTTCTAATTTCAGCCTAACTTTTAGTTAGAACAAGAAAAATCATTCTAAAAACCAAAAAAAATACATGTCGTCCAATCTGCATCGGTATGTGTAAAGTAATGTTATGTATGACCTGTTGATATATTGTCTTTTAAAGTGTTTTTATCATTTTTAATTGAATTTACATGTTTTTGAATTAAAATTGTGTAACATTTTTTAGAACTTTTTTATAATCTAAAGTTTTAAATTGGTTCACGGTAACCTTTATCCAGAGTAGAATGCACATTTGACGGTATTTATTAATTAATTGAAAATGAAAAATACATTGTATTCTGATTTTTCAATGAATTAATAAATACTGTCAAATGTGCAGTTTGATGACTGCATAGACAATACGCTTCACTAATGGGATCAGATGGATCAACTTGAACTACGGGTAAGAAAGCATGTGAGGGTGCATAAGATGGTTTGAATGAAATTCTAGAAATTTTAGATCACATTCAATGATTTTAATATCTTTTTTTCAATCGAATTATTAAGTTTCATTTAAATTATTGATACAGGAACATGAATTTATGCTGATACCTCATCCACTGAGATCTAAGAACTGAGAGGTATCCATTACAACAAAATTATGAACACATAATTCTAATCTTATCTCTTATTATACAATTTTAATTACATAAACTTATGAATTCAGGATAATACACCGTGCAGTTATTATATCTTTAATATAAATTTAAAGATGCTGCTGCAAGCGCTCAGAAGCGTGAACCAGGCACACAAACAGATTTAAATTAAAAAAAAAAGAACATCTTGTTTATTTTTTTTATCCAACATCAATTTTTCTCTGACATTCTTAAATTTGCTTGCGCTATAAAATAGAAGGCACTCCAAATGTGCAACCATTAAATGAAAATTCCATCGGAAAGGCATGAAATTGCAGGTTATTTTGCACATTCTGTTTCAATATAACCGCAGGTCAATCTTATTAATCATAGAAAAACTACATATTAGACACAGGAATAGAAGCAGTTGCATAACAATTCAGGCACAAAATGAGCATAAAACATAGATATTGGCACCTGTGAGTAATCCTAAGTAGGTTTTGAGAGAGAAAAAAAAAAATCTGATTTTATTGTGCTAAAGTATTGTTGAAAGTCCTAGACAAAATAGAAAAAAATTGCACTGGCAGTGGAGAGCGCAGCGCAATTGGTGAGAAGGAAAGAGATTCCGAAAGTGTTGAAGCTCAGAAGGGATAGACTCTTTCTGCAGCGGAGGAAACGGCGATAAAATAGAGGCAGATATCGCACGAATCGCAGATTAGCCGCACCACCCTCTGGGTCTTGCAAGGTCAAGATGTCATCCCACATCCCTATTACATCACAGGCATGGGAGATGATACGCCCAGATTGGTGGCCTTCATTTTCCACAAGCTCAGGCAGGATAGCACCAGCGTTACACATTAAATTCACAGCAACTCTTGCAAATTATTTCCAATTGCCAACGACCTCTCTCCCCCACAACATTACAAACCCAGCGGACAATCGCTTCGACAGGGGACATAATTCTGAAACATGCAAGTACAACTCCTCTTTGCCCGTCATATCTCTTCCTTCTCCCCATGGCAAGCGTAAGTACCTTACCTTACCTTACCTTACCTTACCAATCCTAAATAGATTTTAGATTACTAAGTGTGAATGAATGAAAATGGAGGTGGAACATAAGTAGTGTGAAACAAGTGGGTTTAGGTAGGGCAGTTGTTAGGGAGTCCTTTTCAGGGGTCCATCAGATTAAATACAGCAGCGTGTACGCGGTAATTTAAATTAAACGGGTCATGAGGTGTGCTGTCCTCCTCCACATTTCTTATCACCCCTTCGTCATTGTCTTCAGTGCTACAGTGAAAATACCTCGCTTTCAAGTGGCCCATGTACGGGACAGTCTGGATTCATCCCACAGACCTTGGAGTCACGGACTACCACTCCATCTAAGCCATATATATACATTCACAGCGCTTATTCCCCCAAATCTAACAGTCCTTAGTGATGAATTTACAGTAAAATTTGAACGCATTTTCTTCCTTGAAGCGCAAGCGCAGTGCACTGCATGATGATCAGACCAGAGGTAATCCGTGCAATCACTAAATAAATCTTCAAAATTTGCTTGATGTGATGTACATTCGTCTTTTATCATTGCGATTTTGTTGAACGTCCCCACAAGAATTTGCAATTTCAACCATTCCCATTGCTTATTTAAGCGCTGGCGAAATTTGAGTACCTACTGTTTTGACTCATTGTGAGTAGTGGGGCTAATAAATTTGTCTGCCATCCGAGAGGGTCCCAACACAGACAGAAAAACTTTAGTCCTGGTTCGAGAGAGCGAGGCAAGGGCCCCCCATTACGTACCAACCAGGAAAAGCGAGAACCAATTACGTCATCCACAGGAAGATTGTAACCATGATGAACTGACTTTTGCCGACCTTTTTTAAATACGTGACACCCTTTTTTTTATATATATATTTTTTCTAACGTTCACAACAAGTAAGAAATATACCAATGGAATCCTTTACCAAGACTTTCTAAGGAAAATTTTAGATGCATTTAGTCCACATTTCAAATTATATGTGATCCCCACATTTTTATTCATTGTACAAAGTTCAATTTGAGATTAAGTCCTCTAGTAGACATGTTTAGGAAGGTTTACATGACATTAGAGTGAATTAATTTTTTGAATCATTTATTACAGTATCATTTGAAAGGAGTTCAAAGAGTTCTATAGTATCAATTGTCTCTTCTTTTCTTTCTCGTATTCCTTGTTTTTTAGGGAGTTCTATAGTATTAATTGTCCCTTCTTTTAGGGAGAGGTATCTCCTGTCTTTCTATTCTTGTGATAGATGATCTATAGATAAGGGTATATTCTTGTGATAGATGACCTTTTTATTTTATTGGTAGGTATAGGTTGCATAGTTTGTTGTTTAAGTACGAGTTAAGCATTTATCTATGTAGATCATGTGGATTAAATTAATCATTATAATTTAATTTTTTAAAATATTAGATGTATTTATCTCACATTTATAATCTTTATGAGATCAAAGGAATTATATAGCACCAATGAATTAAAAGTTTTTTCGTTTTCCAAAGTAGATAATTGAGATTAAGTCCATTAATAAACATTTTTAGGAAGGTTTATATAACATTAGCGTGTACTAATTTTTTTGGGACCATTTATGACATTACAATTTGAAAGGAGTTCTATTGTACCAATCATCCCTCCTTTTAGGGAGAGGTATTTTTTGTCTTTCTCGTATTCTTTTTTTTAAAGAGAATTAGAGAGTTGATAGATAAGGGATATATTCTTATGATAGATGACCTATAGATAATGATCTATTCTTGTGATAGACGACCTTTTATTTTATTGGTAGGTGTAGGTTGCATAGCTTGTTGTTTAAGTACAAGTTAAACATTTATCTATGTATCATGTAGATTAAATTAATCATCATAATTTAAATTTGTTAATATTAGATGTATTTATCTCACATTTATAATCTTTATGAGATCAAAGGAATTATATCTAGCACAAATGAATTAAAAGTTTTTTCATTTTCCAAAATACATAATTGAGATTAAGTCCATTAATAAACATTTTTAGGAAGGTTTATATGACATTAGAGTGTACTATTTGTTTTTGGGACCATAATTTATGACATTACAATTTGAAAGGAGTTCTATAGTAACAATCATCTCTCCTTTTAGGGAGAGGTATCTCTTGTCTTTCTCGTATTCTTTGTTTTTTCAGAGAGAAACAAAGAGTTGATAGATAAAGGATCTATTCTTGTGATAGATGACCTATGGATACATATCTATTCTTGTGATAAATGACCTTTTATTTTATTGGTAGGTGTAGATTGCGTAGTTTCTTGTTTAAATACGAGTTAAAGATTTATCTATGTATCATGTAGAATAAATTAATCATTATAATTTAAATTTGTTAATATTAGATGTATTTATCTCACATTTATAATCTTTATGAGATCAAAGAAATTATATAGCACCAAAATTAAAAGTTTTTTCATTTTCCAAAGTACATAATTGAGAATAAGTCCATTAATAAACAATTTTAGGAAGGTTTATATGACATTAGAGTGCACTCATTTTTTTGGTCATCTTTGGCAGTACAATTTGGGACAAGTCTTATAGTACTAATCATCCCTCCTTTTAGGGAGAGGTATCTTTTGTCTTTCTCATTTTCTTTTTCTTTTTTAAGAGAATTAAAGAGCCGATAGATAAGGGATCTATTCTTGTGATAGATGACCTTCCATTTTACTAGTAAGTGTAGGTTGTTGTTTAACTACGAGTTAAATATTTATCTATGGTTTATGTAGATTAAATTAATCATTATAATTTAAAATATTAATGTTAAATAGATCTATCTCACATTTGTAATCTTTATGCAATCAAGAAATTATATAGCACTAGAATGAATTAAAAGTTTTTTCATTTTCCAAAACAAGTCCTTTATTAAAAAAAATTATTAAGCTTAGTCATTATTCAATTGAAGAATAACTTAAGAATGAATCAAGATTGAATGTACAATGTAAAAAGTGTCATATAATAACTATTTTTTGTTTTTTGTTTGTTATTGTACATGGTAAATGATGTAGTTAATAATGTTGAAAGATCTAAGTTGTTGACTAAGACATGTTTCTATTTGAAAGAGTAATTTTTAAAGGATAATTTTACTATTTTCAAACAATTGTTAATATAATAACATATAGAGATTGTTAATAAGTATTGATAATATAAGTAACTATACAATGAGATATGTTGATCTTAATGCAACCAAATTCAATAACGATGATAGATTATAAGTGAAAATAGAAATCAACCATAAAGTAGATGCAAACCACAACACAAATATTTACATGGAGAAAATATTATTGAAAAAAGTTTCACACCCAAAAATATTCAAGTTTATATTAATAATAAAATAAGTTACAATACTCTAGCTTATCCCCCTAAACTCTAGCAGCACAACAATGCTTGAATGACTTGCAAAAAAACCTGATCCTACTACCATCTCAAGGCAGGTCAATAAATATGAAAGATGAATAAAAGATATGATGAATGATGTTTCAAAATAAAGGACCAATACCACACACCCGAAACTAGGCATCCAAGCCTCCATGATATATCTCACACCTCACTAAAATGGTCAACATACCTTGAATAGTAATTAACTCCTCTTATACACCTTACATCCACCTCTTGCATCATAAACATCATACATTCTATTATAACGATCAAATTGACCAAGATATCAATCCTAGGCGCTCCATGGGAAGATTAACCAAATTTTTCATAAGATCCAACAATAGAAGATGCTCTTACACCTTCTTACACATCCTAATCTTTACTCGATTTTCAATATCTCTCCAAAAGTAATTCCCAACTTAAATACTACTACAATTACATGTGAGAGGATAAATAATTAATAAATATATTTTTTACCATCTAGAGAAGCACCCAAGTATACCCTCTCCATGTTCCTTGGAGATAACAATTATTTATCAACAACATTAAACAAATTCATTATAACTTTATCTAAGATTTGTCAAGTGAATGATAACTAAGCACATGTTCAATAAGAACTTTTGACCAACTATTCATATTATTTTTCCTAATTTTTTGATAATGAGCATTTGAATTGTAATAGAGACCTAAAATACAATAGAATACCATAATTTAAAGTATCACCTATTGAAAAAAATTATGACCATACAATGAGATATGTTGATCTTAATGTAACTAAATTCAATAAAAAATGATAGATAATACATGGAAATAAAAATAAACCATAAAATAGATGTGCATTATATATTCATGGATATTTAGATGGAGAACTCCTTTTGAGTAAAAAAACCACACCTAAAGATATCAAATCCTATGTTAATTTGATACAATAACTCATAATACATCAACTTATCCTTTTGAACTTTGATAACATAATAGTGCTTGAATTACCTACAAAATTTAATGTGATCCTAATACTATCTCAAGAAACCAATAAATAGGAAGAATGAATACAAGATATCATGAATGGTATTCCAAAATAAGTGGCCAATACCACACACACAAAACTAGGCATCCAAATATTCAAGGGATGGCTCACACCTCACCAAAACTATCAATATACCCTAAATAATAAATAATTCCTCTTATGCACCTTACATCCAATTTGCATCATAAACATCATTTGATTCTATCATAATATTCATATTGACCAAGATCCCAATCCAAGGAGCTCCATGAGAATATTAACCAAATCTATCATAAGATCCAACAATAGAAGATACTCTTATGCCTTCTTACATGTGTCAATCTCTACCCATTTTTAATCTCTCCAAAATTAACGCCTAAGTTGAATGCCACTATAATTACATGTGAGAGAATAAATAATTCATAAATAATTTTTCTCGCACATAGAGGGGTATCCAAGTCTACCCTCTCCATGTTCCTTGGAGACAACAATTTTATTTATATTTATTTTTGATCGGTAAGTAAGAGATTTTATATTGATATGGAAGAAAATTACAATGCTCAAGCTCAACTTGGGTGATCTGAAACACCGTTCCTCCCAAAACACACCAAAAATCCTTGACTCAGGTGACACCCTACATAGTGCTACCAACCTTCTACATTTATAGACCATCAAACATTATATCGAGAGATACATGGATAATGTCATTCATCGGCCTAGCTTAAAACATACCCACACAAAAACTACTTTTCAAAAAAGACAACAAAAGGAGAAGATACACCCGTCACCATAGCCCTGATCACCATACATTCTACTGAGTGAAAACCTGGAATTCCCGCTTCTAGGTCCAGTCTGCAACTTGAGCCAAACAAAATTTCTTCCTCAGAAAGTCTACGCCAACACTAGCCAATATCCTATGCTCCATCAGTTCTAGCCCATTCGCGTCCAACAAAAATGGCTAATAATTTATTAGTGCCTCCAGGTCGTTGAGAAGATAGAGGTCCTGTGGACGTGGAATACCCTTCCCCAAGCGTGCAGCAGCCAGAGCCCTATCTAACCCAACCAACATGTCCTTCCAAAACAAACACCGCATAATTACACTCGCTTCAACTTTGGAGACCCCGACATCCAACAATCCCGCCAAAACCCATGAGGAGATGTCTGAATCCAACCTATATCCTTCAACTTCCTCCATAAAACCCTTCCCCGCTAGACATTTGATGGCTGCAAAGTCCAGATAATTGGGATGGCGTATAAGGCACTAAAGACACAGAGTTGTTATCTTTCCTTCAAATACAATTTGCATCTTCGAGCCCTTAAGCTACACTAGTGTTACCATTCTGCCCATCTCAAGTTCCTTCGCTAAAACCAACAAAATGAGCCAACTCATATCTTATGAGAGAATGCAAACTTAGAACAAGAGAAGACCTCCAACTGGTTAAAAGAAACAAAGGTTGTGCTCTGTAATAATACTATAGTAGCTAGCAAAACGTCCTCAAAAGGATGTCACATGCTTCACCAAGCCGATGGACAATGATGATATTAACACCATCTAGATGTTTCCTAAAGAACTCGTGCATACTCCTATGCTAATGCTGCCACCTCACCTTATGAAATGCCACTCACTCATCCCACAACATTATTCAAGAAAAAATGGGAATAAATACATCCTTCACCCGGTCGGTCCGATGTGTCTACCATTTCACCCTCTATGGTGAAGTGGCACCCACCCAAAGCAATTTTATTTATTTACAATGTTAAATAAAATTATTAGAACTTATCCAGGATTTTTAAGGTGAAAAGCACCTAATCATAGCAATAAAATGATTTTGACAAATAATTCATAATATTTTTCCTAAATTTTTTAATCTTGATAATTTGAATTATAATAGCAAAATGAAGTAGAATAAAATATCACCATTTAAAGAAACACCTATTGAGACATAGTGTAACTATACAATGAGATATGTTTATCTTAATACAACCAAATTCGATAAAAAATGATATATATCATAATGGAAATGGAAATAAGCTATAAAGTAGATGTAAATCATTACATAGAAATTTACATGGAGAAACCCTTTTGAAAAGAACTCCTTACCCAAAGACACCCAATCCTATATTAAAGATAAAATAAGTTACAATATAGTAGCTTATCCCTCTAAACTCTAGCAATATAATGACACTTGAATAAACCTATAAAATAACCCAATCCTACTACCATCTTAAGGAATCAATATATAGGAGATATGAATACAAGATAATATGAATGGTATTCCAAAATAGGTGATCAGTAATACACACACAAAACTAGACATCTAAATCCTCATGGGATATCTCACACCTCACCAAAATAGTCAATATATTTTGAATAATAACTCCTCTTATGCACCATAAACATCCACCTCCTACATCATAAACATCATAGATTTTTTAATAATGGAAAAATTGACCAAGATCCTAATTCTAGTTGATCAATAGAAAGATTGAATAGAAATCTATCATAACATCCAATAATAAGAGTTGCTCTTACACCTTCTTATGCACCCTAATATTTAATACTTGATTTTCAATGTCTCTCTAATAGTAACCCATGACTTAAAAACCACTACAATTACATGTGAGAGGATAAATGATTAATCAATAATTTACCTACAATAGAGAGGGACACCTAAGTCTACCCTCTCCATGTTCCTTAGAGATATCTCCTGTCTTTCTCTTTCTCGTATTCTTTGTTTTTTCAAAGAGAATTAGAGAGTTGATAGATAAGGGATCTATTCTTGTGATAGATGATCTATAGATAAGGGTATATTCTTGTGATAGATGACCATTTTTATTTTATTGGTAGGTATAGGTTGCATAGTTTGTTGTTTAAGTGTGAGTTAAGTATTTATCTATGTAGATCATGTGGATTAAATTAATCATTATAATTTAAATTTGTTCAATATTAGATGTATTTATCTCACATTTATAATCTTTATGAGATCAAAAGAATTATATAGCACCAATGAATTAAAAGTTTTTTCGTTTTCCAAAGTAGATAATTGAGATTAAGTCCATTAATAAACATTTTTAGGAAGGTTTATATAACATTAGAGTGTACTAATTTTTTTGGGAGCATTTATGACATTACAATTTGAAAGGAGTTCTATTGTACCAATCATCCCTCCTTTTAGGGAGAGGTATTTTTTATCTTTATCATATTTTTTGTTTTTTTAAGAGAATTAGAGAGTTGATAGATAAGGGATATATTCTAATGATAGAAGACCTATAGATAATGATCTATTCTTGTGATAGATGACCTTTTATTTTATTGGTAGGTGTAGGTTGCATAGCTTGTTGTTTAAGTACAAGTTAAACATTTATCTATGTATCATGTAGATTAAATTAATCATTATAATTTAAATTTGTTAATATTAGATGTATTTATCTCACATTTATAATCTTTATGAGATCAAAGGAATTATATCTAGCACAAATGAATTAAAAGTTTTTTCATTTTCCAAAGTACATAATTGAGATTAAGTCCATTAATAAACATTTTTAGGAAGGTTTATATGACATTAGAGTGTACTAATTTTTTTGGGACCATTTATGACATTACAATTTGAAAGGAGTTCTATAGTAACAATCATCTCTCCTTTTAGGGAGAGGTATCTTTTGTCTTTCTCGTATTCTTTGTTTTTTCAGAGAGAAATAGAGAGTTGATAGATAAAGGATCTATTCTTGTGATAGATGACCTATGGATACAGGTCTATTCTTGTGATAGATGACCTTTTATTTTATTGGTAGGTGTAGATTGCGTAGTTTCTTGTTTAAATACGAGTTAAAGATTTATCTATGTATCATGTAGATTAAATTAATCATTATAATTTAAATTTGTTAATATTAGATGTATTTATCTCACATTTATAATCTTTATGAGATCAAAGAAATTATATAGCACCAATGAATTAAAAGTTTTTCATTTTCCAAAGTACATAATTGAGATTAAGTCCATTAATAAACATTTTTAGGAAGGTTTATATGACATTAGAGTGCACTAATTTTTTTGGTCATATGTGGCAGTACAATTTGAGACAAGTCTTATAGTACTAATCATCCCTCCTTTTAGGGAGAGGTATCTTTTGTCTTTCTCATTTTCTTTTTCTTTTTTAAGAGAATTAAAGAGCCAATAGATAAGGGATCTATTCTTGTGATAGATGACCTTCCATTTTACTAGTAAGTGTAGGTTGTGTAGTTGTTGTTTAACTACGAGTTAAATATTTACCTATGGTTTATGTAGATTAAATTAATCATTATAATTTAAAATATTAATATTAAATATATCTATCTCACATTAATAATCTTTATGCGATCAAGAAATTATATAGCACTGGAATGAATTAAAAGTTTTTTCATTTTCCAAAACAAGTCCTTTATTAAAAATAATTATTAAGCTTAGTCATTATTCAATTGAAGAATAACTTAAGAATGAATCAAGATTGAATGTACAATGTAAAAAGTGTCATATAATAACTATTTTTTGTTTTTTGTTTGTTATTGTACATGGTAAATGATGTAGTTAATAATGTTGAAAGATCTAAGTTGTTGACTAAGACATGTTTCTATTTGAAAGAGTAATTTTTAAAGGATAATTTTACTATTTTCAAACAATTGTTAATATAATAACATATAGAGATTGCTAATAAGCATTGATAATATAAGTAACTATACAATGAGATATGTTGATCGTAATGCAACCAAATTCGATAGTGATGATAGATTATAAGTGAAAATAGAAATCAACCGTAAAGTAGATGCAAACCACAACACAAAGATTTACATGAAGAAAATCTTATTGAAAAATTTTTTACACCCAAAAAGATTCAAGTTTATATTAATAATAAAATAAGTTACAATACTCTAGCAACACAACAATGCTTGAATGACTTGCAAAAAAACCTGATCCTACTACCATCTCAAGGCACCAATAAATATGAAAGATGAATAAAATATATGATGAATGATGTTTTTAAAATAAAGGACCAATACCACACATCCAAAACTAGGCATCCAAGCCTCCATGATTTATCTCACACCTCACTAAAATGGTCAACATACCTTGAATAATAATTAACTCCTCTTATACACCTTACATCCACCTCTTGCATCATAAACATCATAGATTCTATTATAACAATCAAATTGACCAAGATATCAATCCTAGGTGCTCCATGGGAAGATTAACCAAATTTTTCATAAGATCCAACAATAGAAGATGCTCTTACACCTTCTTACGCATCCTAATCTTTACTTGATTTTCAATATCTCTCCAAAAGTAACTCCCAACTTAAATACTACTACAATTACATGTGAGAGGATAAATAATTAATAATTTTTTTTTTTACCATCTAGAGAAGCACCCAAGTATACCCTCTTCATGTTCCTTGGAGATAACAATTATTTATCAACAACGTTAAACAAATTTATTATAACTTTATCTAAGATTTTTCAAGTGAATGATAACTAAGCACATGTTCAATAAGAACTTTTGACCAACTATTCATATTGTTTTTCCTAATTTTTTGATGATGAGAATTTGAATTGTAATAGAGACCTAAAATACAATAGAATACCATAATTTAAAGTATCACCTATTGAAAAAAATTATGACCATACAATGAGATATGTTGATCTTAATGTAACTAAATTCAATAAAAAATGATAGATCATACATGGAAATAAAAATAAACCATAAAATAGATGTGCATTATATATTCATGGATATTTAGATGGAGAACTCCTTTTGAGTAAAAAAAACCACACCTAAAGACATCAAATCCTATGTTAATTTGATACAATAACTCATAATACATCAACTTATCCTTTTGAACTTTGATAACATAATAGTGCTTGAATTACCTACAAAATAATGTGATCCTAATACTATCTTAAGAAACCAATATATAGTAAGGATGAATACAAGATATCATGAATGGTATTCCAAAATAAGTAGCCAATACCACACACGCATTTAACTAGGCATCCAAATATTCAAGGGATGGCTCACACCTCACCAAAACTATCAATATACCCTAAATAATAAATAATTCCTCTTATGCACCTTACATCCAACTTGCATCATAAACATCATTTGATTCTATCATAATATTCATATTGACCAAGATCCCAATCCAAGGAGCTCCATGAGAATATTAACCAAATCTATCATAAGATCCAACAATAGAAGGTACTCTTATGCCTTCTTACATGTGTCAATCTTTACCCATTTTTAATCTCTCCAAAATTAACGCCTAAGTTGAATGCCACTATAATTACATGTGAGAATAAATAATTCATAAATATTTTTTCTCGCACATAGAGGGGTATCCAAGTCTACCCTCTCCATGTTCCTTGGAGACAACAATTTTATTTATATTTATTTTTGATTGGTAAGTAAGAGATTTTATATTGATATGGAAGAAAATTACAATGCTCAAGCCCAACCTGGGTGACCTGAAACACCATTCCTCCCAAAATGCACCAAAAATCCTTGACTCAGGTGACACCCTACATAGTGCTACCAACCTTCTACATTTACAGACCATCAAACATTATATCAAGAGATACATGGATAATGTCGTTCATCGACCTAGCTTAAAACAAACCCAACACAAAAACTACTTTTCAAAAAAGACAACAAAAGGAGAAGATACACCCGTCACCATAGCCCTGATCACCATACATTTTGTTGAGTGAAAACATGGAATTCCCGCTTCCAGGTCGAGTCTGCAACTTGAGCCAAACAAAATTTCTTCCTCAGAAAGTTCGTGCCAGCACTGGCCAATCTCCTATGCTCCATCAGTTCTAACCCATTTGTGTCCAACAAAAATGGAGAATAATTTATCAGTGCCTCTAGGTCGTTGAGAAGATAGAGGTCTCATGGACATGGAATGCCCTTCCCCAAGCGCGCTGCAGCCAGAGCCCTATCTAACCCAACCAACATGTCCTTTCAGAACAAACACCGCATAATTACCCTCGCTTCAACTTTGGAGACCTCGACATCCAACAATCCCGCCAAAACCCATGAGGAGATGTCTAAATCCAACCTATATCCTTTAGCTTCCTCCATAAAACCCTTCCCCACTAGATATTTGATGGCTACAAAGTCCAGATAATTGGGATGGCATATAAGGCACTGAAGACACAAAGTTGTTATCTTTCCTTCAAACACAATTTGCATCTTCGAGCCCTTAAGCTGCACTAGTGTTACCATTCTACCCATCTCAAGTTCCTTGGCTGAAACCAACAAAATGAACTGACTCATATCTTATGCGAGAATGCAAACTTAGAATAATAGAAGACCTCCAATTGGTTAAAAGAAACAAAGGCTGTGCTTTGTAATAATACCATAGTAGCTAGCAAAACTTCCTCGAAAGGACGTCACATGCTTCACCAAGCCAATGGACAATAATGATATTAACACTGGTCATCTAGATGTTTCCTAAAGAACTTGTGCATACTCCTATGCTAATGCCGCCACCTCACCTTATGAAATGCCACCGGTCATCCCACGACATTATTCACCCGACCGCTTCGATGTGTCTACCACTTCACCCTCTATGGTGAAGTGGCACCCACCTAACTGCCCACGACATAGCAATTTTATTTATTTACAATGTTAAATAAAATTATTATAACTTATCCAGGATTTTTAAGGTGAAAAGCACCTAATCATAGCAATAAAATGATTTTGACAAATAATTCATAATATTTTTCCTAAATTTTTTAATCTTGAGAATTTGAATTATAATAGCAAAATGAAGTAGAATAAAATATCACCATTTAAAGAAACACCTATTGAGACATAGTGTAACTATACAATGAGATATGTTTATCTTAATACAACCAAATTCGATAATAAATGATATATATCATTATGGAAATGGAAATAAGCTATAAAGTAGATGTAAATCATTACATAGAAATTTACATGGAGAAACCCTTTTGAAAATAACTCCTTACCCAAAGACACCCAATCGTATATTAAAGATAAATTAAGTTACAATATAGTAGCTTATCCCTCTAAACTCTAGCAATATAATGACACTTGAATAGACCTATAAAATAACCCAATCCTACTACCATCTTAAGGCATCAATATATAGGAGATATGAATACAAGATAATATGAATGGTATTCCAAAATAGGTGATCAATAATACACACACAAAACTAGACATCTAAATCCTCACGAGATATCTCACACCTCACCAAAATAGTCAAAATATTTTGAATAATAACTCCTCTTATGCACCTTAAACATCCACCTCCTACATCATAAACATCATAGCTATTTTAATAATGGAAAAATTGACCAAGATCCTAATCCTAGTTGATCAATAGAAAGATTGAATAGAAATTTGTCATAACATCCAAAAATAAGAGTTGCTCTTACACCTTCTTATGCACCCCAATCTTTAATGTACTGGATTTTCAATGTCTCTCTGATAGTAACCCATGACTTAAAAACCACTACAATTACATGTGAGAGGATAAATTATTAATCAATAATTTACCTACAATAGAGAGGGACACCCAACTCTACCCTCTCCATGTTCCTTAGAGATATAACAATTATTTATCAACAACATTAAATAAGAATATTATAACTTGTCTAGGATTTGCAAGGTGAATGACACCTAGTCACAATCATAATTGCTTTTAACCAACTATTCATAATATTTTTCCTAAATGTTTGACAATAAGCATTTGAATTATTTTTAAAAATAATCATTAATTTTTTTCATTGAATTTTTGCTAGGGAAAGTGATGTATATATTTCATGTTATACTATTGCTCTAGTTGTCAGAGTAAACATGTATTCACCTAATAATTAATTAATCATTGATTAATTATTAGGTTCCCTTCTACTTTATTACACTTAAGCTAAACTTAGGATTATTTTATTATTATTATGTTATGTGTTTGATCTAGGGTTTATTTTTTCATAAGGATTCATTCATTGTAATCATTCATTTAGGAAGATTATTGCATCGATACAAGTCTCAAGTTGCATCTAGCAAATTAGTTGCTTTGATCTCTCTTTTTGATAGGTGTTTTAATTGTAGGTGATTTATGGGAGTTGTGGGGTTCTACCATCAACTCCAACATGGTATCAAAGTACCAAATCTATGAAATCCTATCTATTTTTAAAAATATCTAACATTGAGGAAAAAATTAGTGTATCTTGTAGAAAAAAAGATCTTGCCATTACATCCAAAACACTCAAAAACCCTAAGATTGATTGTCAATTCATCAAAGTTTATGTAAGGAAAATCTAGGAATTTTTTTAGGGCACATTTTCCGAGCTAAAATTTTTGTATAGTCATACAAAATCCATGCAATAGTACAAAATTTATGTACAATGATATGGATTAGTACACATATGGTGTTGTATAGGTTGTGTAGTTATTACTGCATAGGCCTATACAATTTTTAGGACACTAGCACAAAAATATGGTAGGTTACATAATTTTTTGGTGACGAATTAAAAAAATAGTCAATTTTTGAATTTCACAACATTGGTGTTACTTAATGACTTGGTGACATCATAAAATATCTTGTTAATATCATAGCATGAAAGTTTTTGTTGACCCTACTCCACAATTTCTCCATCAACACTCTATCTTCCACCATCACTCCTCTGTCACCATTCCACCTTTTCCCACTACTCAACTACTTGGTTGAGTGCTTAAGCCCCCATCATTAGTCTTATTGGGGTCCAAGGGATAGCGTTATATTTCAACCCCCTTCGGCTAGCAGGTGATCTTGCATAGGATGGAGGGCTATTTTTTAGCCCTTGTTTGCTTTTGAGGCTAGATTTTGCAAGTTTTGCAAAATTGAGTATAACTTGAGTGTATTGACTTTATTTTTCACAAACGATATATTGATAGAAATTTGGTTCTAATCTCTATCTAGAGGTGTTGCTAATTTTTTCATAGTTTTAATTTTTTCATAGTTCTAATTAGAGGTGTTGCTAATTGGTGAAATTTATTACCATCTAATGTCAGATCTAGTTTTTTGCACTTCCAAGGTCATAACTTTTGATAGATCTTTTTATTCACGATTATTGCAACATTAGAAATTTGGTTTAACCCTCTAAATAGATATCAAATGTATTATTTTATAATGTTTACCAAGTACCTACTAATTTCATCTAAATTTAGGTTTTCCTTTTTGGGTATTTTCTTGAAAAAATGTAAACAAGGTCAAATTTTTGGAACAAGGGGTTAATTTTCTTGCATTATAAGGGTAATATTTGTGTTTCTCATTCAATTTCCATAATTTTTTAAAATTAATTGATCCAACCCACATACCTTAGCTCACTCCATAGAACTACTATGAGTGGAAAAAACAAATGGACATCTATTTGAAAACATAAGGGTTGTATAGAGTGACCATGGGTACATAAATTGAACCAACATGAGATACAAAGAAGATAAAATGGTTTTAAAAATGTGATGAAGCTTTTGGGACATTATGTGTGTATATTTCTCATGATCTAATATTTCATGTTGAGTCTTGCACTACACCCAATCAAATCTAGACTCAATTGGAGTCCTTATTTGGGAAGAAAGGTACATTGAGAGGTTTTTAGTTGGAGAATGAAATTATTTGTTTGATACATAATTTGATAGAATTTGGTACTTCTTCATCAATCTCAAGTCTCTTATATTGTAGTTGACACAATGCAGTATTGAGAAAAATGACCCGTAGTTGATTCTTTTCATCCTTTCCAAACTTGGTCTTGATTATTCATTTTTTGTTTCTACCTTTTATGCTATTATAGATGTACTTGGTACTAGATTTCATATGCCTTCACTTTATTATTCGTCTACATTACTCACTCTGAAACCTATAAATTTAGTATAGACAAGCACCTTGAAGTCTTCTAAACCACAAGCTCTTATTGCAATAGAAAGCATAAAAAACCATAAAAATTCAAATAAAAAATAAAAGAAATAAAAAAACAAGAATTACAAGAATAATGAGAAAGCAAAGGAATCAAATTCACATGATAAATTTGAGTCCTAACCCTCTTATAAGGGGAATAATCTAAGGAGAGACCAAAATATGCATATTATAAAAATTCAAGATATGATAAGCATCAGTGTTATATAAAATAGATTAATGAGATAAAAATACCTTCTACAAAAGAATCATATTTAGTTTCCTTCATCTATTTCATCTGGTCCATCCTCTTATTCCACATCATCACCTACATAATTAGGTTCAATTAGTGTGAAAACTAGAGCATACAAGATGAAATTCCATGTAATATTTGCATCCATTAGTATTCAATTAGGTTAATGGCTTCTTGATTCAAGAGCCTCACATCACATGGCCCTTCATCTTCGAGTATGTTCTATTCATATGATACTTTCATATTACCACACATATTGATGGGGAATGACAATTATATTCATGTTTATGAGAAAGGATATATTGATATTGATGATAGCACATTTCATGATGTAATTTGTGTTCCTTCACTGTCCTCTAATCTCCTTTCTATCAATTAGATTGCACACAGTGGGGTAGGGAAGACTAATGATTTCACACTTGATTTAATACTTATGAAATACTTACATAGTAGAGATATTATTATATTTGGGATATTTTATCATGCATCTTGATTATATGCCTTCTCACATTTTTATCCAAATGATATTACAATACCATCGATTGGTTTACACTCTCATGCATCTAGAGTGGATCATATATTTGAGGAGAATTTTGGTCACTTGAACCTATGTGTATTTACATCTACCTTGTTTCATGTGACTTGTCTTGAGCTTCCATCTCTTCTACTTATTGCATCTTTAGTGATCAGTTCAATTCAATGGGATGTTACTTGTTTTTTAGTTTCAACTTTGTGGGATGAGCTTTTGCCAAATATTCCAAAGTTATTTGTTGAGTCACACATTATAGATATTGAGTACCTAATTGAGGACATTCACATCCTCTTTAATGATAGCTACATCATCACTTCATCATTTCCTTTAAAGGTTGTTCTAAAAGGATCTTATAATTTGGATTTGCTTCATTTGATATGGCATTTTTTGATTCAAACAAGTGGATACTCGCAGAGTTTTTTGAGGAAAACATCATGAGAATTTTTATCCCATGTATTTTTAGAGATTTTCTTCTACATTTCCCACTAGAATTGTTTCTTCCTAAGAGGAGGAACATTGTTTACCAAATTTGGATCATCTTCAATATTTTTCTTCGGACATTCATTTCTTACATAGGAGATACTTCCTTGTGGGGGGATTCATCATCTCTTCATTTCTCTCCTATGGGGGGATCTTGATTTTACTTCTATGATCAAATTAATACTTCGGGGAACATGTTGAGTCCTACATTATTTTATCACATTGATTTTACTTATATGATCAAATTAGTATTGGGGGGACCTATTGAGTCCTACATTATTTTATCACATATATATGCATTAATTTCTCTTTTCTCTCTTTTGGAGAGAATATTTTTCTCATGAGGTTTCCTCCATTCCTATAGTTATGAGAGATTTTTTTATTTGTTAATGGGTACCTCATCATGCCTTGTAGTTGAGACCCATTCATGCATCCATTGTTACATTCATTATTAGGTTTGTAGTTCTCCCTAAGTTTTACTTAAGGAGGGTTGCTAGTGTAAATATGTAATCACCTAATAACTAATTAATTATTAGGCCCCCTTTTACTTTATTACACTTAAGCTAAACTTAGGAGTACTTTTTTATTATTAGGTTATGTTATTTTTCTCATTGAATAAGATGAGGAAACTTGTCATAATTTAATGATATCCTCACATAGGGTTTGATCTAGGTTTTTTTCCTTTTCATAAGGATTCATTCATTGTAATCATCCATTCAAGAAGATTATTTCAACAATGAAGTTCTCAAGTTGCATAGAAAATCAATTGCTTTGATCCTATTTGTGATAGTTGTTTTGGTTAGAGATGATTTCTAGGAGTTGTGGGGTTCTACCATCAACTCCAATATTAGAAAAATGTCAAAACAATTCTTTTATATTATCAAAAAATGTGAAAAATTGAACATCACAAAGAGTATAAGAAAATATAATTGATTGGTTGAAAAAATAATATTTAATCTAAATATTGAAGTAATGTAGGAACAATAGACATATTTTATGTAATTGTTGAATGGAGTAATTATGAATTTAGGTAAGGAATTATGTAAGGTACAATATGAAATAACCACTAAAAATGGACGAGCACAATAAGAGAGAAGCAAGAACTATTGAAATGTTGAGTAAGCCCAAAGCATTCTATATATACTAAATGATGTCATATTTGAAATAAGATCCACCATTATTAAGTTTAAATAATTTTTATTACAATTTATAATGCAATTTATGTAGATATATACCAAAGATAATACTTGCACTAATTTGTGAAGGGAGTAGTTAATACAATTTGTGTGTGTGTGTTATTATAGTTGCAACGAAAAGGAGAAGCTTAAAAATTAATATACATATTTTTGAGACACATGACTTTTCTAACATGGATAAATGGCTTGGACTCATAAGTTTGAGGTTGAGGTAAATCAAATGAATTTTTCAATTATAGTTAGAATTTAGTTTAGTTCTAAACCATAAAAAGAAAGGGGCTTTAGCTAGTGGATAGATGATTAGATGGTTTTCTTGAATTTAAGTGGTTTGAGTAGAAGGTAACAATAAATTATAGGTATGTGGCTCAAGTGTTAACTAGATAGGAAGTGAAGTTCTTAGATTTGGGATGGTTATGCTTGTTAATCAATCCTCTAGAATGTCAATTTATTTAGGAAAAGATCAAGAGGAAATGAAGAAACCTATAGTTCTCTCATAAGGTTTGGGAATATGCAATGTCCCTAGTCCTAAGTATGAGAATTTTTAAGTCACTTTTTAGCTATAGGTAGAATTTTAGACTTTCTCATACTATTATACCTTGCTCCCGTTTCTCGCTTTTCCACTAGTATTGAATATCCCAAGACTTTGATCCCCAACCTCTCATTCCCTTATTATTTATGGATCCACAATTTTTTTCTTCCCCATGCACTCAATATCACAAATTCCCAATCCATACTCCCTCAATTTTTTTTCATGCTCTTTCATAGAACCCTGAAATTTAAATAAATGAAGTTATTGATCATCAATGCTAACTATGGATGCCATTGATCGGCCTATTTTTGATTTTAGAATGGCATAAAAGTATTAAAAAATTCTCATAATGATTGAGCCTACAATAGGCCTTCAACCTTTATTTAAGAAGATAAAATTTATTAGTTTAGATAATCTTTTATCATTACACCATCACACCCAAACCCTAGTTCAAGTACTTATGTTCAACTATTATAGTTAAGGATGAAAATCCTTGGATTTAGAGATTAGTGGATAAAACCCCATTGGTTTCCTAGAGTTTCAAGGATGAAACCCCTTTGGGATATTAAGAATAGATTCACAAAAGGTTGCCTTTGTGCTTCAACATGGAGAAATTTAACATTATTTTAGATACTTAAACATTTGAGAATTTAAAAAATATCTTAAAAACCATATTATTATTACAAAAAAAGGCATCATTAACCATGTTATAGTGTTTCCAACTCTCTTTTTCAACTCCATTTGTGGGAAATGATCATATACAATTGTATCTCCCATCTACATGGTTTTGAGTTTTTTTAGCCTAGGGAAGTTTGCTTGGTTGGTTAACAGATATACCAAGAATGGGGTCATGTGAAATTTGTTGGTCTCTTCTACCTTTGTTAGTTGTTCATGCAATGTGCCAATAATCAAGGTGGCCTTGTCAATTCTCTTTCCATCACAAACATGTAAGATGATGAAAACTATCCAAGGATAGAAGTCATTTGCATTAGGTAGTCCAAATAATTTTCTTATAAGAGTAATCATGTATTTTGCATCCTCTTGAAACCCACTCTTGTGAATGACCTTAATTATTTTAATTGCTAACTTCCTCCTATGTAGTAATAAGTTATCATTCACAAAATTGGTCGCCTATGTAGTGTGACTCTCATAGTACTTTAGTGATTCCCTTAGGTTTATTTTAGCATATTGGGAATAGGTGGGGAGTCCACATACCCTTTCTATGATATTTTATTTGATGTCTAAAATAGTCTAGCCTGTAGGACCAAGCATTTTCTTTTTCTTTTGATTGTAGGATTTTGCACATGCCAAGACAAGCTTTGGAGATTGGGAAGGCAACTACTTGGACTAATTTAGACTTGACCATATACTAGGCCATGAAATTTTTGTCTCCTTTAGCACTCACCCTTTATAGAAATTCTTGAACATTTGCACGTGCCCAAGTTCAATATCTCCAATTTATGTCCATGGAGAGAACATTCTTGATGTAGGGAGGTAACCTTTATACTCATACTTTATCTCTTTTGGTTGAGCTTACTTTTCTCGCATGAGTAGTACCAATAACATAGGAGGTCCATTAGTAATATAATCAAGTGAATCATCCTATAATAAAAAGTCAATAGCTTAGCATGTTCTATTAGATATAATTATATTTAAACACTCTATTAGATGGAAAACAATGTATAGACATTGGTCTGAAGATACATAATATCTAACCAAAAAGAACATTCTATAATATGAGCTTAGGAAGATATAATGTATTATAGGGATGCTATCTAAGGGCCATGTCCCATATTGTAACTATAAGTAGATAGAAATATCTATTCACTAGTAATAGAAAGTAGAGAGAGAACAACATAGAGTAGGATAGAGTATTATGATAGAATAAGAAGGAATATAAGATATTGACTATAACAAAGATATGAGGAATGTAATGAAGGATTATTGATACAAGGAATACAAAGAACTATGAATTTTGATATGTCTTGTGTGTATGTTATTTTATTCTGATTTACAACTAATCTTGAATCTAGAATACTTTACCATGTTAACTCAATAGGACCAACTCTAGGGTTACAAAATACAACTAGAAAAGATCTTGGGGTACATTTATCTAGTATGTATCCCTTAGATTTCTTGCTAACATTGGTTTTGTTGTTGGGGCCTTGGTTAGGTTTTGTTGAGGCTTACACAATTTTTCAACTTCTAAACCTTTTATCGGACCAAGAAACAAATATTAGATGAAGAAACAAATATAATCAATCAATTTTTTTTCTTCTTGATGTCTACCAGGCTATGAAAAACCATGATGGAGGTCAATCCACAATTTGAGTACTCAAATATAGTGTTTTACAAAATGGGAATGCACTTGCATTCAGGCACTACCTAGAGCTCACTGCTCAAAATAAGGAAGGCTCACTGCCTTACAAAAGATTTAGATTACAACAAAAGGTTGAACTAAATAGATAACATGTACAAATTCTTGATTAAATTTCCTGTTAGGCTCATAGATCAGATTTTGGACTTCCTGTCTGATTCTACACTTTGCTCTGCTCTACCTTAATTCGCTTCACAAAAATTCTCTTCTGCACAAATAAAATCACTCAACTGATCTTTTGATATTCGTACACACATCAACACATATTGAACTCACACATATGCACACCAAAATGAATTAATTGATCTCATATATATATATCCACTATCAAGATTTCAATCGCTATATGTCGGCTTCAATGAAATAGAAAATATCTTCCAACTGTCAGCTCAAATCATGAATAAATTTTAATGCGCATCCACCAAAGTCAGCCATAGCATAGATAGGACCCAAAACAAAATATTCAAACACAAAAATGCTTTAAACAATTCTATCTTAAACATCCGCAACACAAAACATTTGCTTAGTCGACCTTCATATATTGATGAACATAAAATTGAACAATCAGATCTCCTAACTCGTACACCACTTGATGCGACAACACAAAACTTGAGAATAAGATATTTCAGATACCCATCAAACTTCCCTAAGATCCAGAACCAAAACTAATAACCTGGTAATGTAAACTACTTGACAGATTCTGGCTTCAACCAGATACCATGTTCTTCACTCTGCCTTTTGGTAGAGACAAATGCTGACATGTGGACCAGATCAATGACTTTAGTTGCCATCAATGAAAACACTAGAAGCCATATGCCAACAGAAAGGGGGTGAGGCACCAAGGGGATGGAAAATAGAAAGGAGGAAAAGGTTCAGAGAGATCTTTGAAGATATGTGACTACGTAGAGGAGGGGATTTGCTACTCCCAAGTCTCTAAACACAAAAGAGCCTAAGGGGAGTGAATTTCCCTCAACTACATCAAGACTAAATAGGCTAAAAAGGAAGGGTAAGCTAAGCTCTAATTTTTATGTTTTTGATGGAAGTTTTCAAGAAATGGGTGAATAGACCGTAGAGGTCTTAGACCAGGTAAGTTGACTAGATTTTGGCTAGAGGATGCTAGTGTTTGATTCAGACAACAACACACCACTCTATCATCTCAGAGGCATGCTAGAATATCCTACGGATGAACAACAAAGCTCACAAACTGAAACTCATAGGGCGTGTTAACAACCCAATAATTTTAATCCAACAGTTTAATGATAAACAAAGAAATACATGAAAGGAAAGGAAATAACAAGAAGAATACTATAGGTTGAAAGAAAAAATATCTAATAACAAAGTGACAAGAAAGAAGGAAGAAGGAGACCAACTCACAGAAGGTCCAACCTCCTACAAGCTCCTCACAAATAGATTGTACCTACACACATGACAATAGAAAAGTGTTGTGGCTATGTTTTGGAGTTTGCCTTAGTCAAACCCCCGTTTTGGTGTTTCTACCTCCATGGATAGCCAATAGACCATAGTATAGAGAAAATGATAAAGAAATGGAAATAGACACAACTTATAGAATGCAAAGACAATCTAGATGATATTCTATAAACAAGATAATGCAAGTAAACAAATGTGTTACCCTCCTTTCTGCATGCTTGTAGAAGTCGAGAAAGGAAGGAAGACAACAAAACAATCATGCCAATAGTATGAAGCTTGGAAACCTGCAATAGACAATGGTGTAGAAACAACAACAATGGTGTAGAATGTAGAATGAGAAGAAAAAAAGTGAAGGTTGAGTGAATGGAAGATATATATAGTGAATGAATTGAGAGAGAAAGATGATAGAATGGATAGAATGAAGTTCAAAAATTCCTCTAGGAGGTAAGAAGATATTTTTGGGCAGTCAAGGTTCGCAGGGGGCGTTACAATTTGCAAGGTGGTAGAGAATGTAACGCCTCTAACATCTACTAACTTGGGAATGTTGTTAGGACACAAATGTGGTGCACAAGAGTCCCCTACAAAAGTTCCCTCATTGACGAAAAATGATAAAGGCACGTGTGGAAGGCAATGAAAAAGTGGCATATTTTTGTATTTTTAGGTAAATATAAGGCTAAAATGTGGTGATATTATAGGGAATTGCATTAGGTGCAATTTTACGCCATAAAATTTTTCCCCCACTTTAGCGAGCATATATTTCTAAGCCTGTGCAAGATAAAGTAGAAAGAGATTGAAGAGGTGAATCGTAGATTTTTAGCACCCTAATCCTTTCTAGCACTTCTAGGGTTTTTCACCTAAAAGGAGAAAGAAGGGCCAAAAGATCTAGCTAGTTCACTCAATCTAAGATATGCATGATGTAATTATGTCTAAATGAAATTTTCTAGATTAAGCTAAGTAATCGGTTGATTATGAATGCAAAACCTAAGAAATGTGACTTGTTTGAAAACACATTGTGTTATGTAGAAATGAACTAGAAATGGATGCAAAACTTAACATAAATGAACCAAATTGAAAGTGTGCACTTGGAATCTTGATTAAGGTTGGAAATTGCTTTTGAAATGTTGTTGATGCTGATTTTTAGGCCTGGTGGGACTCATTCACCATTCTGGGTGAATCAGTCCCAGTTCTGTAAAATTGAGCCGAAACCTATTTCTTACAAAAGGGTACCTAAAAATGCAGAAAACTCAAAATTGACCTTGAAGTGGGACTCATTCGCCACCCATTGTGAATGAGTCCACTTTTGAATTTTTGTATTTTCAAAAGTGGAATCCAGAGCTTTTGATCTGCACTTTGACTTCCTCCAGGTGTTCGCTTCTGAAACTCTGATTTATGGATCTGAAAATGAGTTTTTGTTGATATTTTGACTTGTTGAATGAGGAGAAGAATTTAACAACCTTGTAACTTAATCTTCAATGATTTCCAAGTGTCCAAGAGTCCTAAAGCTACAAACACACAAGACAAGAGAGAGAAATGTTGAATATTAGGGCATGGGGGTTTGCCTTGGTCAAACCCCTTTTAGGTAATTAAACCAAAATGATGTAAGAATGGAATGAAACATATAATAATGGAGTTGATTACCTTTCCATGAAGTTTGATCCTGAAATTCTGTAGCAAAACATGAAGAATTTTCCCTTGAATGTCTAAAAATTGATGTTGAATGGCTTGGAATGATAAAACCCTAAGTTGCTTGACTTGAGATGGAAGATTGGTGGATGAATAATGAAGAATAGTTGTGAAAATGAGTCAAAAGGATTATATTTATAGGCATTTCACCTATTTTACCCTTTAATACCTTATCATAGGCTGACATGAAGTGATATTAAAATTAAATTTCACTTTTTTCCTCCTCAAAGGTCAAAATTGGGCCAAATGGGACTCATTCGCCACCCATGGTGAATGGGTCCCACCTAGATGGGACTGATTCACCATGCATGGAAAATGGGTCCCACAGGGGCCAATTTGACAGCTAGGAAGCCAGGAGATAAGGAAATAAGGTTTAAAATGCAACTTTGCCAGGTATTTGATCAATTTAGGCCTTAAGATGCATAATATGCGTTAATATGGGACTATTAGTGATGATGTAAAGGTCAATTAGGGCTTGGGACACATAATTCAATGTGAAAGTGTGATTGGAATATAATTTACAACACTAAATGAGGTCCACATAGCCTAGAAAGGCACAAGAACCAATGTGAATGTGCAAGACACATTACAACACTAGTTTAACATTAAGTTTAAGTTATAAGCCTTCTAGATTGATGTTTTAATGCAATTAAACACATTTTGTAATGTTGAATTAGGGAGAAATGAGTTCATTAAGCCTAGAAAAGCGTGAAAGTCCTTTATAAGATTTTACAACACCTTTACAAGACATTGTTAAATGCATATTAAGGGTCCAAGACCTAGTGTGGATGCATAAAATTCCTCACAACACTAGTTTAAGACCTCATTAAGTCCATTTTATCATGAATTAATCCCATGTCAAGCAAAGGGTACTTTTTTCTACGGCACAAGAGGATATACCAAAAACATAGAGGAATCAGTCATTCGATATGGTATACCTGATGTAGAACGAGCTTCACCAGCATGTGAAGAGGAAACAGGTCTCCTATCCTATAATTCCTACTATGATCTCACTAAAATCATGCCAGTCATAGACAAACATGTTAGGTGAAAAAGAAAAAAGTGTTAGATACCATACAATATTTAGAGACAATAAGACACTTCAATCGAAAAAAAGGCACTACTGATAATAAATCCAAACACAAAGACATAAGGATATCCAATATCAGATATAAGATAGGTCTATTTAGGCTACCCCCAAGCTAGACGCCAAGATATAAGACATCCAAACACCAAGACATAAATTATAAGACACCAAAGAATTATTTTGAAAAAGACCTTCAAAAAGGGGTTCTTTCATTGAGGAACCCTTTTCATAAGACATCAAGACACCAAGGGACCCTTTTGAAAGAACACTCCTTTTTAAAGACCACAAGTGATTATGTCATCGAGGAATCCTTTTGAAAGATCTTTCACCAAGGAATCCTTTGGAAATAATGCTCCTTTTTTGAAAGGAAGTTTTAGATTCTTTCGCCAAGGGGAAATAATGCTCCTTTTTGAAAAGAAGCTTTCAGACTCTTTCACCAAGGGATCTTTTTGAAAGAAATTTTCACCAAGGAATCCTTTTGAAAGAATGCTCCCTGTTAAAAATTAGGCAGAAAGAGAGCCCCCTTAGAAGAATGTGTGTTATGTAGAGGAGCACATGTCATTCTAAGGAGAAAAGAAGGACGAGAGATGTCATGGCATGAGATACATGGAAAGATGTATTCATGGTATGTTGTCACACACACAAGGGATAACACATTGAAAACCACAACAACATGAAATAGACAAGCAAAGATGAAGAAATCAAGAGATTGGTGATCTAATAAATTGGGGTCAGAATTGTCCGTAGATATAGATAGACCGATAGATATAATATAATATATGTATGAAATGTCATCAATCCCCTATTGAATGAACAAGACAACTAAGAGGGGTGTGAATCAGTTGTATAAAATTAAAACATCAAAACCCTCAACAGTAATCAGATCCACAAGCATTCATTAAACCATTATTATGTTAAAGTGATTAATCTTGAATTGTAGATAACAAAAAAAGAAATAAAAACACCGTACACAAGAAAACACTAGATTTACATGGAAAAACCAATGAGGGAAAAACCATGATGAGGATTATCTCACAAATGAGTAATTGCAAAATGGGTACAAGGTCTCACTACCAGAATAGGACACAATGTCCAAAAAGGCTCAAATCCAGGGCTTACTACCATAGAAAGAAACAAAGAAGATAGAAGAGAAATGATACATAGAGAATTACTTCTCAATGCAGTAGGGAATCCACCACAAATTCTCCAACACTTTTTTAGCCTTGCATGAAAGATTGTGGACACTTTCAGCTCACTTCATTCAAGAATTCAACACTTTGAAATTTTCACTGCTCTGCTCAAATTCACATATATACTTCTATAATTCGCATCAAATTCATTACTCATATATATCTCACTTCTATCTTACATCTTACAACAATGCCACTCTTATTTATATCATCCTCAACCTTGAAAACCTTCTCCAAGGCCTGCAACTAATCGTTACATTTAAATTTTCAAATTAGGTCGACCCTAAACATTCTCGCCGTGGATAGGAATGAAGGTGACCCATATAGATCCTTATTGAGGACCCAAATAAATCCTCACACCTCAACACGCTTTCATAAACTTTTCATGTAGTGATAACACAAGGTCAGTGAATACTTGTGCTAAACACCATAAAACATTAAGTACATGGTTCCTTAAATCAATCTAAAAATTTCAGACAATGAATTTCACTTGAACACTATCTAGAATAATCCAAAAACCACTTGATATCAAACAAAGACTTCATCCAAACTCACATCATAAAAATACATCAACCCAAAACATCTGGTTAACCTTATTCACACATTGACGTGTGAAACACACACTATACTACACCAAATCAAGTGAAACCTTGAATTCTAAAAGATACAAACATTATAGGAAACTTCCCAAATTTTCACAATTTGAAGCCCCACTACGAAGAAATGCGAATCAAAATTTCTCCCAAACCATAGAAAATACCACTGAAAAACTAGTTCACACACTAGTGAAAATATCCCACTCTGCACAATATTCCAAAAACCCAAATTATGTACATAACAACTATTGACAACCTTGAACAACATATCATATCCCTACAGGCATAACATCAATGTAGAAGAAACACGAAGCACATCCCAGAGCACATTCTGAACACTTGCACAACACTATTTTCTTTGTTTATCAAAATTTCTCAAAAGAACTTGGAAACCAAGTACCCGAGATATCATCTCAGCACATTAATTCATCCAACACATCTCCAAACATTGCAACATAAAGATAGCTCCATGTACTCACAACACCTCCTTAATAGCTCAACTATACATGTACAACCTGCAACAATCTATTTTCCTCTTTTCCACAATTTTGTCAATATCCTCGACATCTTCATCATGCAACAAACTACCTCAAAACATAGTTGACATCAATGACAACACTAGCCTGTTGACATCCTATTGACATCAATGACAATGCCTTCATACTCGCAAAAATCTCCCCCTTTGTCATTAATGGCAACACATGATGTGAAAAACCATAAAAGACAACACAATAGCTCTAAACACGCTTCTTTATGAGTTCTTTTCTTTTCTCCCCCTAAGTAGGTAAATTTTTTCACATGATTCTTTCTCCCCCTTTGACATCAATGGAAAAGGATAATTTTTTTTGCATTGTTCTCCCCCTTTGACACTAAACCAAGATACATGCTTTGAATACTCCCCCTTAGGAGTACACCTAACCAAATCAGTAGCTCTACATAATGACAAAACATGACACTACCTACTCCTCTTGAGAGGTAGCCATCAACATCAGTCTAGAAAAGAGATGATTCCATAGATCCACTAGACTGATGCATCTAGTTCAAGAAAGGATGGGAAATAACCCCCAACATCTCTCAAAGATATTCAAAGTATCCTTAGGAAGAGCCGTAGTAAATATGTCAACAATATGATCCTTTTTAGGTACATTCTGAGCTTCACCTCATTCTCCATAATGTTCTCTTTCAAATAGTGATACGTAATTGATATATTCTTTGTCCTTGAATGCATCACTGGATTCTTTAAAATGTTAATTGCACTTGTATTATCACAAAATATAGAAATAGGCTCATCATACACTACTTTGATATCCTTCAATGTCTATCTCATCCACAATACTTGTGTGCAGCAAGATGTTGCTGCAATATACTCAACCTCTACAATGGATAAAGAAACTGAATCTTGCTTCTTACTTAACCATGACACCAATCTACATCTAAGAAAGAATGCATCACCACTTGTATTTTTCCTGTCATCAACACAACCAACCCAATCTGCATTTGTATATGCACTTAATGTGAAATCAATATCCTTAGGATACCACAAGCCATAATCTAGAGTGCCTCTTAAATATTTGAATATCCTCTTCATAGCTGCAACATGTGTTTCTTTAGGATCTTCTTGAAATCTAGCCACAAGACAAATTGCATGCATAACATTCATTCTAGTAACAGTTAGATATAGAAATCCACCAATCATAGATCTATACTTGCTCTTACCAACCTTAGGTGAATCATCATCTTTGCTCAATTTGCAACTAGTCACCATAGGAGTGCATACCGATTTGGAGGCTTCCATTCGAAACTTCTTCAACATCTCTTTGACATATTTTGACTATAAAATGAAAATGCCCTTATTCGTTTGATTTATTTGTATCCCAAAGAAGAAATTCATCTCCCCAAACATTGACATCTCAAACTCTTTGTGTATCTCTTTAGAAATTTTCTTACACATAGCTTCATTTCCTCCAAAGATAATATCATCCACATACACAACCACTATCAAGATTTTATCTTCCTCAATTTTAAAGTAAAGATTACTATCTGTGGTTCCTTTATTGAATCCTTTCTATAAAAAATATTTGTCCAACCTTGCATACCAAGCTCTAGGAGCTTGTTTCAATCCATATAATTTCTTTTTCAATTTGCACACCATATCTGGTTGATCTGACAATTGAAATCCTTTTGGTTATTCCATGTAAACCTCTTATTCCAATTCACCATTCAGAAAAGAAAAATTCACATCCATCTAATAAACTTTAAAGTCCTTGTATGTTGCAAATTCCAAAAATATTCTAATAGATTCCATCCTAGCCACTGGGGTAAATGTTTTCTCAAAGTCTATTCCTTGCACTTGTGAGTAACCCTTAGACACAAGTCTTGCCTTATTTCTTACCACTTCTCCATTCTCAATCAATTTGTTTTGGAATACCCACTTAGTTCTAGTTATGTTCTTGTTTTCTGATCTAGGAACCAATTTCCAAGTCTAATTTTTCTCAATTTGCATAAGTTCTTCTTCCACTATCTTCATCCAATGTTCATCTTTGCATGCCTCATTCACTATTTTAGGTTAAAATTTAGAAAGTAAACATGGATTTACCTCAACTTCAACAACATTGCTTCTTGTTAATATTCCTTTCCTCTTGTCTCCAATGATATGTTCTTTAGAATAATTCTTTTGCACATACTTAGGGGTCTTCTCCAAATCTTCTTCCTCTTCATTCTGCACTTCTTTTTCTTCAATTTTTTCTTCTTCTTCTTCTTCTCTACAATCAGGGTCATCTGACACATATCCATCTACTGCAATTGAATTCTACAAATTTTCATCAACCTTAACATTTTCACTTTCAACAATATTTCTCAGCCTTTTGTTGTAACATCTGTAATATTTTCTTTTAGAAGAATATCTAAGGAAGATACCTTCATCAGATCTTGCATCAAACTTTCCTAAGTTTTCTTCATCTCTTTTGATATAACACTTGCTTCCAAACACTCTAAAGTACTTGATAGTAGGAATCCTTCCATACCATAACTCATAGGGAGTCTTTTTGCTGTTAACTTTTGCTTGAACTTTGTTAAGTATGTATACAACAATATGAATTTCTTCTCTCTACTATAATTCTGGTAGATTTTCTTCTTTCATCATGTTCCTAGCAGCTTCTTGAATAGTCTATTTTTTCCTTTCAACCACTCCATTATGTTGAGGAGTTCTAGGGGTAGACAAGTGCCTCTTTATTCCATGAACTTCACAAAACATGTTAAACTCATTGGAGATAAATTCTCCACCTTTATCAAACCTCAAACATTTGATTTTTAGATTCATTTCATTCTCAACCATAGCTTTAAATGATTTGAATCTATCTAGTGCATCAAATTTTTCTCTAAGAAAAGTAACCCATGTCATTATAGAGTAATCATCAATCAAAATCATTAAATATATGTCACCTTGAAGACTTCTTGCCCTTGTAGGACCACAAAGATCTATATGTATTAATTCCAGTAGTCTAGTAGTATATTGTTCCTTTCCTTTGAAACTACTCCTTGCTTTCCAAACTGACAATTCTTGCAAACAACATTGATAGGCTTTGTGATTCTTCGTAGGTCTCTCACTACATGAACTAAACTAATTCTAACCAAATTATTAAAGTTCATGTGACACATCCTCTGGTGCCATAACCAACTGTCATTAATTTAAGACATAAAGCAATGACCATCAACACCTTTAAGTTGATAGATATTTCCATATGTCCTTTTAGCAACAACAATCACAATTCCAAATCCTTTTTTGATCTCACATCTTTCATCCTTAAACACAAGATTATATCCTTTGCTACACATTTGTCCAACACTCAAAAGATTATGCCTTAAACCCTTAACATAGTCAACATCTTTAGTATTATGATTTCCATCAAAATTGATTTAACCTATTCCATAAATCTTAGCTCTTGCATCACCTCCAAATTTAACTAATTCTCCATCATAATTTTCAAGTTTAACAGACTTAATTTTGTCTTCGATCAGGTGATTAGAGTAGCCATTGCCAACAACCTAGTAATTCTTATCCAGTTTTACATGAAAAGTGGAAACCAAAGTACCTTCAACCTTTTCCGAAACACTTTCCTTTACACAACTTTCAGATTTAGTAGAAGTAGATTCATCTATTCAATCCAAGAACAAGCATTCATTTTCATCACCATCTCCATAATTAGATTCATCATAAAAAATACCAGTATTTTTTTTGACATAGTAACTTCTTTTAATCATCTTTCATGTATTCTCCTTATTCTTATTATTCACAACTCTCTTTGGACATCTTGAAGCATAATGACCTATATTTCCATAGCTAAAACATTTGAAAGGTAGTTTACCTTTGTACTTACCAATGCCTGTCTCCATCTTTCTTACAAAGTTAGCTTCCACATCATCAAGATCTTCTCCATCTGAATCTTCAATCTTTTCTGATTTTCCATCCTTAAAAGTAGTCTCTACTTTTGTACCATTTTTCAAACCAAGTTTTCTCATTTCAAATGAAGTTAGTGTACCGATCAACTGATCTCTAGAATAAGTATTAAAATTTTCAACTTCCTCAATAGCAAATATCTTTTCACTATATGAATTAGGAAGAGTTATGAGAACTTTATTTACCACCCTAGGTTCTTTGACTTGTGCACCAAGACCTCTCATAACACTTACCAACTCATCAAATCTTTGCATGTAGGTTGAAATTATTTCATCTTCAGACATTATCATGGTCTCAAATTGTGCCTTCAGATTCTGCAACTTTTCTTGTTTGACTTTATCATCTCCTTCATAAATACTTTCAAGCTTATCCCAAACATCTTTAGCAGTCTTAAGATTCATAACTTTAACCAACTCAAAATTTGAAAGACTGTTCATAAGAATAAATCTTTCCTTAGCATTTACCTCATGTGCCTTGATCTCATTACTTGTGCTTGGACCATCTTGAGGTGAAACATATTGAGTCTTCATTTCCTTTTCAATCTCAAATCCATGAGATGCCAGATATCCTTCTATCTTTGTCTTCTAGAATGCATAGTTTGTTCCATCAAATCTAAGGAAATCTATCTACTTCACCATCCCAGATCTACCTCAAGCAATTAATCTCTTCTCCAAGGAACATTTCTCTGATACCAATTGTTGAATGAACAAGACAACTGAGAGGGGGGGTGAACCAATTGTAGAAAATTAAAACATCAAAACCCTCAATAGTAATCAGATCCATAAGCATTCATTAAACCATTATTTTGTTAAAGTGATTAATCATGAAATGCAGATAACAAAATATGAAATAACAACACCATCCATAAGACAACATCAGATTTACATGAAAAACCCAATGAGGGAAAAACCACAATGGGAATTAGCTCACAATATAAGTAATTACAAAACTAGTACAAAAGGTCACTTCTAGAATAGGAAACACTGTCCAAAAAGGCTCACAACTAGGGATCACTAGCACAACAAAAAACAAAGAAGACAGAAGAGAAATGTTACATAGAGAATGACTTCTCAATGCAATAGAGAATCCACTACAAATGCTCCAACACTTTCGCATACTTGCATGAAATATTGTGAACACCTTCAATTCACTACATTCAGGAATCCAACACTTTGAAATTCTCACTGCTCTGCTCAAATTTGCATCTATACTTCTATAATTAGCATCACATTCATCACTCACATCGATCTTGCATCTATCTTGCTTCTCTCTTACATCTTACAACAACACCATTCTTATTTATATCATCCTCAACTTTGAAAACCTTCTCCAAGGTTGGAAACTAATTGTTACATTTAAAATTTAAAATTAGGTCAGAACCTAAACATTCCCGCGGTGGATAGGAATAAAGGCGGCCCATATAGATCCTTAAGTAGGACCCAAATAAATCCTAACACACCTCAAAGCACTTTCATAAACTTTGCATGTAGTACTAACACAAGGTTGACCAATACCCATGCTAAACACCATAAAATATTAAGTACAAGCTTCCTTAAATCAATCCAAAACTTTCAGACAAAAAAAATCAATTGAAAATGATCTAGAATAATCCACAAACCACCTGAGATCCAACAAAGACTTCACCCAAACTAAAATCATAGAAATATTTCAACCCAAAACATCTGGTTAACCTTATTCACACATTGACGCATGAAGCACACACTGTATTGCACCAAATCAAGTGAAACCTTGAATTCTGAAAGATACAAACATTATAAGAAAATTCCCAAATCCACACAACCTGAAGCCACGTTGTGGAGAAATGAAGAGCAAATACATTTCTCCTAGACCATAGAAAATACCACTAAAAAACTAGTTCACACACTAGTGAAAATATCTCACTTTGCAAAAGCAATCCAAAAACCCAAATTTTGGACATAGCAACTACTGGAAACCTTGAACAACATATCAAATCTGCACAGGCATAGCATCAACATAGAAGAAATGCGGAGTACATCTCGGAGCACATTCTAAACACTTGCACACCATTGTTTTCTTTGTTTATCAAATTTTCTCAAAAGCACTTGGAAACCAAGTACCAGAGACATCATCTCAGCACATTACTTCATTCCATCACATCTCTAGAAACTGCAACATAAAGATAGCTCCATGTACTCACACCACCTCCTCAATATCTCAACTATACATGCGCAACCTACAACAATTTGTTTTCCTCTTTTCCATAATTTTCTCAATATCCTCAACATATTCATCATGCAACAAACTTCCTCAAAACATAGTTGACATTAATGATAACACCAACCTATTGACATCTTGTTGACATCAATGACAACACCATACTTGCAACATTCCCAAATGTATTAGAACATAAAGAAGAGCACATGAAGGAAAATGACAATAAAAATATGGTCAACATGGAAGAATGCCTAAATGCCCCCAACACTTTGCATCGTCCTCGATGTTGAAAAGGAAAGTTTACAACACATAGAAGAATAAAGAGACAAATAGAAGTAGTTTACGACAAGTTCTCGGGCCTATATCCAAGTACCTACAAGGGTAGCAAGGGTCCTCCAAGAAAGAGCACAAAACACATACAAAAAAAGTACGGGAGAACACAAATCTAATCTACAGATGTAGAAGAGGTGCTGCCCTAATCTAAGTCCACCAATAGGTCATCCTACTCCCAATATAGATCATTATAGGGGGAGAGAGGATGAGCCTAAAGAGGAGGGATAGAAAGAGGAGTAATCTTTGACTCTCTTGCAACAAGATCCAAGGAAGAAGGCCCCTCGAAGTCTTCATCACCAAGCTCTTGTGAGGCAAAAGTCGTCGATTTGCAAAAATTGAAGATAGAGTCAAGTATCCTCCACTGAGTTGAAGATACACTTCTCAATAGTGCCATGTGTCAACCTAGCAGAAGAAATACAAGGCACCCTGATGGCACCTTTAAATTTTGGAAATTTGAAGTGCCTATAGCTCTTCAATGTGATGACAAAGGCTAGGTTTGCATCCTGCTAAATATGCCCTGGAGGCCCTCTTTGCCAATTAAAAATTTTAAACTTAGAGGTCATCTTGTAAATCTGCTAGGTAGAATGTTTTTGGGTGCATATGATAAGACGCCTGCTTAGTTTCATGCCCCTAGGATGAGTTTTGATGTGTTATTTAATCCTTTTCTGACCGTGACCGGGCTAAAATTGGTGTTCAAAAAAGTTTCAAATTTCACAATTCTAAAGGCAACCCATTTCTTTTTTGGTCTATGACATCTCTAGTTCTGATTTCACTAAAAATGAAGGTCATATGATGCATTATTTTAGTGCTTTTCGGTTGCGGCAAACACATCTAGTGAGCTAGTTTACAAAGGAGGTACCTAAATTTTAATGGTTGGGAAAAATCTAATTGAAAACCCATGTTTTAAATAATTGATTATAAATGCTTGCAAAAAAATTGCAGCTCTAGGGGTCCCTTCTTATGCGCAATGAATTTCCTCCATTTGAGCAGCAAGCGAAATTAAAATTGGCATATTTTCTAAAGTTTGAAATGCAAATGTTTAAATACTATGCAATGAAAGTGCATGTGAAAAAAGGAGGTGATTAGGGAAAATTACTGAGCATGGCAGTTTTCTCGCTTGCCCACGACAACACTTGTTGTCATCAGCAGAAGCTTGCGAGGAAGTGGGCAAGGCTTGAGGGATAATAATATTCAAAGGAAAATTTATTGATCATCGCTTTTGAAGGAAGGTAAATATTTCGAAAGAACTTTCTAAAGTTTAAACATTATAAAATGCTTTCCCCCCAGCCTACAACAGTGAAAGCTCACAGCAGCAGATGTGAGGGGGGAAGCAAGGAGAGGTGTGGGGAGAATAAGCTGAGCTATATATTTGCATAAAGCATGAGAGGAGGGCATCTAATGCCTACAAATATTTGTTTTAAAACTTTATGAAATGTTTATTTTCTTTCACTCCCGCAACATGAAATGTTGCCGCCAAAGGAGTGTGGGGGTGTTGGGAAGCACTATTTCACCTTATTTCTTTTGCTGGGTTGGATGATTAAGCACTTTGTTGCTGTTTTCACATGATTTGAATACCTTTCATCACTACAAGGAGTAGATTTTCATTGCAGAAGGAGTAAAAAATAAAATGTAATCACGTTTTTTTGTCTTTGGGTGAATTTTTAAAGACATTTGCAAGCTAAAAAAACATTGTTGCAGCCTCCAGAAAGATGCTAGAACCTTTCCTAATGTCTTGGAGGCATTTTTAACTTGGTTTCAAATATTTTTAAGTGCCTATTAATGCCAGAAATGCCCAAGACTCACAAAAAATGACCTGCACATAGTTCTTCTGTAGTGACTGCAATATGAGTTCCTTCTCCCTGTTGCAAAATATGTGGAAGAAGTTTCTTTTGTCAAGCATTGGTTTGGCCAATGTTGTGAATATTTTCTCAGTGCCAACATGACTAAGCCACAGAGAGGTGGAAGTTGTGAGGACCAGATCATTGCAAATAAAATGTTCAGAGTATGGTTTCCAGACAAATGTTTGTTAAAATGCCAAGTCTATTGCACATGAAAATTGAAGAGTTTAGATGGTTAAAATGTCTGGTAGATAAACATTTTAACTGCCAGTAGGTGGATTTTCACTCAAGGTTAATATTTTTCACTTGCAAAGTGAAAATGAGGGCAAAAAACATGTTTTTACAAGCAGGTAAAAAGTTGCATGGGATTTGCAAGTTGAAAAGGATGCTCAAGCGTTAGTTGTAAAGAAGAGGAAAAATGAAGAATGAGGAGCATATTCTAAAATTCCAGTTAGTTGCAAATCAAGGGAGCAGAGGTGTGCCATTTTTCCACCGTGGATTAATTTTATGGCTTTTCTCTTCTCTTCTCTTTTCTCTAAAATGAGAATTTATTCTCATTTGTAGGGGTTCCAAAATTTCTAGGTTGAGAGGATATTATAATTTTTGTACAAGGTTTAGTCTCTAGAGTTAGGAGTTCTCTAAATTTCAGAGTTCCAATGGTGTAATCCATTTTCTATTAATAGTAAGCAAATTAGTTTACAGATTATGATGGACAATGTCATACTGTAATGTCTCCAAAATGTATGCATTGCATTTTTATTCAAAGTAATCAAGGATTATGATGGTTTTTGTTACACATTTGTTGTAATAGGTGTTTAGATTGTTGGCTTCTATTCAAAGAATGGGTTAAATGTTCTCTCAATTAAATACTGAATATATTGTATTGCATTCAAGATCAGTAAGAATGTTACAGATATGTCCTAATGAGACCTCATTATTTTAAGGTAGTAATGGCTTAATGGTCACTGGGTTTGTGTTTGAGCTATTACCAGATGGGTTATTTTATTTTAACTCTGTTATGGACAAGGAACTAGTCTAGTGTATTTATTTTGTGCAAATCCTGGAAGGAATCACCATTTAAAATCTCAGTGAATCTTTTCCATTTTCAAGTTTAATTTATTAGGTTTTATGTATTTTCATGGAGATTAAAGAATACAAGGGTTATGCTTGGGAATGATCTATTTGTAACTCCTTTGTGTGTTTGAGAAGAAGATTTATTTTAATTTATTTGATCTCAATTTGGATTCAAGGTGCAAAGGGATTATGCCTAATTGTAATTGAATGTATGAAACTCTTTATACATTCATCTGAGAACCATCCACATGTTAGAAATCTGTAATATGTTATCTAGTGCAAGTCATATTATATGTGCATATCTTTGAATAGGAACACCCTCCCGAGTCTTGTGGAGCTTTTAGTGTAGAAGGCTGATTATAGCCTTGTATGTTGGCCTTTCTTGTCCCTAATGTGTTGATAGTGCAAGACCTTTGTCTTAACCTCATGATCCCTTAGTTTAGGCATTGTGTTTTTCCTTAGGATTGGGGGTTGCAAGAAAAAACACCAATAGATTGGTGACTCTTCTGAGGAGAATCAAAGGAGTATCCATTTGGAAAGAGTCAAGAAGTTGGTGAATTTGAACATCTGGTTTAGATATTGAAGTTTTTAGACCTCGAAGAGGTTTTGTTGCAACAAATTTGAAATAATTTATTGTTAACTCTATTGTTGGAGAAGACCCAAAAGAATGAAATTCATCTTTGAAAGAGCTTCATATTGTTTTAAGTTTAGTCCTCTATGAAGAGAGGTGGCTACTCTATGAAAATAACCTGATGAATATGTGAAGTAAGTTTCAGATCTACAATGTTTTCTAGTCAAGAAGAAAAATTTGCAACAACTGCAATATATCTAGGTATTTTTCATATTTTGGTTTTCAAGAAGCATAATCTTGTGTATGAAAACCATATTTGAAATTCTTGAAAAACTTTGGTTCCCTATTGAGTGAAACTAAGCACTAAGAAATGGAATAGTAGTGATTATTCTACATACTTCTGAGTTATTAATTTGCAGCCTATGTATTATGTTGACAAAGTATGCTTGTTCTTGAAATATGCCCACTAAATAGATCTTATGTGTAGATGCATTTGAGTTATGCATTGTAATATTGTAAGGTCATGATGAAAGCAAGAAATAGGGTAGCGAGTGATTGACTGCAGAGTTGATATTTGAAGTTTGTATAAGGTGTAAGAAAATGTATCATCCACCTATATATCCCTATGGGGTGTTAGATGTAAACATGCAAAGTGTTCAGCCCCTATCAGGTCATCAAAGAAATTTCTTTATTGAAAGATATAGATCATTCAATTTTAGTGGTATTCAAGGTTTCCCAAACCTTGTTCCTAATGAAGTCGGGGAGCACTTGCCAAAGTTCAAAGGGAAAAGCTCATAATCAACATCTCAACATCTGCATGAGTTTTATGATTTGATGGGAGACTATGAGATAAGTCATGAAGATGTTGTCATGAAGTTCTTTGTTCAATCTCTGAAGAAAGATGCCAAAGATTGGTTTTCAGATTTGTCAGTGTGTTCTATTTCTTCATGGAATGAGTTCATGGCCCAACATTCATAGAATAGTTTGGTGAAATAATTAATCCAATTTCAGTGAGACAAAAATTTATGAACATCCAAAAATAAGAAGAAGAGTCGGTTCCATCTTTCAATCTCATAATTGCAAAAATATTAGGTGACATTCCTGAAAGTATAAGACCAAATGATACAGTGTGTTTGGTTGTATACTTAGGTGTATTCGATGAAGAAATGAGCTATTTTTTAAGAGATAAAGATCCTACAACACTTCATCATGCATATCAAATTTCCATGGATATTGAAAACAACTTGAAATATTCAATTATGAAGGGATGCATGGTTGCAAGTGTTGGTTATCCTAGCACACCTCATGCAAATGAAATTCTTGGATAATAAAATAGAAATGATTGTCAAGATGATTATGCTTCTGTTGTTACAATCAGTCTATCATTACATGATGCAACTAATGGTAAACTCCAAGTTGAACATGAACAAAATTTGAGCAATATTAATTGATCAGATGTCTTTTGTTGAATATTTTTTTGACATGAAGAGGCACAAGGAGAATCACCATATGATTTGTTCTTGAGGTTTTTGGGTGCCTTGTTGGAGGTCCCAAAAATTTTAGACCTGAGGATTCAGTGTGCATTGATCTATTTTATGAAATCTATGAGTCAGGGTTGAGTACCTTGCCAAAGGAATTGAAGCCTCATAGTTTTGACCAAGTACTTGATTGGATAAAGATTGTTGAAGGAGCCTGATGTGGTTATACAAGAGATGTGGTGTCTCAAAATTTAGATAGTAGTTGTCCTATTGAGAAAACTCATAACACAATGCACATAACTGAAAAAAGTATATCAGAAAATGAACATCCATCTTATCTGGATGAGGATAATGATTGTAATCAGCTCACAAGCAGCACATATGCAGATCAATACAATAATGATGAAGATTAAAATACATGGTATGATGACCAAATAGATATGCATTAAATCTCTCCTTGTAATATCTTGGGTGATGAAGAAGTAAAAGAGATGAAAGATTTCATGCCATGTCATACTTTGATCAGTGACAATGGTGCAAGTGTTGGTGATATCTTATTGCAAATCAGTGTTCAAGATATTAAAAATGAAATCTTAAGCATTCCTTCTGAAGATTCTAAGCATAGTTTATGCAGTGATGGATTTTCTTGTGATGAAGATCATGATGATAGTGAACTTGATTATTCTTCTAAGGGTTATGAATGCTCCTATGATGATGATCTAGAGGTGTTTTCTTCACATAAAAGATGTAATGATATGAATGTTGATGAAGTCACTTGTTCATAAGTGAATGAAAAATTTTCATTTGATGAATACTGTTGTCAAACAGATTGCACCTGAATGCTTGAATGGCTAAATTCAGCAATCTGTTGAAACATGGGAACTATCTTTAGGTAGTGGGTATTCCTATGGCGAAGATAGACCTCCAGATTCTAGGTTGGTTCCTATATGATGATCAATTAGGTACTTGAATGATTTGTTTTGAGAAAAGGGTAAGAAGGATTGAACCAAATGCATGAACTAAAATTAAAACTTCGGTGATGCACCTAAATGATGGTAAACTTGCAAAATGATTCACAACTTATACAAGATAGTCCTTTTTGTAGAACACAAAGGCATAAAACAAGAACTAGTGAAAAATGACTAATTCATATCACTTTATAAAAAAATGCCTCTCCAAGGCATGAAAGTGAAACTAAAAGTCAATTTCAGTGTAAAAATGATAACTCCAAGGAAAATCCTGAGCAAAAGCAAAACTGGCTGAAATTCGAACTCTCCAATGTTGAAAATTGAGCTTAAATAGCTCAGAACTCCATGTCACAAAATGTATAACTGAAAAATAACTCGAACTGGCTCCATAATGCATGAAGGTGGCACTAAAAGTAAAAATATCTTCCTCAAATTCATTTCACGAGCAAAAGAGAAAATGCATGAAAAGAGGCTTCATAACTAATGAAAACTGCACTCCCACCATCTCAAAATGGTCATACATGCAAGTTGACCAAAAAGGTCTCCAAAAATCACTGCTGCAACTGAAGATGTAACTCAAATTCCTCATGCATGGGAGTCTCAAAAATCATGCATACTAACTTCATTTACATGCACATGAGTGAATTTTTTTTAGTATTTCCCCCCTTTTACAATAGTTGATTTGAAAAATTATTAAAAAGCAATTAATAAAACTGCATTTAATAACTTCCAAACACAACTTTACAATATAGAATAAGGGGGAAAATAATACTTTACAAAAAAAATAGAAATAACTCCTCCTATCTCCCCTCCATGCATTTCATATTTGGCACCACACTTAGCATATTATTTGATTTTTAGCATCAAGTATATTGATGTTTAGTATCATAATATATTGGGATTTTGATTAAGTGGTAATATCTACCACTAGCCTAGCATTATATAGCAACCACATCATAATGTAAAACTTGGAGCCCACGGGGAAATAAAACATAATCATTTTTTTTTTTAAAGATCTCACCAAAATCACCAAGCCTGTGAATAGGAAAGAAAAAGGAAAAAGAGGTCAAACCCTAATCATGTTGCATTATTCACCACGTGTTTCACTTTTAGCTGGAGTTATGCCACCATGTTGGGTCTTTGCTTCACTGAAGTTTGAGGGAGCAAACTGGAACTCTGAAGTCAAAATTTCATGCAAACATGACTTGAACAGAAGGTGAGCTAGGCTTAAAATCCCAAATCACGCTTGTAAATTGCAATTTTCTAAGGTGAAAGCTGTGGGTTTTTTTTTTTTGTAACTTTCATGGACTTGTTTCTTTACATCTAGAAAAAATAAAACTCCATGTTCATTTGCTTGCAAAAGACACGATTTTATATGGAAGCCTTCGAGATCTCACTATTGTTGTTCTTCTTATGAACGTGGCTTGTTGAATTTATCTTTATTCTGTGTATAATGCAGATGAAATTTTCACAAAATATGAAGAGAAAAATGGATTTCTTCATTCTTGTATTTGCATATCCTTAACACTGTGAGTGGATGCAGCCTTTATGAATGCATTCTGTGTTTGTTTATTTCTTGCATAAGAAATGGAAGAGGGTTTTGATTTCCTATAGCTAAACTCTCTATCTCTGGCCATGGCTTTTAGTTTATAAATCTGCTTCTACTTTTCTAAAAACTCTCCATTCATTATAGTCGCGGTTGCAACACATGCCTTTCAATCACTAGAAACACATAATATGTTCTGTGTGAAATTTGAATCTTTTCCTTCATGCTTTTATACAATAAATTTTCAGGTTTTGCACTCCCTTGAAAGTTGGATAGAAAATACAGATCCTTTGTCATCACAACAACATTTGCATTTAAGCCATGTCTGTGATAAAAAATGTAGTTTCATTTTTCTCTTTTATATTTGCTTGTCAGGCTGAAGCTTAGAAGAAATCCTCCTTGGTTTGTTGCTCTGTTGTCTTTTATATTGTTGTGCATGAACTCTACCATTGTTGAAGCTAATGCTCACTGTCATTAATGATATTGTACCTTTGTGGAGAAAACTCACTCTTTTTCCCAACAGAAATAAAGGCATTTCTGTGAACATTTTCATTGTTTTATTCCTTAAAGAAATAAGCTGAATTCCTCTCTTTAGTTCTGAATCTTCATTTATTTCATATTGCTTCCATATTCTATTACTGGGTATTTGCTTTTCTTCTGTAAAATCATGTAATAGCATTACATAGTGATGAAATAATTACTATAGCATAATTGTATACATCCATTTGATTCCTTATATCAGAAATGACAATGACACATGCATGCAAACATGGCTTCTTTGAATATGTGATTGTCATATTCCACTTTTATTAGCTTTGTAGCAGCAATCTTACTGTGGTCACTTTATGTTGTTTATATCATTGTTTATGAGCTGGGCTCAACCCTTGTGGGAGCCACATTTCTCACCACTCATAACAATACTTGTTAGTTGAAATGATCTAATTATATGTGTTCCTACACACTAAACAAAGAAATTAGCAAAATAATTGAAGCTGAAAGCTTCCATTGAATTTTGTGCTCCTTGAACATTTGCCTTTTTGATGACTTAATCATCTGGTGAATTCTTGATTGGATGTGTATTACATTTATGTTGGTAATGTAGGCATAAGGAAGGATTTGATTCTTCATTTCTCTAACACCACTTTTTACAATCTTGCAGATGCATTCAGAACTCAGAACTGCTGCAGCTTGGAGACACGACAACTGAAGAATTCAAATGTGACAATGATTCATCATTCCAGGGAATGACAAATCACCTTCTCCCTTATACCTATATTATCTTCATTTGTGTTGTGCACATTTCTTCCTTGTATTCATTATTTGATTAAGAAAAATCAAATTAAGTTACTCCCACGGCTTGTGTGGGACTTTGGTTTTTACAATATGAATAAAACAACATTACTATGCAAACTTATGAGTTCCTTTGTTACAAACATTTGCATAATAACACTTGAAATTCATAAGTAATCAAAACTTGGAATGTAATGAATACTTAAGTAGAAATTTTTTGTACCTTCTTGTGATAAATGCAATTCAACTCTACCTATTTTTAGCTGTAGCTAAAAATAGGTAACACATACATGGAATGCAGTTCGGGTTTGCTATCAATGGAGCATGGTAACTCTATGAGTGATGATGACTTTGAAGATAAAGACTTGTGTGTTCAATATCCTAATCCTAAGCACAATCTTAAACATGATGAAGATGTTGACAAGGCTGAGTATGATATCTATGAATGTGATTATGTCCTTGTTGCTCATGATTGTTTATATAAAACAAAGATGGAAATGTTAGTTATACATGAAGAGGATGATGATGTGCACATTGATGGAAGAATGGGTTCATTATTGAATGATCAAGTTATGCATTATGAAAAACACATGGATCTTGGAACAACATTATTACCTACTGGTAATGTGAAATAGTTTGATGAATTTTCAGATTGTGTTGATATTGCAAAAAATTATGATCTATGTGTAGAGCAGCCAAATGATGCAAATAACAGTGAGTTTAATGTTAGTGAATGTGAAATTGAATATGGTTGTTTCTTTGCTAATGTTTCTTGTCTTCACAGTATGAAAATGGACATGTTTATTTTGAATGAGGAGTGCATTATTGTGAAAGAGAATGAAGATACTTGCTCAATTCTTAATGAGAAACTTTCAGGTGTTCCTGTTGATATTGTGAAAGGTAGTATCGACTATAGCACTCATTGCAATAGTGAATCTATTTTGAATAGTCACTTCGAGGGATTTGTTGTAGAGACAAATTCTAAATTATTTGAGCCTTTATTTGAAACATTTCACCTGGAATTGCATAATGGTATGAAGAATGAACTTGATATCATGTAAGAACCTAAGATTGAAGTGTTTTTTGATGCATGGGATGTTGTTAGTAATGATGTTTGTTGTGATAACCCTAATCTAAATGTGGGCAAGGATACTATGGATTTTGATAAATCCTATTTCCAAAGCAGTGGAGCATGTGCAACTATAACTGACTTGCAATGCTCAGGTGAGCGTGAGAATTAGTTTGAGAATATGCCTATGTATGAACATTTTTTGTTCATCACACAAAATGAATGCTTGTTTGGCATGGGACAAAAATCAAAGGATGACTCCAAGGTTTTATATGAGTCTTTTGTTCAATCTAATTTTTCAAACTTGGAGCTACAATTTGACTTCAATGAATTAGGGCATATGCTTCTGGATGGGACCATTGAACAAAGTGTTTATGATAGTTTCATGTTTGATACAAAAACTTAATGTGATGTCAAATTTTATAATGTCAATGGTCAAGTGGACTATGAACGCTTTCAATTTTCAGTTCATATGGATGAGAATTTAATGGGACATGATAGTGAGTTGGATAGGGTAAATTTTCACAATGGTTGTGGTTTTCTGTCAGTGTTTGATTTCAAATTTTAGATTGATAGAATTAATGGTGACCGTGACAAGTTCAGAGACATGGTAATAATGGTTAATGGCAATGCTAGTGACAGGGTTAGTTTGTGTGCAACTCATGGAAGTGTTTTCAGACTTGGCCTAGTGCAAACAATAGAGAACAAAGTGTTTGACAGAGGTAAATATTGGTACTACATTTTTGGGGACCTGGGGACACCAAATGAATTTTGAAAAATGGTTTCAAGGTGGCACAAAGGAGAAGTTGTAGAGTTTCCCAATGAATTTGGCACCTGGTCGACTCCCCATAGATCTGGAATCTCGTCATGCCTGCAAGGGGAATGTGTCCCTAAATATGAGCCACTGATGGAACCTTCAACTTTTGTAAATTTGAAGTGCCTATATCTCTTCAATGTGATGACAAAGGCTAGGTTTGCATCTTGCTAAATATGCCCCAAAGGCCCTCTTTGTCAATAAAAAGTTTTAAACTTGAAGGTTAGCTTGCAAATCCACTTGGTAGAATGTTTTTTGGTGCATATGGTAAGATGTCTGCTCAGTTTCATGCCCCCAGGATGAGTTTTGATATGCTATTTCATCTTTTTCTGACCACGATCGGGCTAAAATCAGTGTTTCAGAAAGTTTCAAATTTCACAATTCTAAAGCCAACCCATTTCTTGTTTTGGTCTAAGAAATCTCCAGGTTTGATTTCATAAAAATGAAGGTCAAATGATGCATTATTTTACTGCTTTTCAGTTGTGGCGAACACGTCTAGTGGGCTAGTTTACAAAGGAGGTACCTAAATTTTAATGGTTGGGAAAAATCTAATTTAAAACGCATTTTTTAAATAATTGATTATAATCGCTTGCAAAAAATTGTGGCTCCATGGGTTCTCGTTTGTGCACAGTGAATTTCTTCCATTTGAGTAGCAGGCAAAATTAAAAATTGGCATATTTTCTAAAGTTTGAAATGCAAATGTTTAAAATATTTTTAATATTTTAAATACTATGCAATGAAATTGCGTGTGAAAAAGGGAGTTGATTGGGGAAAATTAAATATTATCTAATTTTTATAAAGTTTAACTTTATAAACTAATTTTTGGTGAGCATGATAGTGTTTGCCCGCTTGCCTGCGACACTTGCTCCTGTAGCAAAAGCTTGCGAGAAAGTGGGCAAAGCTTGAGGGATAATAATATTCAAAGTAAAATTTCTTGATCATTGATTTTGAAGGTAAATATTTTGAAAGAAATTTCTAAATTTTAAACATTATAAAATGCTTTCCCTGCTAGCCCGCGGTAGCATATGTGAGCGCAGAAGTGGGGAGAGGTGTGGGGACAATAAGCAAAGCTAAATATTTGCATGAAATGTTTCCACCAGAGGAGTTTGTGGGGGTGCTGGGAAGCACTATTTTGCCTTATTTCTTTTGTTGAGTTGGATGATTAAGAACTTTGTTGTTGTTTCCACATGATTTGAATACCTTTCATCATTGTGAGGAGGAAATTTTCATTGCAGAAGGGGCAAAAAATAAAATGTAATCATGTTTTTTGTCTTTGGGTGGATTTTTAAAGACATTTGCAAGCTAAAAACCATTGTTGTAGCCTCCAAAAAGATGCCCAAAACTCTCCTAATTTCTTGGAGGCATTTTTAACTTGGTTTCAAATATTTTTAATGTTAATTTCTTATAACCCGGCTAAAGATTAATTGCACAATAAATTCATAGAATAGAATCAAAACAATTAATAAATTGGGGTAATTAACAACTAATAACAGCAGAAGCACAAATAACAATAAGCCAATCATAGATACACAATAACAAAGAATTACCCAAGAAACCCCAGTATGGGGAAAAACTTGCAAATGTTGGATCTTCTATTCAGCCTAACAACAAACTTTCCTTACAAAATACAATAATAGATTGCTTCAATAATCTTACATATATAGAGCCCTACTGATTTACATCAATGTGCAAGAAAAGAAACTTTCCTTACATTACTCAGACTTTCTTACGCATAAGATCACTCTCGGTCTTATCTCAACCTCACAAACTTGAATTTTTTTTATTAAAATAAAAAAATTGTTATTACTAAAAATCCAACTCAATTTTCTTTAAAGCAACTCCACACTCCACCTTTCGAGCTATGAAAAAATCAACACTCCCTATTAGCGAGGAAGGTGTTTTGCACAACACCCAAATTGTCCCTAAAGAATTCAAACTTACTCTTCATCAAGGCATTGGTCAGGATATCTATTATTTGTTCATCCATATGAATGTATTGGAGCTTCATTGTACCCTTCTCCACACAATCTCTGATGAAGTGGTACTTGATCTCAATGTGCTTTGAATTTCCATGAAAGATTAGATTCTTAGAGAGTTTGATACAACTCTAATTATCATAGTAAATGATTGTTGGATCTAGCTCCTAATCAAAGAGCCCGGCGAGAAGTTTTTGAAGCTAGATAGCCTCACATGTATCCATACTGGCTGTGATATACTTGACCTCCACATAACTTAGTGCAACTAACTTTTGTTTCTTGTTGTACCAAGAGATTGCTCTTGATCCCAAATTGAAACAATACCCTAAAGTGCTCTTTCGATCAACTATACTACCTACCCAATCTGCATTAGTAAACCCCTTGAGCTTCACTCCATCTCCTAAACATACTTCAGCCCATAATCAATTGTACATTAGAGATACCCCAAAACATGCTTCACAGCTATCCATTGCACACGTTTAGGTTCCACCATAAACTGGTTGAGTTCACTTCAAAACAAATGTTTAGCCTAGCATTGACCAAATACATAAGAGATCCTATCAACTGTTTGTATAAAGTCGGGTCCCTTGCCTCTAATCTAGAAGCAACAATATTCTTCCAGTTGGTCACAAGTCACGTGGACATGGGCTTACAATTCTCCATCCTTAATTGCTTCAAGATATCAATTAAGTACTTCCCTTGTCCAGGGAAGATCTCTCCCTCTTTTTTCCACAACTCCAATCCTAGAAATTAGTGCATCAACCCCAAGTCCATCTCAAACTCTCCTACAAGATAATGCTTGCAGTGTGCTATGAGCTCCTCTAACCCTATGAGAAAGAGGTCATCAACATACAACACCAATATGAGAAGTTTTCCCTTTACCTGAACATAATACAGGTTCAAATTTGCCTCACTCTTGATAAAACCCACGCTCTACAAGTAACTGTCAATACGTGAATACCACGCCCTGGGAGCCTACTTGATCCCGTACAGTGCTCTTTTCAACCTGCACACATGAGAATCACTCCCATGTGCTTCAAATACTTCTAGTTGTTCTATGTAAATCTCTTCCTCAATCACTCCATTGAGGAAGGCCATCTTTACATCCATCTGGTGAATTATCCAACCCATCTATGCTACTACAGAAATGATAGCTCTTATGGATGAGTACCTTGCTACCAAAGTGAAAGTCTTGTCATAGTCGATCCCTTCCTTCTGAGAAAACCCCTTAGCCACAAACTGGGCTTTGAACTTTTCCACACTACCATCTGCAACATGCTTAATCTTATACATCCATCTCGATCCCACCACAGACTTACCTTTTGGTTGTGGTACTACCTCCCACATGTTATTCATGGCATCCCTCCATACTTGGTGTTGGGATGCCTCCTAAAATTTTGAAGGCTCTACTTCAATTAATTCACTCATAAGTGCCACATATTCAAAATAACGTCTAGGAGCCTTTATCTGTCTAACTAAATCTTTTGGATCACCAACATACTCCCGAGCCTCTCTTATTGTCTACTAAGCCACCTTTCAATAATAAGAATATGAGGTTGAGGAATTATTTGTTCCTATTTTGATCAATCTACTCAACCTACTTGCTCTGCTCTCCAGCTTGTGTGACTGAAGTTTAGGAATTTTTGTTGCCTCAACTGTTGCTAGAATTTTGAAGAGCCCTCTCTTCCTCAAACTTCACATCTCTATGAACGACTATTTTCCTGAGGGCATGAATGTAAACTTGATAGGCCTTAGAAGTTTCACTATAGCCAACAAGGATACCCTTCTTTGCAGTTGGTTCCAACTTGGTTCTCTTCTCCACAAGAATGAGACAATAAAAAAGGCATCCAAAGATGCGAATGTGCCCCAAATTTGGTTTCTTACCAGTGAACACCTCTTCTAGAGTCAATTTTTCCAATACTTTGTGATATTTTTCAAATATATAGCTTTATTGCAAGCTTCTACCCATAAGAACCAAGGAAGATCCTAATCATGAAGCATGGCCTTGGCTACTCCAACTATAGCCCTATTTTTTCGTTCAACAACCCCATTTTGTTGAGGGTTATACGAAACTGTCAAGTCTTTCTTGATACCTCCCTGAGCATAGAAATATTTGAAGACATTTGAGGTATACTCGCCTCCATTATTAGACCTCAGTATCTTGATCTTTCTCCTGATTTGGTTCTCCACAAGAGCCTTAAACTCTTTGAACTTACTGAAGACCTCATCTTTATTTTTCAAAAAATATATCCATGTCTTCTTGGAGAAGTCATCAATGAAATTAATATAATAATTTAACCATTCAAGGATACTTTTATCATGGGCCCACACACATCTGAGTGTACAAGATCCAAAATCCCTTTGGATCTAGTGTCACCACTTGGAAAATTGGTCTTAGCGTATTTCCTAAGTGTACAACCTTTGCATACCTCATGCTTTTTTGTCTTCCTCTTAGGCAGCCCCATCACTATTTCCTTGAGAATATTAAGTGATCCATGGTGAAGGTGAGCCATCCTCCTATGCCACAATTCTCCTTTCCCTCTACAACTACTTACCAATGCAATTGTTGGCTTAAACTATAACCAAAACAAGTTGCCATGCCTGACTCCAATCACTTTTGCAAACTTGGAATCCTTGGGATGAATATAAACTTTTCCCCTCTTGAAGGTCATGATGTAACCCTTGTCTTCTAAAGTAGAAACAAAGATTAAATTCTTTGTCATGTCAAGGACATATAACACGTCCTCCACCAATAGAGTTTTTTTAGACTCCCTCTAAAACTTGATCATGCCAACACTAGTTGCATGGTACTTGGAACTATCTCTAAACTCAATATAGAAATCCAACTTCTCCTCCAACTTGGTGAAACATTATCTAACCCTTGTCAGGTGGCAAGAAGCACCACTATCAATATACCATACCCTATTGAAAATTGAATTGAGAGACAAGAAATGAGAGAAAACTCATTCTCAAATCATGATGCAAACTCGTCCACCTCTACTGTAGCAGCAACTTGCTTCTTCTGCTTATCCTTATTTTTCTTATTCGGACATTGATTGGCATAGTGACCTAACTAATGGCAACAAAATCATTTTATCTTGCTTAGATATTTCTTCTTCCCACTCTTGGAAGATGAACCTTATGTTTGATCTTTATTGGAATTATTTCTCTTGCTTGCAAGAGCAATATTTTCTTCATCTTGACCCTTCTTCGTCTGATCTCCTTGATGAGCACCTTCACGAATCTCCTCCTAAACAAAATCATCCCAAAGCCTCGCCCAGTCAGGTAGGCGATCTTTGCCAACAACACACTTGAAAAAAACTTCCCAATGCTTCAAGAAACCATTCAAGGCTATACGCACCAACTCATCTTTAGCAATCATCTCTCCAGTAGCAGCCAACTCATCTCTAACTTGTGTTAGCTTGGACAAGTAAGAGGTCACACTCTCACCTTTCGACATCTTGGTGTTATTCAATTTTTCCTTGAGCATCATCTTACAACTCTGATAGTTGCTATGATAAAGTTTTGTGAGTCTATCCCACATCTCCTTGGTGGTGTCTTTCCCTGATAGATGAGGAATTAGATGATTTCTTACCCCATCAAGAATAATCCTCTGAGCCTTGGCCTCCTTAACTTCATGTGAATCTAGGGAAATAGGATCATTTGTTGGTGGTGTCACCTTTGTACTAGCATAGATCCAAAACATGTTTTCCTTGAGAATGGATGTAATCTAAACCTTCCATTGTAAGAAGTTAGATGCACCCTCAAGCCTGTCTTCATATCGAACACTGGTTGCCATAGTCACAGAAGAAACTAGAGATGAAATTCTAATTTTTTTCTTCAAATTTGCATCACAAATCCTGGCTTCGTATTCAGAGTTTAGAGCTCTGATACCATGTTAATTTATTATAACCTAGCTACAGATTAATTGCACAATAAATTCACAGAATAGAATCAAAACAATTAATACACTGGGTTAATTAACAGTTAATAACAGTAGAAGAAAAACTTTCCTTACAAAATACAATACTAGATTGCTACAACAATCTTATATATATAGAGCCCTACTAATTTACATCAATGTGCAAGAAAAGAAACTTTCCTTACATTACTCGACCTTTCTTACACATCAAATAATTCTCGGTCTTATCTCAACCTCACAAACACAGAAACATTCTATTAAAATAAAAAATCTCATGCTGTTGAAAATACAACTCGAGTTGTTTTAAAGAAACTCCACACTCCACCTTTTGAGCTATGGAAAAATTGACATTTAAGTGCTTGGTAATGCCAAAAACGCCCAAGACTCACAAAAAATGACCTGCACATAGTTCTTCTGCAGTGGTTGCAATAAGAGTTCCTTCTCCCTGTTGCAAAATATGTGGAAGAAGTTTCTTTTGTCAAGCATTGGTTTGGCCCATGTTGTGAATATTTTTTAGTGCCAACATGATTAAGCTACAAAGAGATGGAAGTTGTGAGGACTAGATTATTGCAAATAAAATGTTCAGAGTATGGTTTCCAGACAAATGTTTATTAAAATTCCAAGTCTATTCCACATGAAAATTGATGAGTTTAGAAGGTTAAAATGTTTGGTAAATTAAAATTTTAACTGCCAGTAAGTGGATTTTCACTCAGGGTTAATATTTTTCACTTGTAAAGTGAAAATGAGGGTAGAAAACATGTTTTTACAAACAGGTAAAAATTTGCATGGGTTTTGCAAGTTGAAAAGGATGCTCAAGCTTCAGTTGCAAAGAAGAGGGAAATTGAAGAATGAGGAGCATATTCTAAAATTCCAGTTAGTTGCAAATCAAGGGAGCAGAGGTGTGCCATGTGTCCACCATGGATTAATTTTAGGGATTTTCTCTTCTCTTCTCTTTTCTCTAAAATGAGAAGTTCTCATTTGTAGGGTTTCTAGAATTTCCAGGTTGAGAGGATATTGTAATTTTTGTATAGGGTTTTGTCTCTAGAGTTAAAAGTTCTTTAAATTTTAGATTTCCAATGATGTAATCCATTTTCTATTAATAGCAAGCAAATCAATTTGCAAATTATGATGAACAATGTCATATTGTAATGTCTCTAGAATGTATGCATTATATTTTTAATCAAATTAATCAAGGATTATGATGGTTTTTGTTGCACATTTGTTGTAATAGGTGTTTAGATTTTTGGTTCCTGTTCAAAGAATGGGTTAAATGCGCTCTTAATTAAATACTAAATACATTGTATTGCATTCAAGATCAATAAGAATGTTGCAAATATTTCCTGAAGAGACCTCATTATTGTAAGGCAGTAATGGCTTAATGGTCATTGGTTTTTTGTTTGGACTATTACCAAATGAATTATTTTATTTTGACTCTATTATGGACAAGGCAGTGGTCTAGTGTATTTCCTTTGTGAAAACCCTGGAAGGAATCACCATTTAAAATCTCAATGAATATTTTTCATTTTCAAGTTTAATTTATTATGTTTTTTGTATCTTCATGGAGATTAAAGAATACAAGGGTTATGCTTGGGAATGATCTAGTTGTAACTCCTTTGTGTGTTTGAGATGAAGATTTCTTTTAATTTATTTGTTTTTAGTTTGGATTAAAGATGTAAAGGGATTATGCCTAATTGTAATCAAATGTATGAAACTCTTTATACATTAATATGAGAACCATCCACATGTTAGAAATCTACAATATGTTATCTAGTGCAAGCCATATTATATGTGCAGATCTTTGAATAGGAATACCCTCCTGAGTCTTGTGGAACTCAAAGTGTTGATGCCTAATTATAGCCTTGTTCGTTGGCCTTTCTTGTCCCTGATGTGTTGATAGTGCAAGACCTTTGTCTTAACCTATTGATCCATTGGTTTAGGCATTGTGTTTTTCCCTAGGATTGGGGGTTGCAAGAAAAAACACCAACACACTCGAGAATCATTTCCAACCTCGGGAAGGGGGGCGATGAGCAAATCTGAGGAAGCCGGGGGTGCCTCTGTCACAAGGATGATGCAAGCCAAAACAAAACTAGACTCTAAAGAAGATGAACCTTTCTTATGACCACCACTCAAGGTGAACTCATCCTACAACTTACTCTTCAATGAAGGATGTTGAATCCCCATAGAGGAAGTAGAAATAGAGGAGGAAAAAGAGGGAGCTGCAAAAGATACCACCTTTATATTAGGCATGTTGACGGGCTGCCAAAAAGGAGGAATATCTGGAAGATAAGTAAGAAGGGGAGGATTTGTCAAAGGAGTGATGAAAACATGTACCTTTTTGGGGTGAGGTTCATCGTGGTCTACCGATGAAGCCAAAAAAATCACGAAGGCAATGGGAATTGAAGTAGAAGCATAAAAAAATTTAGAAGAAGCAACAACAAACACAAAAACACTTGACTCCCTAGCACCCTAGTGCAAGGCCACGTGCTCCTTCTCAAGATCCTTTAGCCGATGCTTATTCCCACGCACAAGCTGGTTACATCAGTTATGGCCACTTGAAGGCATGGCATGGGAAGAGGCCAGGGGCTCCTATGCTACCACAAGAGGGACCTCCATAGCCGATATCAATGGAAGAGGAGACTCCTTAAGAGTAGGAGGAGAAACAAAAATTAGAAGTAGAAACAAAAAGAGGTGTCTTGGTACTGGGCCTCTTCCCATGCCCCATCCTAGAGGGAGGAAAAAGGAGAGGAGAAGGTCATGAAGGCTGAGATGTAGGAGAAACCCCAAAAAAATATTCCCCCTCCCATACAAGGTGGGATGGGGAACCGTGGGAAGAACAGGAAGCTCAAAAACTTGACGCTTCAACCTTGGTAGAATAGGCGCCTTTCCCTTTCCTATAGCAAGCACAAAAGTGAGAATGGAGGGAACCACCAAGGGCTGAGAAGCAGAAGCAGGGGGAACAAAATATGAAGTAGAGGAACTAGAAGAAGAAGGATTGAGGGAAAGGGAAAGTGTATCCTTCTCCTTTGCAAGAGCAGAGGACAAAGCCTATTGTTGCACACAAAAACAAGCCTTCAAAGACATAGCATAAGGCGATGGAGGAAAACCACCCTTCAACACTGAGCCCCTAGTATTATACCTACAATAAGCCTGATACAAAAGATCTCCTCTAGGAGGGAAGGGTTTGACTAGGGCAAGCCAAAAATGGTCGAGAGAGAAGCCCCCATGTGCTACCAATGGCTTGTATCCAGTGTCCTGGAAAACGTGCATGGCAGCCTTATGGGGATACTTGAAACATTTTTCGATAACGAAAGCAACTACATTCATAGAGGCAAGCCATGGAATACCTAGCCTTGCTTTGAATAAGTTTGATTCTAGGATCACAACAAATGCAACATCCATAGAATTAGGACCAATTGAAATTGACAAAGAAATAGACCCCATAGGGGCGATAGACAACCCATCATGAGTACAGAGAGTGCACTGCAACCCATCATACTTCTTGTGAAAATCATTAATGAACAAGGCCTCCTCTGTGACCACATTCACTCATCTTGATAGATCAACCATAACACCAATCACAATGTTACTATTAATTCGAGCAGGAACATACAACGAAGAGGGTTCCTTGTTTAAGGGTAAATCATGTAAGGTAAAGGCCATATCAAGAACAAGACACATAATTCGGATGAGGCATATGAGTGAATGAGACCATGTTCACATACTCAAATGGGAAATGATGAAAAGACACAAAATATTGTGTAATAAAGTTAAAAAAATGGGAAGGAAACGAATATGTGCAAATCTATAGTTGGTTGTTAGGTTTAGCTACAAATTTCTTAGAGTTTTATTTCCTTCTTTTGAGACATATAGTCTCATTATTGATACGATCCTGAATCTCATGACATAGGTGAATGTATTACTTGGTATCATGTACATGTACTTGATGGAACTGACAAAACTGTTGCACGTCGTACCATTACGAATACATCTCAGAGAGAGGTCATATTTTTGGTAATGTTATAATTTTATCCTTTAATATTTTTTGCAAAATACTAGTATAAGATTCAAATAACTTTTTAAAAGTTCCATCACGTCCTATACTTTTACCCTTAGGAATAAAGACCATGTTTATAAAGGCCTTGTTCTTCCTTGAATCACCAAAAATCAACACTACTGACTAGTTATATAGACATTAGCACAAGGAAAAATCCTCAAATTGAGCAACCATCTACTGATACTCACACAGCACTACACACATATCCACGAAGGAAGGGTACTTTATTAAGACAAACATTTCTCATAGCAACCTCTATAGTTTCCAAATGAAAACCTTTTGGACATTAGAATCAGGAAAGGGGTAAGAAATTTGAGAAAACAATGCCTTATAACGAGCAATGAAATCACTAACCTTTTCATGCTCTCTTTTCTTACATTGGATGAGATCAATGAATGTCATCTTCAGCCCAATATTAGTCTATAATTGTTTAAGGAACTGATTCACTAGCTAATCAAATGATAAAATAGATTTATCTGGAAAAGAACAATACCAATCTAGGGAAGCGTCTTTAAGAGAATGTGGAAAAAGCTTCAACATCAAAGCATCATAGTGGAAGAAGCCAGTGTACATGGTGTTGAAAGCTAACACATGTGTCTAAGGATCTACATGACCACTATACTTCACAAACTTAGGAATCTCCATCCCTTGAGGGATAGGATTGTTTAAGATGGAAATAGACAAGGGACTATGTTGAGAGAAAGGTTGGAACATAGGTTGAGATGAAGAAGAGATGGATAGGTTCACTATTTGGTTCTGTGAGCATCCTTATAAAATCTGCAAACACTAAACTTCAAACATGGGTCAGTACCTCCAAATTCTTCAAGAATACTCCTATGAAATACCTTGTGAATGCTTCCAAATGCAACAAATGACAAGAAAAAACTAAAAGCATTATGAAAACAATAACAAGTACCTATTCCATTGTGGATTGGTGTCAAATGTGTCAATGACCTTTTCCCAATCCTTGCTCAAAACTGAAAATGATGCAAATGCCAATATTATGAAGAGCAAAATTAGTTCTCAAACCAAGAGAGTAACTTTGCATAAAAGTTGTAGATGAGTTGATGGAGATTAAGGCCTTTATTTATAGATTTTCTTGATGAGAGATTGGCCAAATGGGTGAATGTGGGACTAAAGATCCACCAATGAGAAGAGGCCACTTGTCAATTTGTGATAGGCTGAAGGATGTGCAAGATTTGGGAAATGTGCCCATGAGAGGGAGTTTCAAATTCAAATTTGTGCAATAAATTTTGAGAGGGGGACATGAAATGGAGAATTTATTGCAATGTTGGAGGGGACAAGTCAACTTGTCATCTTTTTTCAAACTTGAGGGAATATTCCCCATAAATGCCATGTTGAAAGGAAATAAGGGATTTAATAAATCAATAAATTGATTTATTTGTGCAAGTGGCATTATCTAGAGGATGTGATGGGCGATTGGGTTAGGCTAATTAGGATTAGGTTAGCTTAATGATGATTAGGATGCTTTTTACTTTTATGACTTAAATATTTGATTTAATTAATTCAAAAAAGGATGGAATATGCATTATGATTTAATTAAATGAATGTTTGATTTATTTGATTAAAAGGTTGATGATAATGTTTATTGAATTTTAAATTAATGACCTTGGGAGATGGAGATTAATGAGATTACCTGATTAATTGATGAATGGACCTAATGTGGAACCTAGTTTACTTGATGAATGAACCTGATTGAATGCATAATGTTAATTTTGCATGTCTACATTTTGCCCCTCTTTGAAGCAATGTACTTGTTGCGTTGGTTCAAAGAATAATCTTACCACAATCAAAATTCAAAAAAAATTTGACTTTTCGGATGCCCCAGCGGAAAGAAGTACACGTACATTGCCCCCTCGAGAGATCGAGCGAAAAGATTCGATTTGAGGGTCGATCTCACAATAAAGAGGTTCAAAATGGATGGTTATGGATGATGATGCAAATGAGATGATTTTAAGATGCTTAGAATAACAAATCTATATTATCTTAAACAACTTAAATGATGATTTGATGTATGAGATGGATGATGTGATATGTTGTGATTATGCAATGGATGATTTATGAGATGCTTAGACTAACAGATCTATATTATGATGATGATATGCATGTGAGATGGTATGCAAAATACTAATGGTTTGTGGATGCAGGATGGATTCCCTAGTGATGATGATTAACTATTGATGACACGATGTTAGTGCGAAAAAGAAGAAATTAGATGATGACAAAAGGATCCAACAAGCCAACTTTATGAGAGATGATGATGAGAAATTATGATGATAGATGGATGATGAGAAATGATGATGATAGATGGATGATTTTCTTATCAAGGATTGGGATTTTTAAAGGGTCACTTACCTTATGTTTGATAACACACGTAAACATGATGTATCAAGGTATAAAGGACCAGGATGGCGTTGTACTTAGTGTGATGGACATTGACTTGACAAATAGATAGGAGTATTCTTGTTCACACCTGACATACGAAAACCCTACTAGGATGCACTTTAGAAGTTTCAAACATCTCGGACCAAAACACGGAAAGGTATAACCAATTAATGCAATAGTCAAAAAGCTGTCCAAAACATCCTCTATGCATATCTAACAAAGAAAGTATTCACCAAGGTTATTTTATAAGAATGCCCAACAAGCATAGCAGACAAAAGAATAATGATCGTTGCCCCATTTCTATCTCTCTAAATCCTTCGTTCGGATATCATCGAGAGGTCCTTGGAATAAGATAAGTCAAAAGACAAAGATAAAGCACACAAACAAGCTAATGTTCTTCAATACCGCTAACCATAAGGGAATGTGTTTTTTAAGGATAAAGACCAAAACTATTGCCAAAATATAATGCCCATTGCAAGAAGGATACATCCTAAGACATGTTAGTGGATGGTGGCATGTCATTTCATTTATCCAAAATGCTCTTTCTAATAAATAATGCCCCTTGTAGGAAGGATTCATCCTAGGACATGATGTTATCAAATGATTGATATGGGATTGTTTGGATGATGGACTATCGACACAAAGAATTGACCAACTTATTTATGTACTGACTTAGACTTGAGACTTGACGCTTTTGAGTTTTTACGTTTAACATGCTAGACTTGTTTCTAATTGTTTCACTAAAGGTTGAGGATGATGATCAATTTATTATGAGTGGTGTTTATTGTGGGTGCAAGCGAGATAAGGTGGATGGATTTTTTTCAAATATTTGGATGTTTTGCAATGTTTTGCAATGTTTCAAGGATGTTTTTGGTATTTTTCGAGGTTTTACAAATGTTTTTATTTTCAAATTTTCAAATGTTTTTAGGATTTTTCAAAATTTTGATCAAGAAACTAACCTAAAGACCTATCCTAGGGGCCTTGAGGGCTGATCAATAGATTATTCTTGCCTATATTATACACGCAGAGACCACGTAGTTCGACTAACGACTTGACCAATTTATAGATGAAGATATACATGATGAAATGTCAGCTTATTATGATGGACTCCTAAAGGACTGACCTAAATGTCTCGGGGGATGATCAAAGATCAACCTTGCCTACGTTCAAGCTCAGAGACAATGTAGTTCGACAAGACGACCTTGTTTTTTTACTTTTGAAAGACTTTTTTGACCTATTTTGGGATTTTTGATATGTTTTGATGTTTTTTGGATTTTTAGATGTTTTGATGTTTTTGGATTTTTTGATGTTTTGATGTTTTTGGATTTTTCTGATGTTTTGATTTTTTGGATTTTTTGATGTTTTGATGTTTTTGGATTTTCTGATGTTTTGATGTTTTTGAATTTTTTGTTTTGAGGACTTTAAGAATATACACGAATCTGATCCGATGAGAACATGCCCCGCGTGATGCAATAGACTACTCCGATAAAGGCAAGACAAACTGACCTTGAGAATGGGCCGAGTAGGACTAGGAGGGATCATGATACAAAAATAGGACCAAGCTATGGTGCGGATGCGAATGGATGAGTGATGGATGGAGACCGAATGTGATGGATGATGGATGTGAAATGGAGGGTGATGTTGAACAAGCCGTAAAGATCCTGTGGATGGAAAGTGCTTATTTATGCAAGGCATTTGTTTGCCAGGTCTTCATCGACGTACTTGCCCAAAGTGCCACCAAAGTGGTTTTCACTAGAGGATGATTTTTCTCTTTACTATTTTCAATCCTTTTTTGGATTTTTTTTTGGATTTTTTGCTTTTTTTTGCTTTTTGCTTTTTATTTTTTGTTGTCACCAAGACGCCTGTTTGCCAGGTTTTTGCCAAAGTAACCATTTTTTCAGGACTTTTTCTGATTTTTTAGATTTTTGGTTTTATACCCTGAAAGAATTAGGCATAAAACTTTTTGAGATGGGAGCTATTCATGGGCTCCTGCAGAGGTTCCCCTTCAGGTGTTGATAGCTAATATGCCCCTGATTTATAACTTCCTATTATGACAAACGGTCCTAACCAATTAGGTTTGAACTTGCCTTTACTGCTTGGGTTTGGAACATTCTTCTAATTTTCTTTTAAGACCAGTTCTCTGACTTGGAAAGTCCTGCTTCTGATTTTCTTGTTGTAGCTTCGTTTGAGTCTATTTTGATAGACTTGCAAATGATTTAAAGCATCCATCTGTCTCTCATCTAGTAACTCCAGCTCATTTAGTCTTGATACCCAATATTCTTCATCTGTGATGAGGTTTTGTAGTGATATCCTAAGGGATGGGAGCTCGATCTCAATGGGGAGTATGAATTCTGATCCGTAGACTAGGGAGAAGGGGGTGGCACCAGTGGGTGTGTGGATGCTGGTTCGATAAGCCTAGAGGGTGGGATTAAGTTGCAAATGCCAGTCACGACCTGCGTCATTGACTATTTTCTTGAGGATTTTGAGGATGGTTTTGTTTACATAGCTTCTATTTGGCCATTGCCTTGGGGATAATACGGGGTGGAAAAGCGATGCTGGATTTTGAATTTCTCGCACAAGTCGCGAACCTCTTGGTTCTTGAATGGTGTCCTATTATCTGAGGTAATGGCTTGTGGGACACCGTAACGAAATATGAGATAGTTCAGGATAAATTTTGAGATATGCTTCCCAGTGATATATGTCATGGGTATGGCCTCCACCCACTTTGTGAAGTACTCAGTTGCAGTTATGATGAATTTATGGCCATTGGATGAGGTGGGTGTGATTTTCCCAATGAGATCAAGTCCCTACTCTGAAAAGGGCCATGGTGTGATAATAAGATGAAGCTCTTGAGCTGGAGCATGGATGAGGTCCCCATGTTGCTAACATTGTAAACACCTTTTAGCATGATCATGTGCTTCTCTTTCCATTGTGGGCCAATAATACCCCATCCTCAGCAGTTTCTTGGCTATGGTTACTCCACTCGAGTGTGAACCACAGATACCATTGTGTACTTCGGTTAGAGCGGTTAATGCCTCCTCAACATTTAAGAAGTGTAGCAAGGTACCTTCTATGCTTCTACGGTATAAGGTATCACCTAGGATGAAAAATCTGGATGCCTTTTTGACAAAGGTTCATTTTAGGTTTGATGGGAGGTCAGCGGGTATGACTCCTATGCAAAGATATGTGTAGATGTCATGATACCAAGGATCGCCAGGACCAACAATTTCACACACATATTTTGATTCTGGTACCTCGAATGTTGGAACGAGAAGCTACTCAATCAAAAATTCATATTTCGGCACATTATGAGGGATGTCTAATAGAGACCCAATTGTAGCCATGGCATCTACCGCTCTATTGTTGGTTCTTGGAATTTTCTCTTGGAATCTACTCAAATGTTATGTCAATGAAGGATTCCTTTAGAGTCTCCACCAATTTCTTGTATGGAGTGAGCTTATCATCCTTAGTCTGATATTCATTATTGACCTGATTTATGATCAACTGGGAGTCTCTGTAGACTTTGAGAGCTATGATATTCCATTGCACTACTATCCTAAGGCCTATAGTCAAAGCCTCATATTCCGCTATGTTGTTGGTGCAAGGAAATTCCAATTTGTATGACTTCGGTATGCAATCTCCTTGTGGGGTGATGAAGAAGACACCAGCTCTTGATCCATGTTGTGTGTATGAACCATTGAAGTATAGTTTCCAATGGTCAGTTACGTTGAGGTTAAAAATGGATTCATCTGGGAATTTTGAGATAAGAGGGTTCTCAGAATAAATGGGTGCTTCTGCTAGTTGATCTACAATAACTTGTCCCTTAATGGATTTCCGCTCTACATACTCGATGTCATAATCTGATAATATCATTACCCATTTTTCCATTCTACCCGTGAGCATTGCTTTCGATAGTAGATACTTGAGGGGATCAATTTTCGTGATGAGCTTTATCTTGTGTGCCAACATGTAATGTCTAAATTTTTGGGATGTAAACTCTACTATGAGGCAAGCTTTCTCGATGAATGTGTAATTTAGCTCGTGATCGACCATTGTCCTACTAATATAGTAGATGGCCCTCTCCATTCCGTTTTCATCATCCTGAGCTAGGAGAGCTCCAAGGGCTGGATGGGTGGCATTAAAACTGGTGGTTTCAGTAGATATTCCTTGATTTTGTTAAATTCCTCTTTGCACTTGGTATCCCATTTATATGCTACCCCCTTGTGGAGTATGTGAGAATATGGATTTTGCTTGTCTGCTAGTTGTGCTATGAATCGTTGGATGGATTGAAGTTTGCCTTGGATACCTCTCAGTTGCTTTAATGTCTTTGGTGCTTCCATCTTGAGGATTGCTTTTACTTTTGCTGGATCCACCTCAATACCCCTCATGGACACTATGTATCCTAGAAATTTACTCAATTGTACACCGAAGATGCACTTCTTGGGATTTAGTCTAACTTTGTATTCCTCCAGTCTGTCAAAGATAGCACTTAAGGTTGCTATGTGATCTTTTCTTTTTCTAGATTTAGCTAGGATGTCGTCGACATAGTCTTCAACTATTTTATGAATCATGTCGTGGAAGATTAATGTCATGGCCCTTTGATATGTTTCTCCTGCATTCTTTAGGCTGAATGGCATCATGTTCCAATATTATGTCCCCCATGGACAAGTGAAAGCCATCTTGTGTTGATCCTCTTTTGCTATCATGATCTGATTGTATCCTGAAAATTCGTCCATTAGTGATAGCATCTCGTGTCCTGCTGTCATGTCTACTATCATGTCGATGTTAGGAAGCAGGAAATCATCTTTTGGGCATGCTTTGTTCAAATCCCTGAAGTCTGTGCATATTTTGATGGCTCCATCAGGTTTTGAAATAGGTACCAAGTTTGATACCCATTCTAGATAATCTATTGGTCGTATGAATCTTGCATCTAATAGCTTTTGGAGCTCCATTTTGACTAACAAAGCGATTTGAGGATGCATTTTTTGAAGCTTTTGTCTGATAGGTTTTGCTTCTGGATACACTACTAGGTGATGAGCCACAGTCTTTGGATCAAGTCTTGGCATATCAGCATAACTCCATGCAAATTTCATTTTTCTTTCCCTTAGGAATGTTGCTAGGATTTCTTGCTCTTCTAATAATAGTGATTCTGCATAAAATGTGATATGCAGGGTCTCCTCTGTTCCTAGGTTGACTGGATTGCATTTTTCGGCCAAGACTGCTGACTTTTCCTAATGAATAGCTCTTAAAGGAAGATTGAATCCTTCATCCTCGGGTGTCTTAGAGAGGTTTTCACCTTTGGATACATCCTTTCTTTTTACTTTTTTCTTGTCCGAGAGTGCCACGGTGTGGTTTTCACTCAAGGACTTGGATATGATTCTTAGTTTCTCACTTTTGCGACTGAAGGATTCAATCGTTTCGCCATAATAGGCATGTGTGTCCAAATCCATTATAAACCCTACTTTGTGATCCCCATCTGGAATATTGTCCCGCAATCCCATGAATTCTAAGAGCACCTCATCATTTTTGAATGTATCAAGAATCGGTGGTCCTCGTTGGTCATAATCAATGAGTTGGGGATATACTAAACGAATATCATGATTGTGATGATCGGATTTGAAAGATAAGGTACTAATCATGAAAAGGGAGGTATCTTCGAATAGCCTAGGTAGATTGGATATGGGGTCCTCATCATCGCTACTAATATAGGCCTTAGTTATAAAGTTATGTATGTCTCTACCTATGGATGTTGATGAGCGTACTTCTGTTGCTATTGGCTGAGGAGAAATATTAACCATTCTAACCGAAGGACTTAAGCCACATATGGTTATACTCTAAGGGGTACATCCAAGGCCAAGATTTTTTATCGGTTGCGTCTCTGGCATGATAGGTATTATGAGCCCATTTTCACTTTGTCCAAGTCTTTGGTTTCTGTCGTAGCCCATTGCAAGCATCATTTGCAGACCCTTGCTTCTGTTATCCATTGGTAAATTTGGTACTGGTCTTTCATCTTGATAGAGAATGTGTGATGGATCTTCCTCAATAATCTCCTGGCTAAGGTCTCCCCAGCTTGTGAATTAAGGATAGTCTTCAGGAGACGTTTGTGATGTGGAAGTGTGATTCTCTTGTGGACGACCCCGTGATCTAGGAGATTATGGTAACTCTCCTACCACAAAAGCATTGTTAGGGATCTTGTAGCTTCCACAACCATCATCCTAGATTATGAGTTTGATGTCAGAGATGGTGGGAATGGTGGGAGTGGCAGGTGTCTTTGTCACAAAAGTGGATGCAAGGGTGGTGGGATCGATGTATTGTGTGGATGGGCCCTCATCATTTTTTTGTACTCGGGGGATTTTGTAATACTTTTCTTCAATATTCTTGTAGTATGAGAAAGGTTCATGATCTTCATGGATGGTAACCTCTTGTCCATTATGTGTAAATTTCACGCATTGGTGAAAAGTTGATGCTACAGCTTTCATCGCATGGATCCATGGACGTCCTAGGAGGATATTATATGGTAAGTCAAGGTCTAAGACTTGGCAAGTAGTTTCCATGATGGTAGTCCCTACTTGAATAGGGATTTTAATTGTGCCTTGAGATAATCTGTCTTGGTCGTCATATGCTCTTATCGTGATGCCATTTCCTTTATCGATGGAATCTTCTGATATTTTCAACTGCTTGATGAGGCTTAGGGAACATATGTTCAAGCCTGCGCCTCCATCCACCAGGACCCTTTTGATTTTTCTCTTATATACAATGGCTTCCAAGTGAAGTGCACGGTTGTGAGATTGTTGGGCGAGGAAATCTTGGTTAGAGAATGTAAGAAGATTAGGCGTAAGGATATTTCTGACCATAGCTTGGAATTGTTCTGCATCAAGATCTGCGGGGATAGTGGATGAGGCTAATGCTTCTTCAAGGATCTTTCTATGGGTAGATGATATTTTTAGCAACTCCATGATGGAGATTTACGTTGGTGTTCTCTTGAGTTGTTCTAGGACATTGTAGCCATTAGGAACGGATCTAGATGCAGGGACTCTATTTGGTTGGGATGATCCTATAATGGTTACTTTACCACCTCTTGTGGTGACTCCACAATCTTCGGCATGGGCGCCCATGATGGTGATGACCATGCAGTCTTCATTTAGGGAGGCAACTACTGTTTCATACACATGATTTACACTGCCCTTCCCTTTATCAGTTTTATTGCCTTTGTTACCATGATTTGACATTGGATTCGTATACATCTTAAGATCCTGATTTCCCATAGGTTGTTCCACGTTTATGATTTTTTTATCGATGAGATCTTGGATGATGTTTTTGAGTCTCATGAAACTATTTGTGGTGTGGCCTTTGATTTTATGAAATTCACAAAGTTGATTCTCATTATACCAAGGAGGTTTGACATTGGGCTCTTGGTAATTCTCAAATGTAGGAGGCTTGATGAGTTTTTCGTCAATCAATTTTTTCATTATGTCCTTAAGTGGTTCCCCCAAAATGGTGTATTTTTGTTTGCGGTAACTTTTGTGTTGGGGTGGTCCCATTTGGTCATTGAGATTAGTGATGGTTGGATTATTGTTGGGTTGATATGTTGTATGATGAATGTTTTGATGTTGTGTTTGGATTTGTTGTGCGGGTGTGTTTTGATGAGGCCCACTAATGACCACCTTGGCATCTACGACACCATCATTAGTAACATTTTTATTTCTTGCCCATGTACGAGGTTTATCATTGTAATTGGATGGTGGGTAGTTGTTTTGTTGTTTGTGGTATGATGTTGATTCCGCGAGTTGAGTCACAAGGGCTCTTTCGATGTTGAGCGCCTTAGAGATCAATTGATCATATGTGGTGATGCCCTGAACCTTGAGATGAAATGCCAAGTGGCCTTCAAGGTTGGCTATGATGGTGCAAACTTGTTCTTCTGGCATGGTCCACTTGCTCCGATTGGCCTTGGATCACCATCATTGAAGGAATGAAGCAAAAGATTCATTCTTTCCTTGTTTTAGAGCCGAGAGTTCTTTGAGACTAACATCCATTGCAATGTTACATGTGTAGTTCTTAATGAATGCGTCCCTAATTTCTCAAAATGTTCTAATGCCTAAAGTTAAGTGAGAGAACCATTCTATAGCGGGGCATGCCAAGCTCCTAAGAAATAGCCGCATCAGATAAGTATTGTCGTATGCGACTTCCATGCAATGAACTTGGAATTCCTTGATGTGATCCTCAAGGTTTCCCATCCCTCGATATTTTTCAAATTTGGGGATTTCAAATCCCTTGGGGAATGGTTTCATCTCTAGGCTCCTATCAAATCGATAGGGACACAAGTTGCTTGGTGTTTTGGTTGTTTTCCCTGATTGAAGGTCGATCACTTGTTGCGAGAGCAACCTGAGTTATGTCGTCACATCATTTTGTAGATCAAGGGGTGGGATGAAGGTGTTTTGGGGTGTTGCAATCATGGTTTGGATGGGTGGGTTGGTCGGTGTGTTGTTCGATGGTATCTGTATGTTCTGCCAAGTAAGGTAGGCTTCTACCTACTTTTGTATGAACAGTGCTTGTTGTTGATCTTGTTGTTGTTGCGCTAAGATTTGTGCTTGTTGTTGTGCTTTTTGTTGTTCCAACAATGCTTGTTGTTGTGCTTGTTGTTGTTCCACCAATGCTTGTTGTTGTGCTTCCAATTCTGCTGCTTCTTGTTGCTCTTGATATTGCTTTATTGCTTGTTGATATGCTTGCAATTGCACTGCTTGTGCAAGAAGTTGTGCTTGTGCTTGCGCTTGTTGTGCTTGATATTGAGCTTGTGCTTGTGAAACTTGTGCTTTTGTTGCTTGTTGTTGCAATAGAGCTTGTGCTTGAGCATTCTTGTGTGCTTGTAATGCTTGAGCGGCTTGTTGTTGTTGTTTTTGCAATAAAGCTTGGGCTTGTGCGGCTTGTTGCATTTGTAGTGTGGCTTGGGCTGCTTGGATAGCTTGAGCAGCTTGTACAACTTGAGCGGCTTGTTGAGCAGCTAGGTATATGGCTTTTTTTTTTTCTGCACTTGTTGGTATCCTCTTTGAAAAGCGGCTTGCAATGTTGCATTATATTGACTTGATGTGGTGGAAGTTGGTGTTGGTGGGGGTGGTGGTGGATTCAGAATGGCGTTCGTGGTAGTGGTGAATTGTGATGTCGTGTTGATTATTTGATTGGTGGATGGTGTTGTTGGTGTGGTGGTTTGGGTGATGAGTGGGGCCATTGATGTGATTTTCCCTTGAGAGACCATGCTTTGCGATGTTATGGGGGTGTTTGATGTTGTTGCCATTGCTTGTGTGTTTTTCATTTGTTGTTGGGATGTCATCAATAAGTTTTGAGCATTTGGCATAATGTTTTGATTGATGGTTGGGATGTTGTTTTGATCGATACTTGGTAGAGGGGGAAGCCCTAAACCAAGGAGTGGTGTAGATGACAATGGCAAGGGTGGGAGAGGTGGAAATGTAAGGGGTGCGAGTCCTTGTGAAAATGTTGTGGTGTCGAATATGCCCCTTGGTCAGAACATGTCTCCCTCTTCTTGTGGATTTGTGAGGAGAGGGGTTTGAGGCATTGCGTGAAAAAATGATGATGATGGATCATGATGGAATGTGAGAGGAACATTTTTATGTAGTTGGTTTTGGGGTATGTTTTGTTCCAAGCTTTGGTTATTAACAAGGGGGTGGGTTTGAATAGCATTAAGAAATGCATTTCCCTTATTAACATTGGGTTGTGTTGGAGCCAACTATGTCGTGATTTACGAAATGTTTTGCATGATATTTTGGGATGGTGGTGTGGATGAGATGGGAATGGTGGATGAGATTGGAGGAAATTATGTCTCCACTATGGTACTCAGGTTGAAATCTGAAGGTAACTTGGCTCCTTGTTTTGCTAATTCAAGCATGTATAACGAAGGGTTGAGCCTCATCATGATGTTGATGATTTTATGGTTTTCCGGATTTTGAAGCATTTTAATCATTTCATCATGAGTCATTCCAAAGGTAAGATCCTATCCTTGGTTTTCCTCTTGTGGTTTTTGTGATGATGTCAGAATGTTAACTGTGAGATTTCCCACCCCAATAGGATTCATTTCAAGAGTGGTTTGACTTAAATCACTTGAAGTGGGTGTTTCTTTGTTGGCTTCCATGCTCCTCTTGTATTGAGATCTAGTTTGAACCATAAAACAAGGATCATTTTTTAAGAGTGGGAGATGACTCTCTTGATTCTTTGGATTGATCTTTATTTTATGACTCAAAAGTGGAAAATTTTAGGATATCTTTAGGATCAAAAGGTGATATGATGACGATGTAAAAGATAAATGATGCGGATGTTATGATCTTTGGGTAAATCTTGAAGGAGTTACTAGGCTTTTGGGACTTTCAGATATGTTGTAGATTTTGATTTTGATTTGATTTTGGGATTAGTCCTTGATTGATTTTGATTTTTATTTTGATTTTGAACAAATAGACCCTAAGATGTTTGGATGATTATCTAAGGGATAGACTTGATCAAAGGATGATAATTTGAATATGTGCGGGAAGAAGGATGCATCTATCCACACCTATCCAAACAAGATGATAGTTTCACTAAGCATATGATGAAGGATTCATCTACATATACTAAGCTAAAAAAAGATGATTTTTACTAAGCATATGCAAAAGGATGCATCTACACATACCTAGCCAAAGGTGATTTGATAATGTTTTCAAGGATTTAGTCTCAATGATTTTGATGATTTTTAATTTTTCCAAAAAAAGCCTAGTATTAAGGATGATCTCAAGATTTTCCAAAAGGTGATTGTGAGATGATTTTTGTTTTGATGTTTCGAAGGATGGATAAAAAGGATTTTGATTTGATTTGATCCTAATGATGAACCTAAAAAAGACACTTTGTTTGCCTAGACCTAGGTATTGAAGAACAAGCTTTTCTCTAAACAAGATGTTGAAACTCTCTGAAAAGATTTGGGTTTTGGAAATAATAGAATGAATATAAACTAGGATTGTTCCTTGAAGTCACCTTGTAAAAGTTGAAAATCAATCTTTTTCTAACTTCGTATACCATAGAGAGATGTTCTTGATGGGCTATCAGACTAAGGGCTTTCACCTTTGGTTTCTTGATCTTGATTTTGTGTGAAATCATTGGAGACACATGTGTGGGGTCCAATTGTCTTTAATCTTTGCTTAATGGATTCTTTTTACCACAAACATACTCTTGATTAGCTTTCAAACTGAATTTCCAATGTCTCAACTTTGTCTCATTTCACAAGGTATATTATGTGAAACTTTGATGAATTTAAGGCAAGGGTTACCTATTGTTTAACTTTAGTGGGAAAATTGAGATGTAAATTCAAGTGCTTAGAAACCTCTAAGGATTTAATCCCAAGGGCAAGCAATAACACGAAAATTTGGTCAATGGTATTTGCCTCCTAAAGGGTTTGAAATTTTGATGATCATGCTGAATGTTTGTTTGCAAATGTTTTCAAATAAAGCACTGTGTTTTCAAACCAAGAATAAGTACAAACCCTATGGATGTGTAAGACAATATTTGTTGGATTCCCACTTGGACAAGTCCAGCTACGCTTATCTTTAGTGAATGGTTAGATGCTTGACCCCACTGGTTCCCCTCCATGACACTCACTTATACGGGGAAGCCAAGCATCAACACCCATGAAACTTCCATGGCATGTTTTCCATTTCTACTAAAGACCGTAAAAGTGTGGGGCAGCTTCAGAATGACCGTTCTTGCACCAACAAATATATTAAAGGATTTTGGAAAATTCTAGCACATGGGTTTTAGTAAGGACTTTCCATTCGTGGAGATTGATGCATATGGCAAGAGTCCCCTTTCGGATCCATCTTATAGGAATCAACCGCGTGATAATGGTATTTCTTCCAATACCCACATTTATATCCCAACTGGAAATACTCTTGGCTTTAGAGTGTTACCAGTTAAGTCGTTCCCTTGGGTGAGTACTTTTTCCCCAAGGTAGGCCCTCTAGGATAAACAAAAGCAAGCAAAGAAAAAATATGTAACTCGATCAATCTTTGACAACTCAAAGAAAGAGAATATACGCGATGATGCTTTACTCACACTCACACAAGATGTTCAATTTTAAACCCAAATCGAAGTGTGTATGGGAAATTATTTACGCAACTTAATGTCACCAAAATCATTTTGATTCTCAAGATCGTCGTGAGGCGCGAGAGAAGTGCATACGTCTTTTGATGATATTACTTTGTGTAAATAATTACAAAGCAATAAAGGCATGCATTCATTTTATCCTTCAAAGCAATGATTTGATTCGTTTTAAAACACCAATGTCAAGTGTGAAGTTGCTTGTTCAATTTTAGCCCAAATTGAAATCTAGTAGGTGTCTAAGTTTCAATTTTATCCTTTTGCAACGAAAAATTGAAGCATTCTTTTTAAACCCAAATGAAAATTAGTGTCCTAAAGACAAAAAGATAACAATTCTGTGAATAGTGTTTAAACAAACACTAAAGTGTTAAAGAATACTTTAATCTTCTCAAGACACCATCTTCATTAGTCCTCCTTTCGTCTTCCTTCTTCGCTTCACCTTCACTTTCCTTCTTTTTCCTTGCGTTCCTTGTACCTTCGTTAGCCTTTGTACCTATAAACAAAGATAAATCCACCAAATTAGATAATTAAAGTCATTGCCTCCAAACAATAAAATGATTTTAAGAGGAAAAGACTAACTAATAAACAAAACATTAATAGTAACCCCACTTGTTATCGAAACTTAGTTTAGCAAATACCACTTCCTAATAAAGTTCAAAGCTTCTTAGAAAGTCACAAATGAACAATTATTATTCAAGAGGATGCCTACAAGAATAGTAAATGAGTGGTTTTTTGAACAACCAAAATGCCTATAATAGACCATAAATGAGTAGTTAGACAAAGTAGATATACAATTATTTATCAACGCCTTTATTCTCCAAATTCTTCAAGAATATTCCTATGAAATGCCTTGTGAATGCTTCCAAATGCAACAAATGACAAGAGAAAACTAAAAGCATTATGAAAACAATAACAAGTACCTATTCCATAGTGGATTGGTGTCAAATGTGTCAATGACCCTTTCCCAATCCTTGCTCAAAACTGAAAATGATGCAAATGCCAATATGATGAAGAGAAAAATTAGTTCTCAAACCAAGAGAGTAACTTTTCATAAAAGTTGTAGATGAGTTGATGGAGATTAAGGCCTTTATTTATAGATTTTCTTGATGAGAGATTAGCCAAATGGGTGAATGTGGGACTAAAGATCCACCAATGAGAAGAGGCCACTTGTTAAGTTGTGATAGGTTGAAGGATGTGCAAGATTTGGGAAATGTGCCCATGAGAGGGAGTTTCAAATTCAAATTTGTGCAATAAATTTTGAGGGGGGGGACATGAAATGGAGAATTTATTGCAATGTTGGAGGGGACAAGTCAACTTGTCATCTTTTTTCAAACTTGAGGGAACATTCCCCATAAATTTCATGTTGAAAGGAAATAAGGGATTTAATAAATCAATAAATTGATTTATTTGTGCAAGTGGCATTATCTAGAGGATGTGATGGGTGATTAGGTTAGGCTGATTAGGATTAGGTTAGCTTAATGATGATTAGGATATTTTTGACTTTTATGACTTAAATATTTGATTTAATTAATTCAGAAAAGGATGGAATATGCATTATGATTTAATTAAATGAATGTTTGATTTATTTGATTAAAAGGTTGATGATAATGTTTATTTAATTTTAAATTAATGACCTTGGGAGATGGAGATTAATGAGATTACCTGATTAATTGATGAATGGACCTAATGTGGAACTTAGTTTACTTGATGAATGAACCTGATTGAATGCATAATGTTAATTTTGCATGTCTACAGGTTATACATTTGTCCCATGTTTTCCAACAAAGTGTTTAAGATGAGATCAACAAATGAAACAGGACCAAGAACCACCACCAGAGCCACTAGCCCCTATATCGGTAGAGCCTTTGACACTAGGACCAAAATTAGAAACCTTAGGGGTAGAAGAACTAAAGCCTTGAGGTACTTTGTTCTCTTTGATAGTGTGGATCTTCTCAGGCATAAAGGTTGTGTTAAAAGAAGGACCTGTCTCATCCATATACACTAACACTTCAGGCATTGAGACTTCCAATTTTTTTGTAGCAATCTGAGAACCAACATCTTGGGTAACACCCAAGTTACAGTTATAGGTTGGGACATGGGTATCCATAATTTTTGTGATACCTTAGAGAATTTCTATACCTCTTCAATCCTTGTCCAACATGGTTCACAATCTATTGATAATAGTAGTCGCCTAGGTAAGACTACTATCTTTTGCCAAATACTGCTCAAAATCCCCAAGCCTCTTGTCTAGGGAAAGGAGCTAATCCACAAGAACCTCAAGAGTAAATTCTTCTTCCATAGAAGAAGTGGAAGGAGAAATAGGGGGATTATGAACTATAGATAAGGGGGATTTGTTTCTCACAAGTCTCTTTATTCTCAAGAGAATCCTAGGGAATGAACTACCCTAAACTACCTCAAGGAACAAAGTGAGAGTTTTAGAATTAGAATGAGTAGGTCAAAACGGTTTTCTAGATAGACTAGCAAATTTTTAGTGCAAGATGAAAAAATGGAATACGGACAATAGGGCGACGAGCTCTAGTCCTGAGGTGTGCTGGCATCTTGTACAAACTAAAAGCCAAGAGTATCATAAAAAACACAAAGAAACTACTGTTATTCTAATTGCTAAGAATTCTAAGATGCAAGAAAGTAATAGAGTATAACATAATTGAAATCAAGTAAGATAACCTAAGTAATATATAGATTGAATGATGATAAAATGAAAGAAGAGGAAGAAAATGCTCACAACCAACCAAGAAATGAAGCCTCCACTAAGTAAATATCTTTGATACCTGCACACATAAGCCTAAGGGAAAAATGTTGGGGCTGTTTATGGGCTTGTCGTAGTTAAACCCCCATTTCGGTGTTCCCAACTCCATAGAAAACCAAATAGATAGAGAGAAATAATAAGTAGAAATGAAATGAATGCAAGGGTGATAAAAGAAATCCTTGCTCAAGGAGGAGAACATGTATCGCAAAATAGAGATACGATAGATAGGGGATGTGAGAAATCCCAAGATGCTCAAAGATACAAGGTAAGCAAGATAGATATCACCTGTAGGGCTTAAGGAAGCCCGAGAGAGGGAAAGATGAGCCAAGAGAGTTGTAAAGAGTGTTGCAAGAGCTTGAGAGCTTAAGGCTAATGTAGAAATCTATAGAGAGCTATACAAGTTTGAGAGAGAGAAGAGAATATCCAAGAAAGGAGAAGAGAGTTCAAGATAGAACCCAAGAAGACCAAATGGATTGAAAATATCACTTGTAAAGGGAGAATAGGAAGGAAAAGAACCTTCCCAAGTTGTTACAAGGCGTCCTAGGCCGTTACCACTGACAAAAGTAGCTGACAAGTGGCAAGGAACTCAGAAATGGTCATTTGAATGTCAAAATTTCACGGGATGCTATTTGCAACACATGAACATTTGCACGGTGTGCTAGTGTCTAGACACATCATGCTACAAACAACAAGAATGAGAAAAGCACAAGATTTGATGTGAAGCTGACACACAAAGGTAGCTGCTAAAAAGGGGGGCCTGAGCATCTTGAGAGGAGAAAAGTCTAATGCATGTGCTTTAATGAACCTACACAAATACTAAGGGAGTGGACACTAAAGTGGATACATGAATGTATGTGAAATTTCAAGGGGTGCAATTTTACAACATTATAAGAACATGAGTGATAGCTCTCCCAAAGGGACTAGAAAATATGGTAGACAACCTTGAAACCAATTCTTTAAAAGAAGGACCATTTTGAAGAACTAACCTTCCTAGATTCCATTTTTGTGTGTTGAATACTTCTAACAATGAATCTGGAGGTTGTAGATTGGGTCGCAAAGCTCATAAAATCTTCACGACACACTAATCTATGACACACTCAAGACCCAAGGGAAATTTTTTTGACACAAAGAGTTGAAAAGGAGAAAGTTTGCGTTGGGTTCACCAAAATGTAGAGGATGGGGTTCGCTACTCCCAAGTATTTGACACAAAAGAGCCTAAAGGGAGTGGATTTCCCTCAACTACCTCAATGCTAAATAGGCTGAAAATGAAGGGTAAGCTAAGCTTTATTTTTTATGTTTTTTGATGGAGGTTTTTTGGAAACAGGTAAATAGATCGCATACCTGTCTTAGACTATAAGCTGACTGGCTCTCAGCTAGAGGACGCTAGCGCATGATTTGGATGATAGAGTCTCACAATGTCATCTTATAGGCGTGCTAGTATCTCATACAGACTAAGAGCAGAGCTCACAAACTAAAACTCACAGAACATGTTAACAACCCAAGAGTTTTAATCTAGCAATTTAACAATAAATGAAGAAATGCATGAAATGAAAGGAAACAATAATAAGAATAATATAATTTGAAATACAAACTATTTGATAATGAAGTGACAAGAAATAAGGAAGCAGGAGACCAACTCACAGAAGATCCAGCCTCCTGCAAGCTCCTCACGAATAGATTGTACCTACACACATGACAATGAAAAAGTACTATGGTTGTGTTTTGGAGTTTGACTTAGTCAAACCCCCTTTTTGGTGTTTTCACCTCCACAAACAACCAGTAGAGCATAATATAGAGAAAACGAGAAAGAAATAGAAATAGACATAACTTATAGAATGCAAAGATATTCTAGATGCTATTTTATAAACAAGACAATGAAAGTAAAAAAATATGTTACCCTCCTCTCTATGTGCTTGTAGAAGTTGAGGGATGAAGGAAGACAACAAGAAAATCACACCAATAGTATGAAGCTTGGAAACCTGCAATAGACAATGGTGTAGAAGCAACAACAATGGTGTAAAACATAAAATGAGAAGAACAAAAATGAAGGTTGAGTGAATGGAAGTGATAGATAGTGAATGAATTGAGAGAGAGATGATAGAATGGATAGAATGAAGTTCAAGAATATCTTTAGGAGGTAAGAAGATGTTTTCAGGTGGTCAAGGTTCACAAGGGGTGTTACAATTTGTAAGGTGGTAGAGAATGTAATGCCTCCAATGTCCACTGACTTGGGAATCATGTCAGGACACCAGTGTGACATACAAAAGTCTATGCAATGTACGTGATTCCTCGACAAAATTTCCCTCACCAACAAAAAATGACAAAGGCACATGTGGAAGGTAAGGAAAATGTGGCAATTTTTTGCATTTTCAGGTTTATAAGGCTAAAATGAGGTGATATTATAGAAAATTGCACTAGGTGCAATTTTACACCATAATAGACAATTAACAAGAACTACTGAATAAATACCATGGGACACAATATAGGACTAATACAGCCCCAAATCTTAAACACCCATGGCCAAAAAGAGAAAATAAATTTATGAGAGATTGAGGAGAAAATTGATTTATAAAGAAAAGAGAAAAAAACCAACCCTAATGAAGAAAAGAAGAGACATAAATAAGTGTCAAAAAGATAAGAAAGACATAGAAGATGAATGGAAATGACAAAAAATCTGAGGTTAGAGCGTGCCATAGAGGGTGCTGCTGAGTGCACCAATGTGGGTGTTATTTCCAAAAGAGGAAAAGATAGTAGAAAGAAAGAGGAGAAAACACCAGAGAAGATGAGTTTTTTATTAAAAGGAACCAGAAGACTTTCAAGCAGTTTTAATAAGTTAATGTAAAATCAAGAATCCAAAAGATTGTTGATAAAGGAAAGTTGTACCACAAAGGATCTTACTTTGTCGGAACCTTCCTTAAACCCTAAAAAGAAACCAAACTTAGAAGAAATTGTAATTAAATTAGATGACATTTTTAACGAGTTCTTACAAACTTTAGAATAGGTCCTACCAATGAGTGATGATTATTTGGGAAAAGTAATTAATACAAGCATAAGTAAATTAAGAAAGGAGGAAGAATAAAATAAAAAGGAAGAGGAAAATAAGGGTGAAGAGGCTAAGCCATTAACTAATTAGATGTCATTTACTAATAAAAAGGAGAAAATTTTTTATGAAGAGTCACAAACCTCAAACTAGGACTCATCCCTACTAAGGTCTAAAAGCAGGAGAGTCATAGCACAAGAGGTACCAAATCAAAGAGAAGAAAAGAGAGAGGAAAAGAAAGAGTAAAAAGAAGAAAGTAAAAAGTAGGACACCCCTTGGAGTGAGATATTAGGAGACACCTATTTTGACATAAAACTCATGAGAGATAAGGGAAGAGAAAATAAGACCAAAAATAATATCAAGAAGGAGACCAAACCGCTAAAGAAATTGACATCCAAACCTAGGAAAACACAAAATCCAAAAAAAGGTTCAACCACTATGGATACCACAATGAAAATCCCTATTTTTGGAACAAATACTACCAAAGTCCCATAACATGTATTCCTTCTAGAGTACATATGAGAAAAATTGGGCAAAGATGACGATAAAGACAAGTTATTAGGCTTTGTGGGATCACCGAGAAAAGAAGAATTGGAATGGTACATGAAGAATTACCCACAACATAAAGCCATGTGGGAAGAACTAAGAAAATAATTCTTAGCCAAATTTGGGACACCAGAAGTTCCAATTGAAAGTGTTACCTGAATGAGGAACTTGACACAAGGAGATAAGGAATTAGTTGAAAACTATGACAATTTTTTTAAATAAGTATGCATAAAATTTGAGGAACCCTTAATAGAAAAACATAAGATAGAGTGGTTCATCTCTAGATTGCGTAACGATATTAGAGTCGAGTTAGATAGAAGATTCTTTGAAAAATATACTGATATAATCACTATGGCTACAAGATTGAAGCTCAACCATGGAGAAAACTAAAAAAAGATAAACTTGTTGAAAGCCTTAAAGATTTATAGTTGAAGGTTCAAAAGTTGGTAATACAATAGGATATCAAGGCTAGTAAACCTAGTTGGCCTAATAGAATTTGGTGCACATATTTCAATAGGGAAGGGAATATCCGAAATGAATGCCCCAAGGATAGAGCAAAAAAGACATTGGCGACGGTGAAAAAAGTAAAACCTAATTCTATTTACTATGCTCTTTGTCATGAATGGGATATACATTTGATAGAAGTATATCTAAAGAATAGACCTCTATTCTGGAATGGAGGAAACCAAGGGAGTTATGGAACTCAATGTTGTCACAATGATAATTACAATACAAATAAAAACAATGATGTTGGATACCAAATACCACCCTAACAGGATAACCGGAATTCATGTGTCATGCAAAACAATCAACGAGTCGGTTACCAAGAGGACAATAGAAAATTTAACTATAGAGGGGGTAGAGGAAGATGCCAAACCAACAAAAGAAGAAATGATGCAAACTGCTTTAACTATGGAAAAATGGGCCATTATGCCTCCAAATGTTGGGAAAAAAGGAAACCAACATGCACCTTTTGTGGGAAAGACGATCACACAATGTTTCAATACAAAGTTTCCAAGACATTATGTGACCAATGACATAGTATAGGTTAACTACACCCGATCCATACGAATTCAAGGCATATTTAATCCACTATATATCAGTCTCAATAAGATCATCCAATATAAACTAAACTAAGAATCCATTAAAACTAACATATTAAATCATGAAATCTTCAAAACACCTATTCTAATCCATTGAAACTTATCCTACTGGGGTAGTGGTGTCATATTGATGTGGAATGCATTGATGTGGAATGGTGACCCTTTCCCAATCTCTTGGATAATGAGCTTGTTTCGATCAATTTTATTGAAGAGAATCAGTGAAACCAACGAAAGATGTGTGATAAAACATTATTTAAGTGCTAAATTAACACGTTGAATGCTAAGATGATCAATATGGGTGTATGCAAGCTTCAAAAGATTAAAACCCTAATTACAAAATATGCTAAATGTATGGAACTATATTATTATGGAAGCTATTAATAGATGCTTTAAGCCAATGATGCAAGTAAATTACACTAAAAGGATGTTAAATAAGTGCTAAATATGAGTGCAAGTGAAAGTGATTTTAACAGCACAAGTTTTCTCTTTAAAATATGGATCCATCTATCTCCAAATAGTGACCTATCTATAGGAGGAAAAATGAGAAATGAACGGTTAAGATTAAAATTTTTAATCAATGGTCAAAATTGGAGGAAAGATGAAACGAGGATCAAGGATTCTCATCAATGGATGAGAATCAATTTTCACATGGATCAAGAAAAGAATCAAGGGTTCATATTCTTCCAAACAAACACACTTTCAAAACTTGCACAAGAAGTCTTGTTGAAAGTTTTTTGTAAGGAGGAATATTCCTTTTTTCAAATGAGTGAAGAAAGAGAATATTCTCATGGGTGAGGAAAATTAGATATTTACTTAATTAAAACCAAATTAAATTGTGCAAAGGGGAAAGAATATTCCATGGGAATATTCCTTTTGGAGGAATGTGCAAAGGGGAAGGAATATTCTATGGGAATATTCTTTTGGAGGAATGTGCAAAGGAGGAATATACCCTTGCAAGTGAGAGAATTAGATTTAATTAGTAATTTGATAATTAAAACAAAGTTTGAATTATGCAAATTAGGGGAATTATATGATATTCATTAAATAGTTGATTTAATGGAGATCAAATGAAAAAGCAATGGATGATATTGCTTTGATCTATCAATGGTCACAAATGAAAGAAGGATGAAACATGGATCAAGAATTATCATCAATGGATGAGAATCAAAGATCACATGGATCAAGAAAAGATCAAGGGCTCACAATCATGCAAACAAACACACTTTGCAACAACTTTAAAAAGTTGTTTCAAAGTTTGTTTTGAATAATCATTCCCTTTTTTTTGGAGGAAAATAGTAGAATATTCCCTATGCAAGTGGATGAGAGGGAAATTAGCAATTTAGTTAATTAAAACTAAATTTGAATGTGTAGGATGAGGAATGTGAGGATATTCATCAAATTATTGATTTATTTAATGAAAAGGGGATGCAAATATGATATTTAATTAAATATTTTAGTTTATTTAATTAAATAAGAGGACTTAGGGTTAAAATTGAATAATTTACATTATTTAATTAAACCAGATGAAATGTCAGTGTGAGAGGGGGTGAATTAACCCAATTAGGTCAATTAGATTAATAGGTGAAAATAAGGAATTTAATTGAATAATTAGATTATTTAATTAAACAAGCAAAAAGAAGACAGATTTTAGAATGAAGCGATGTTAATATATCAGATTCAAGTGTGTATATCATTCAGGACATTTTTAAGTGTCTACATTTTTCCCCTCTTTGAAGCAAGGTACCTATTACATTGGTTCAAAGAGTGACGTTTTTTCAGATTAAACTATTGCTTAGATCAAAAAATAAAAAATTTCTAATTTTTGGATGCCCCACTTGCCCCAGCAGAAGGAATAAGCTGGTTCCCTGGCTCCTTGAGAAATCAGGTTAAAATTTTGAATTTTGGGTTGATTTCTTGAGAAAGGTAAAAAATAGGTTCAGGATCAGTTCAACTCAGAAAGGACTTGAAAGCACAGATGTCTGATGTAGACATATTTGATTATATATAAAAAATAATTGGATATGGGTAGCCTCATGTACATTTTGATATATCACACAAATTTGATACTTGGATATAAATGCTAGTAAAGATAGAAGAATAAGAAGAATGGGTTTGACCATTGATTTTCAAATTGATTCAGAAGTCCAACAAGTCCATGATGGATCGAGACTTTATTAGATATGGTGAGGAGATGGATGATTTTCTCATATTCGGGATTGGGATTTTCCCTCATTCCTTATTTTTGATATACCACATATACACAATGCATCATGGTATTGATAACCAGGATGGTATTGTATCTAGTGTAATGGACTTTTACTCTGCAAACAAATAGGATAGTTCTTGTTCACACCTTGAAATACAGAAACCTCGTTGGAATGTAGCTTAGAAGTTTAGAATATTGGACCAAACCATACGCAATAGTCAACAATCTACTCCAAACAACCTCCCTACACACAACTAAGCAAGTATGCACCAAGATTATTTTACAAGAACATACAGAAGCATAACAAACGAAAGATAATGATCGATGCCCCATTCCTTTCTCTCTAAATCATTAAGACATCATCGAGAGGTCCTCCAAATGGCTCAATAAGATAAATCATAAGAAAATATTAAAGACAAATAGTTAGTGTTATCTATATCTCTTGCTAGTTTAAGATAGCTAAGTTGATTTCTAATGTTGATGCCCATTGTCGGAAGGATACATCCTAGGACATGTTATCAAATGGTTTGATTTAGGATTAGGTGTGTGATAGGTCATTGATACAAACTCCATTGAATCATTTACCTATGACCTAGACTTTAGATTTTGACACTTAGGTTCTCACTTTACAACTTGTGATACTTGCTTTCTATTTGTGTTACCAAAAGTTGAAGATGACAATTGATTTATTATAGGTCAAGGTTTATTGCAGGTGAAAGCGAAATGGGATGGATGGTTTTGGATTTTCTAGAATATTTCAATGTTTTTGGTATTTTGAAAATGTTTTTTGAGGCTGTTTTTGATCTTTTTGAAAGTTTATGTGGGTGTTTTCATTTTTCATTATTTTGAGGTTGTTTAGGGTTTTCCAAGGTTTTCCAATGTTTTTGTGTTTTTTTAATTTTCAAATGTTTTGGGATTTTCGAGTTTTCAAAATATTTTGGGGTTTTCCTAAATTTTCAAATGGTTTTTTCTTTCTAAGTTTCCAAATGTTTACGGGTTTTAATTTTTCAAATGTTTTGGGGTTTTCCTAAGTTTTCAAATGTTTTTTGTGTTTTCCTAATTTTTCCAAATGTTTTGGGGATTTCTGAGATTTTGAACATTTAAGTTTTTTCTAATATTTGAATGTTTATGGATTCTCTAAGTTTAGACCAAGAACCTAACCTAAAAGACTATCCTAGGGGCCTCAAGGGCTTATCAAAGATGAGCCTTGCCTACTTTATACACACAGAGACCATGCAGTTCATCTGATTTGAATTATTGATGATGAGATATGAACACTTGATGGATTGCCAGTTTATTATGATGGACTCCTAAAGGACTGACCTAGGGTGTCTCGGGGGAACATCAATGATGGCCTTGCCTACGTTCAAGCTCAGAGATTCGTGGTTTGACATGGTTCTTGTTGTCAATTAGATTGCATCTAAACGCTTGAATAATTAAATTTAGCAATCTAAAAATAATCCTTTGAAAGGATGAAATACTGTTGTATATACCAAACAACAGCTTGAACTATAAAATTCTTGCTCTGAAAAGTGATTCAAAGTCCATCAAGCGTGCCAAAAATTATTGTCAATCAGATTGCACCCGAACGCTTGAATATTTAAATTTAGCAATGTGTTGACAGATGGGAACTATCTTAAGGCTGTGGGTATTCCTATGGCGAAGATAGACCTCTAGATTCTAGGCTGGTTCCTATATGATAATCAAATTAATAACTGGTAACTTGGCTGGAAAATGGATAGAAGTATGTAAAAATGCACATAAAACTGTAAATTAATGGTGATGCACCTAATTGACAAAGACTTACAATTATGATTCACAATAAACTTCTCAGTACTTCAATCTGTATGACCTAATTTGATAATCTAATCACTTCAATGCTTTAAACAGAGGATTTTATTTAACGCAATCTTGAGGGAAAAACTAGTTTTCATGACTAAACAGGTTAATCAATACATGCACAGTGTATAACTAGTGAATTTAAATTAAACTACATACAGATACTTATGAAAGAGACAGAAAAATAAAATGCTTCCAAACTGAAAACACAATAATTCTTCGATCAAATCCTACACAATAACGATGCTCGAAATCTTGAAGGAAAAACTTTGAAAATGCTAGAAAATAAAGGAATCTTCTGCTAAATAACACAATTTCAACCTGTAAACCTACTGTTGTATTAATCTATAAATATGAAAGCTGAGTTACAAGATGATTCACTTTGCAGAATGCAAAGGCTGAAAAACAAGAACTAGAGGAAAAAGATAAAAAAATTCCAATATATACAATGAGAATGCACCTCAAAGTGCATTAACATGAAACAAAAAGTCAATTTCATTGTCCAAAAAATAACTCCAAGGAAAAATCTGAGCAAAAACAAAAATACCTGAAAATAATGTTCAAACTCATGCAAAAATGAGTGAACTCAGTCTTGAACTTGCAGTCATAATGTATGCAACTAAAGAGTAGCTCGAACTGAACTAGAAATCCATGAAAAGTAAGTCCAAGCATGCAAAAATTGCCTCGTTTGTATCAATCCATCCATGATGACTTGAATGATTAATCTTCAGTTGATAATCTGATGTGGAACTGAAGTAAAATGCCAAAAATCTCCATAACTCACATGATTAACTCTTCTAGTTAGCTCTACTTGTATCTGCATGCAACTCCATAATATCTTTTATTTACACTTTAAGATGCTAAATTAATTAAATGATTTATACTATATCATTTAATTAATCAGCTTACATTGATTAATGCAAAAAATAAAAGATCAATGTCAAATTAAAATTTTGAGTCCCATTTAATGACTTTCATATATTATACTTGGCATATATTTCACAATATATTTTCTCCCTCAATAAATAATGGCAACTACCATGCAATATTGTAAATATTTTACAATAGTCGACCATTATCACCATGCATATTATAAACACTTAGCATATATTTTACAACTTCAGCTCTAAGTGTATATGAGAAAGGCCGACCACACCATCATTAGGCTCATTGACTTAAAAGTCATGGCCACGATGAAAATTAAAGAACATAATGATTTTATTAAAATCATTAGAGAAAAAGAAAAACATCAAACCTATGTCGATTTAGGGAAGACGAAAAAAATTGAACCCTAATCATTCCTTTCATTCTCACTTTGCAACCTTTGGAGTTTATGCTACGCCACCACCATGCTGGGTCTCTGGATTTGGGGCTCGGCCTGCACCCTTGCTTGGTTTTTACCATGGAGATGCTGAAAGAAGAGTGTGGTAAGTCTTTCTTTGCACAGGAAACAAAAAAATCCTCATATCCCATGTATTTCTAAATCATTTTCCGGCCTCTAAGCCCCAACCAACATCTTAGTTTTCTGATATATCTCTTTGTGTTATTCTCTTTTCCCTGTTGATCTCTACATCTTGCTGGCTCTGGCTGCCATGAGAGCTCAGTTCATGTATAAAGCAAGGCTCAAACTCAACTCAGGCGCAGCCTATCTGGTCATCTATAGGCGTAAATGGTAAGTTTTCCATTGTCTCTTTTCTTCCTTCTTAAAATAAAAGCTTTTGAAAGCTTTTTACTTGGAATGGTAAATATTCATGAGCCTTCAGACTATGACCATTCTTTTCTTGACCTGATACTTTGAAACAAACTGTATTATAGTCGTAACCCTTATATCTCTTTTTAACATTTCCATCTTTGAGCATATATTTGAATACCCCACTGTATTTGTATCCCATATTTTGGGTATTATGTATTGCCTGAAAAGACAAGGCTACGGCTGTATGGTGAATTTTCTAGGTTTCACTCGCTTTGAATGAGCTTGGGATTTCTTTATTGTATAAGTTCGAATATTGATATCTTTCCTACTCTTTATGCATATATAACTTTGTAATCTTCATCTGTCTTATCTCCTGTAGGAGTATATACTTTGAAAACTTTTACTTTATTTGAACATTGTTGCCTCTATCATCCTTTTACACTCTTTAATGTATAGCAATACTTTTTGAATATATCTTCTAATGAGGTACCATTACTATATCAACACTCATGAATAGCTCATCTTATGAATTGGAAATTGTCGCATATTTATATGGCTTCACTTTGCTGTTCCCCATTGAGTCTTTTGTAGACTATATATGTGCTTTGAAAGAAAAAAATTAAATGCCTCTTGATGTTATCCTTTCCTTCAGTGTAAAGAGGCTTTGTACCCAATTAGTATGCAATGTAAAATGCAAAACAGAGCTGAAACAAAATTTCAATGAAACTCATGATCTCTTTAATTGTTCTTTTATTTTTTTGTTACATTATGTAGCTGTTGGTTTGAATATATTTGTAGACAGTGATTGTCATTCTCTTCAGATGCTCCATTTATTGTTAATGTTGATTAACATTTCTCATCACTATGAACACTTGTAACAACAGTCCTATTCACTTTATCAATTTTGTTGTAGCCTTCATGAGTGTTCTCTATAAAATGCTCCTTTTCTTACTAAGATGTCTACTTCATGCATATATTGCTACACTTTGAAATTAATGTTGTTGTTCATAGTTGCTGCTCATTCTCCATTCCATATTGTTACAAATCTGTTTCTCTTGAGTCTTCTGTACACTGTGTATGTGCTTTGGAGTTGTAGGAAACAACTTGATTGTTGAATGTTTCTCGTCCACTTGACACTGTGCAACACTGTCCCAAATCTTTACTGCTCTTATACCGGTGCAAGTTTATTCGTCATTCCACCCTAAAGTTGTGAGTTCAATATTTATCCAAATCTCAAAAAATACTAAGGAACCATCCCTTGGTAACCTACAATTACTTTAATGAAAGACTTATGTGTTTGTCCCTTAGACTGTAATCTCTTTCATGGCTATACCATGCATTTAATAAGCACTATTACAAATTTAGATAACTTGAATATGTGATTGTTAAGAATAGTTATGATAACTTGATATCTTGTTCTCCTTTAAGTTCAAAGGAAGCTCAATGCCTCATCAAAATGTAAATATGGCTGAAAGGCAGAGCTAAAACAAAGGATAATAAATGTAATCAATGCTCTCTTGATTTATTTTCTTTAATTGTTCCTTTGAATGATAAGCAAAAGATAATTGCTTAATCTGTTTTCATCATGCTGAATTAGACTTCTTGATGATAGTCCTAGATGATGACTATTTCTTTAGACCTTAAATAACTCTCATATATGATGTGAATGAGAGGTGTCCTTTTGATATGTCGGGCTCTACCCTTGTGGGAGCCCGTTTTCTCCACATATCTTATGTAAATAATCATGATCATGATGAACCTGTTCCTACACATTGAAAAAAACAAGTTAGTAAAAATAATTGAAGCTTAAAGCTTCCATTGAACTTGTTGGAGATACAAATTTGCACCCTGTTTGCTAAGCTTTTCTGAATGCACTTAGTAGATTTGGACCAACATTGGAATGCTTTCAAGTTGTGGGTAACCTATTTGAAAGCAGACCTCCGGATTGTGGGTTGGATTCCCTGTTTGATATCACTTAACTATTGAATTTTTGAGGTAAGGGTAATAGTTGCATGAAATAAACCTAATGTTGGAAAGAAACTAAAGTGATACACCAAACAATCTAGACCTGTTAACAACTTATCATATTTGAATTAATATCACAAAGCTAGACTTACACAACTCACTTAATAATGCAGTTTGCATAAATATTTCATAAGAAGGTCTATAAATAATGCTATTAAAAGGAAACCAGAGATTTCACAATTAATCAGCATCATTAACAACACAACTTACAACCTGCAAACATACACCTTCTGCTAAATAGATGCATAACATGAGACAATCTTGCAAGGAAAAAATAGATTTCACAAAACAAGTTGATCAATCATTAACAACATACATGAGAAATAGAAAATAAGAAGGTAAAAGTGCTCTACTCTATCAATTCAAAGTGATTACTATATATTAAGTCTGTCTGAGTTACAATGCAGCTTCATGAAAAAATAACTCTAAGATAGTAGCTATCCTCCTACTGAAAAAGAAAGAACTCTCTAAAAAGTTCAAAATGAAAATACTTAACCAAAAACCCACCAAAACCTCCCACACATGTGCTTCTAGAAGATTATCCTCGGATAAAACATAAATGGCCCCAAAAGAACCTTCTAGAAGTCTCTAAAATGCCCTCTACATGGAGAAAAAACAATCTAAGTCAATAACCATCCCAAAAGTGTGACAAATATACCTCCAGCTAGCCTCATTCTTCACCAAAATAGTCTAAACAGCATCTCACACTCCCCACACCTCTGTAAGTCATAATGGGTCCTATTTCAACACTTGACCATATTCCCTATCATGCAACATGTGTGTTTTTTGAAAACACATGGCCTTTTAAAGCATAAATATAGTGATTTTGCTAAGTGATTTATAAATCACCACTTAACAAAACACTTTACAATTAAGCTCCATCTAAAAGGCTCCACCATTTAAAAGTATTACATTTACATTGAAAAGCAATTTGAATGTGATTTGCAAATTACTTTACATGATATCTTCAAATATAAAATGTAGCATCAAAAGCTATGACAAAAGCTTCCAAAAGTTTTAAAGGCACTTTGACTGTCAACTTACCACCCATATTTTGCATTCTTCCCACACATGTCATAATCATATGGTTGGAAAAGGCACATGGCATAATAGCACTTGGCTCATAAGGCCGAACTCCAAGACTCTTGGAAAGCATATTCTAAACACATGATGTTGGGTCAAAAAGACAAAGCACCATACTTGACCATGGTACACCTCAGCATAAGTCAAAATAACACAAGGCATAAAATGCCTAGGTGATAACACATGGCATATTGAAGATATATCAAAGCTTAAGGAATGGGGAAAGTTTTAAAAAAAAACCTAAGGGAATGGTAAGTGATTTTTCAGCCCCATCATATTTCTCATGAATTTGATTTTTAAAATAAGGGATAAAAAATCCCATCAAATGACAAATAATAGCATCAAACCCTAATGATAATATTCAAATGATGGAAAAAACACCATCATTTGGTCGCTTGGAAGAATCTAGAAAACTTGATGCTCTGCCGCTAGGGTTTGAGCAACCACAGGAAAATGATGTCAACACTGGTTTTCAGTCGGCTTTTGACATTTTTTTTTAAACGCCATGGGGAACTCAGGTAATTGTGTCATCATGCATTAAAACCGCAATTCTTCACACTTTGAGACCATTTTTTGGACTTACAGTCCACAGCTATGAAACATTTTGATGAACTTTTGCTGACCATATGTGCTATTTGTTTTCCTTGTTTGTTGTCTCACTTTCCAACAGCCTCCATGAGGAGTTGATGAGGCTTCACAAGAAGTATTTAGTGGCAAAACTCTGTACATTTCGATGCTCGAGCTCGGGTAAGCTCCCAGCCGACCTTGCATTGTCTTTTTCCTCCTGTAATGAGCAAGAAAAGCTTGAATGGAAGCCTTTAAATTTCCTTCATTTTGTTTTAAACTCAAGATAGCATTTGAATACTTCATGATCTACAAATTTGAACAAAGTCAGTGTTTTTCCTGTTGCTTCATGAACATAATAGCTTGTTGGTCGTGGCCATGAACATAAACAAAGTGTCTTGTGTTCATTTCTCGAAACCCTCATATACTCTTTTGATTTCCCTTCTTCTCTTTCATAAACCATTGATAAAGTTAAAGAACCCATATGGGCTTCTAGAAAAAGAGAAGAAAACTGGAAAGTGGCTCGGCCTCATCATGTGAACTCGATTTTCTTGCATTTGCTATTTTTCTGTCTTTTCCTGCATTTTGAGAAAAACCCTGCTTGGGTTTCTTGTAGCCTTCATTTTTTGTGGAAATTGCAAATGTTAGTAGAGAACCCAAGTGGGGTTACATGATTTCTTTGAAAGGTTATGGTTTGTTGCAAGAAATGCAAATAATTTTGTAAATTCCTTCACTTTTTTGGTAAAAAAGAAAGCAATGTTTCCTTAGAATTGAACCCCCAGGTGGGTTTTGCAGATTTTCTTTGATAGGTTCAGACTTGTTACAAAATGTAGATGATTTATTTAATTCTTTCACATTTTTGTTGTTTAGACATCTGGGTACATGGTATCTTCATTCGCTTGGTCTTAATAAAAGATGCACTATTCTAAAGTTTCAGCTTCACTTAATCTGTAGATACACTATCATCTGAGTGATCTTTCTTTTTCTGGAACAAACTAAGATAATTACCTTAGTAATAGAGCATGGAATAATGTCCTTTTGAGCTCAGGAAGTGGAACATCATGAGACTTGCATTGAATTTTAAATAGTGCCTATACATTGCTGCATGTTGGACCATATTTCGTACAAGTTCTTTGGCTTTCTTAAGACTGTATCCAATGCTTTCAAAACCTTGCATAACTTCCTCTAAAAGGATATGTTTGATCTTTGAACATGATTTAGGAGGGCTTCAAAAACCTTAATGAGAAATTAAATTCTTCATTACTGTAGAATGTTCTCCTTTATAATTTATGCATTTGCCTTTTCGGTTTGTTGATATTCATTTGGCTGGCTCTCAAGTTCAAAAATTATGCTAAAAGGTTGTTCATTTTGCTTCTGTAAGTGAAGTAAAGTCATTACCAATGCTTCCATGTTCTCACTCCACTTCAAATACTTGTATGTTTTACCATCTCCCTACATAGTTTAAAGCCTTTGAAAGGGCTTCAAAACTCTATTGAATTGACTGTCCAATAAACTCCAAGGTTGTGGTTCTTGGGCTTACACATTTCATGTCACTTATCTTAGATACAATGTTGACTATATTATGCTTTGATTGAACTTTCCTATCACTGTGCTTCCCATACCTCTGTGATCTAAGGAGCAGACCACCTATATGCTGCTACAGTCCTCAAAAGATGGAAAAGGAAAGAGTAACAAAATAGACCTTTCCACTGAGAAACGAACCTTTGACTCAAAGGGGAGACCTAAGATCAGACCCATAGATCATGGAGCAAGAATGTGTAAATGCTATTTGAACTCAAAATGTTGTTCTTGTACTCTCCACCATTGTGGACCATGGCTTGGGTCTTGTCTATTCATGATGGCTTGTCAATGCACACATTCAATCCTTATGAAAATAATGAACTATCCCCTTTGAATCCTTTACAGGAAACACCATCATTGATTGAAAATCATGAAAGTACCCTGTCCGCTACAATATCCCTATCCCTTGTAACTGTTTCATATGCTTGTACATGAATATACCTTGCTTTTGTACTGGTTAAGTAAGATCAATGTTGTCTTTGTAACACTACCTCCTGATGCAACTACTCCTCAAGAATTTTGCTTATCCTTATCAACTCTACCATGAGTGATAATGACACAACCTCACCCACACTACAGACACCATATGACAAGCATACCACTCAAGCTACCAAGACATAATCATGATGGATCTATCCCTACCATGAGATTACATCTAAAGGACTGTTCTAGTGATATATCATGGATTGTACCTTCGAGTTACTACTGTATTCACATGACTATCCACTACAAAAATTATCTTCATAAATGGTTGCTCTCTTATTGAGTTCTCATACAATTATCATGTAACTGTAGGGACTATTGTGGTGACTATGCTTTCAACTGATTGGCATGTCAAGAATACAAGAGCACATCATGATGCGTGCTTACTTCATTATGGTTTTAGCACTCAATGATTTTATAATGTATTGAAGTCACTACTCTTAATGTAAAGAAACCTACTGTGCTCTACAAGTACAAACTAGATTGAATGCACTTACCTTTCCTTTTATTTCTGTCATGTGACTCCTTACAACAATTTAGTCAATGTTGCTTGATTACATGCTTATTTACATGTATGGTCTCCTTCATAGCTCATGTTTGATCCTTGCCCTTTGGCGAATAGGATCATGATCTTGGTAGACTACTTGAATGGTGACTGTTATTTCTTTTGATTGTCTATGTACTGATCCCCATTCATTTGATGACTATTGATGGTTGTGCTTAGTCATTATGACAGTGAGCAGACTTATTACTACGAATGTCTTGGAATTGTCATTGAGAGATATCAATCCCCTGTTCTTGCACATAAACCTTGGACTCCTTTTGGCTATCCTCATTGATTTTCACATTTATTTGATTAGTATGTGTTGTTGTTTTTTGAGGACAACGGTGTTGTCTTACACCTCATGGCTGCTGATTCATGACATTTGTACCATTGTACTACTTGTTGTCCCTGTGACTTAACAATGAAATGCACTGCCCCATGCCTTCCTTGAAGCACATCCATGTCTGTCAATGCGCATGACTGCCCCATTTCAAGTGATGGTTGCTACTGTTTGATTGAATCTGGGAATGATCCCTACTTATGCTCTAAACTTGTGGTGACTGGATTGTGTTTCATATCCTCTGATGGTCATGCCTATTCCTTTCTTGGTAATATGCTTAGAGAATAGCATACCTTTGTGTTATGGTATAGCAATTGTCTCTTGATCACATCATATGAGGGTTCTATTACTGTCATGACTTCTTGTAATGATATATTTATGATATGCACATGTCTATGTCAACTAGAGTTGATGCTTCTTGAATGTCTTTTCCCTTTGTCTCTCTTCATCACTCACACATTGATTGCTAGCTGGAAAACCTGTTGTCTAATGTTTGGTTGAGAAGGCCTTGAACTTAGCCTTGTACAACTTCAGATTTTGCCTTTAGTTGTCCTTATCTTTCATGTTCAGAATGCATTCAATCCTCTCATGCTCACAATCTCAAGGACATCATATTCATCAAACTCATGGGACAACGAATTAGATGGCCATGTTTCTTTGCCATGAAGATAGTTATGCTTTGTTTTGGATACCTTTCATGCCTGTTAACCTTGTAAGCTCTTGCAAAGGTGTCACCCTTATACTTGTACCATGACCATGAGTCAACCATTACTCCTGCTGTAGTTATATGTGATAAACATGTATAGTCTCCTCATTCTAACTTTATTTGATAGCCACCTGTCACATATGTGGGTGACCTAACATCTCACTTTCCTGTGTGATGAGTGACTTCCCAATAGGGTCATGGTGAGAGGGGCTTGACAATAATTTGAAATGCTTCCTCATTATTAAATAGATGCATAATTGAACTTGATGCATCTTCAAAACACTTTGATGCATAATTGAACTTGATGCATCTTTTGAATCTGATAATGAAAGTTGATCAACTGGTATGATTCCATATTGATTTAATGCATTGATAAGAGATAAATCTTTGATCAAGTTGCTCAATTTCCTTTTCTTTCAAAGCACGCTGAGCTCTACCCTTGTGGGAGCCACATTTACCCCACATGTTGCATTTGATCTGATAATGAAACAATAATCAAGCTTGTCCTAAATCTGCACATGAAGCAAATAGTTAGAAAATAAATGCATACGTTGAATGTTCTTTTGTTTAATGCATTTATGGATCAACTTATACATGCATAGGTAGGTGTGTATGCAAGGATTGAATCATTCATTGCTTAGAGCCTCGCTCTAACACCATGTTTTCTTCAGATGCAGGGTGAAGAGCGCTATGGAGCTAGGAAGGGCACAATCGATTCAGGGGCAGCAGTAGGGAAACTCGTAACCAGTCATTCACAGGCAATGACTGGTTCTATTCTTACATGCACATTCTCTCTTTCTTTTACTTATTCAGTTATAAGTTGTTTCATATTTTCATTTGAATAAGAAAGCTATTCCCTTGGCTTGTGAGGGACATGTACCTTAATGATTATCAATAAAAGAAATTACATTTGAATACATGATTCTCTTTCTCATTTATCGTAATGCACTAGTGAAATAGCAAAAAATGTAATCTGACTTACTTTGACAATCACTCCTTCATGCATGTTGAAACTAGCATTTTTATGGTTTATCTTTAACTGTTTAGACAACATGAAAAGAACAACACTATGGTTACCTGATTTCAGTTGAAAGCTAAGAATTAGATAACATTTATGGTGACATCTGCTATATGTTTGCTTGCTAAACATGAGACCAGCTACCTTTTGTGTTATCCATTGGGCACGGGGTCACTTAGAAAACCAACACTACTTGAAAACAACATTTCAAATAGTTGTAACTCATAACACCAGCAAGAAACACTTTGAAAACCAAGGAAAACAACAATGCAGAAGGAAAACTACCTCCTAACTATGCAGAACAACACTTAGGGAAAACTAGAAAACCTAACTAATGTGCGTCAACACTTAGGGGAAACATAATCTACTCTAATATGTACAAGAGCAGTTTTAGATCATACATAAAAATAGATTTTGAGGTGTATCCCATTGACTCAGATAGGTAGAGCTTCTCCATCCATTGATGACAGCTGAAAATCGTTGTGCTCTTTGCACTCTGTAATGATAAACGGGCCACTCCACATGCTATCAAACTTGGTATGCTTTCCAGGCCTGCTCTTCAATTCATCCCATTTCAGAACCACATCTCCCTCTTTGAACACCCTGGGTGTTTCTCTTTTATCGAACACCTTCTTTGTTTGGAGTTGATGCAGCTCCATTATTTTCATGGATCTATCTTTGGTTTCATCCAGCTCCATTAGTTGTGCATATCGGACAGCCATTGGGTCCTCCTCTTCAAACATTTCAAGCTGGTTCATTATATCAAGAGCTAGAAGCTCAACTAATAAAGGCAGCCTTGCCTCTTTACATATACCAGTACATAAGAGGAGGTTCCAATGGAATTCTTTGGAGTTATCCTATCTTCCCACAAGGAATATTTTAACTTGATATGCCAAGTTCTTTGGTTATCTTCCAAAATCCTTTTGATGATCCTGATTAGATTTTTATTGGTTGACTCAGCCAAACCATTACCTTGAGGGTAATAATTTGATGACGTATTTAGATGGATGTCATTTTTTACAGCCCAATCACTTACTCTTAATCCAACAAATTCCAAAGCATTATCAAAAATGATTGATTCAAGTACCCCAAATCTGGTTACCAAATCATCATAAAAATTTAAAACAACACTTTCATTGGCTTCCTTCAAAGCCACTGCTTCATTCCATCGTGTGAAATAATCAGTTGCAGTAAGTACCCACCTATGACCTACACTTGAAGGTGGGTTAATGGCACCTATGAAATCAATGCCCCATCTCATGAAGGGATGCTCTACTTGAATAGGCTGCAATGGTAAAGCTAGAAGCCTCTCTTTGCCTACAAAAATGGCACATTTTACACACTTCCTGGCCCAAGCATGGGCATCTTTAAAAAAACTTGGCCAATAATAGCCAACTCTCATGATTTTTCATGCAGTTGTTCTTGGGGCAAAATGACCCCCTGCAGTTCCATCATGGAACTCATGAAGTACTTTATCAGCGTGATGTTGATCAATGCATCTCAGAAGGATGCCATTAATGTCCTTTCTAAAAATAATGTTGCCAATCAGAACATAAGGAATAGACTGCAGTCTGAAATACCTCTATTTGGCTTTATCTAGACCTAGTGGACACTCACCAGTTTGCAAAAAGTGAGTCATATCTCGCACCCAACCTGCATTTGTCATAGCTACATCTACTTCAAGCCCATTATCAGCAACCAATACTGCCTTTGTTTCTGCATTTCCTTCATTTTCAGCCTTCGTAGCTAGCTGTTCACATAGCCCTTTACCCCTGACAAAATTTGTTACCTTGATGCCAACATCATACTCCATAACCTTTGTAATACAACCTACCCTTTTATCATTTAGATCCCTGCTTAGCAAGAATTCCTTCACACTTGGGTGAGAAACCATTAAATGTACCTTGCTGTTAGAAATCAGGGGTTTGAACTTCTTCAAGCTTCTAATGGCAGCCAGTACATGTTTCTCTATGAAAGTATATCTTTGTTCGTACTCCTCTAATCGTTGGCTGAAAAAAGAAATTGGTTGTTCTAGGCCAACGTCATTTTGTTGTACCAGTATTGTAGAAATTATATCAGTGCTAGCAAAAGCATATAAAATGAAGTCTTTTGAGAAGTTCGGGTTTACCAAAGTAGGGGCTGCTGATAAAGCTTCCTTTATGACTTCGAAACTATGCTTGGCTTCCTTGGTCCAGCTGAAACCGACATTCTTTTTTAACATTGCAATTAGTGGTTTCAACAGATTGGAAATGTTAGGAATAAACCTTCTAACGAAATTGATTATGCCAAGAAAACTTCACAACCCCTTTTTATGACTGGGCAAGGGCAGATCCAAAATGACACTTACTCTTTCTGAATCAATTGTGATCCCCTTTTTTGACACAATATGTCCTAAAAGCTTTCCTTCATGGACAAAAAAAAAACATTTCTTGGGGTTGAGGGATATACCATACTCCCTACACCTCTCAAATACTTGTTTTAGATGTGCAAGGTGTTCATCAACCTTCTTTGAAAACACAATTACATCATGAAGGTAAATAAGTACCAGTTTGTGAATCAAACCTTTAAATGCCCTATCCATTTCCCTTTGAAACGTGGCACCAACATTGGACAGGCCAAAAGGCATCCTTTTATAAGCCATGGTGCCCCATTTTGTGGTGAAGGCAGTCTTGTACTGATCCTCTTCTTTGACTAAAACTTGGTTATAACCTGAATAACCATCAAGTAATGAGAATCTTTCTGAACTAGCTATAATTTGCAGAATCTGCTCCATTGAGGGTAGAGGTAATGATCCTTTAGTGAGGCTTTATTGAGGTCTCTAAAGTCAACACATAGCCTAATTCCACCATTTTTCTTTCTAACTGGGACAAGGTTAGAGACCCATGAGGTGTGTTTGATTGGAAAAATTATGTCTCCCTTAATTAGTTTGGTCAACTCTTTGGTACCATAAAAGGCTCAAGCTTGGGATTTAAAGGCCTCTATTTCTGCCTAACAGGTTTTGAGTTTGGCTCAAGCTCTATAGTATGTTGGGAAATTTGGGGATCAAATCCTTTCAAATCAGAATATTCTCATGCAAATACATCCTGGAACTCTTGACAGAGAGCAATAAAAGCTTGCTTATCTGCAGGTGAACAAATTTTGCCAACTTTAAGGAGCTTACCTTTGAAGATTTCAAGCTCCTCATAGTGTTCTTTGACATACATGCTAGTTTTACTCTTTTTAAGCTAGTCATCTGTGCTGAAAATGGATTCCAAGGTGACTAGACCCTTGGGCAGTTTGTTGGACTTCAATTGGATGATCTGATCATCATATTGTTGTTTAAGCTTCTCTTGGTTGACTGCTGCAAATTCATCTTCTTACAACATGAAGCTCAAAACCTGTTCATCACTTTCAAAGACTTTCCAATGAACGTTGTTATCTGAAATAGAAGGTGTGATAACTATTTTAACATATGGTTGCAGCTTTTCCTTCCTAATTTCACTTGGAATATCAACTTGAGCACCTATGGCAGCCAGTCTATTAGCATGCTTATTCTAATCCCTAGGAATAGAAATTAGATTGAAAGCGTCAAACTCTTCTATCATATCCCACACCTTGTGTTTGTAGGATTTTAAAACATCATTCTTAGTGACATGCAGACCTCTCACCTAATTGACAATCAATTCACTATCACCATGCACTTGCAAGTAGCCAATTCCTCACTTTCGTGCCCATTCCAAGCCTTGAACCAAACCTTCGTATTCAGCAGTGTTGTTAGTACACAAGAAAGAAAATCTGAATGCAAAGTAGTATTTGTCACCCTATGGGGACACAAGCATTGCACCACCACCAGCACCATTCTTGCTTCGAGAACCATCAAAGAAAATCTTCCATACTCTATCTTGCTGATTTGATTGTTGTCTCACTTCCTTTTCAAGGTTTCGAATCACTGAATCAGGTTTGTGCAGCACATAGACACCCAAACCAGTTTCCTCAATGTTATCATTTGGGTTGTCAATGATATTCTCTACTACTCACTCACTTAGCAATGCATCTGGTATATTTTTTGCTTGTAGCTCTTGAGCAGTAGCAAGTTCATCATCACTAAAAATAGCACAATTAACATTAACCGCACTTGGAACATATGGTTCAATGTGATCCTTAGCAAGCTACTCAAATTTGATGACTACCTTAGTCCCATATCTCATTCTAAACACCATATGAGACCAATCTAATGATAAATAACCTCCTATCTTGGTAGTGAAATCCCTTGACAAACATAAAGCAAAATGTGGAGGTAAGTCAATAACAGAGATGTCTTGAGGAATGGAGAAATTGGGACAAGCGTGTAGGGTAAGGCTTAAACCCTTGATAACACCTATAGTATTAATGGTTGGCCCATCTGATTGTAAAACTCCCTTCTCAAGAGGTTGATACTTCAGTCCTAACTTATTAGCAATCTGCTTGGGCATAACAGAACTACTTTCTCCTAAATCCACCATGCAATTGTGAACTAGTTTATCTCCTATTATCAAGGAAACATAAAATGGGGGTGGTTTGACATCCTTACTTGGTTGTTTACTACTGTCTTGAGGTGTATTCATCAATACATCCTTGGGTTGACCTACCGGTATATCATTTGAACTGCCTTCTTTAGCTAAGGTAGATTGCAACAAGTCCTTTTGACTAGGAATAGACAGGGAATCCCACATTGACATACTCACATTCATCTTTTTCATGGATTCAATAATGTTGAAATGTGTGACAACATTTGCCTCATGATGAGTCTTTACAGCAATAGGGTCTGTCTGCAAGTGGATTGGTTGGGGTTGATTCCCAAGCTGTCCACCACTGATGCCTTGTGAATTTCTTTGCAAAATGTGTGATATATGAGGATTGGAAGGTCCAACAACTTCTTTGTCTTTGTTTGTTTCTTTTTCCGATCTCGAGGGCCCTCTTTTTGGCTTGGGTGTTGGCTGCTATTGGAGAGCTATCACTGTTTACTCCACAAAACTCTTCTCCTTGCCAATTTAGGAGAGTTGTGTCACTTGCAGGGAGCTCTTGCTATTGGGATGATTCGCCATTAGGCACATCCTGCACACTTGAGAAATTTTGAACCATCAATGCTTGATTCATCACACCATTCAAACATGTAATTTTATTATGGGCCTGGTTGCAAGGATAGCACCAGTCATATTCTGCTACAAGGTTATTTTGAGTTGGTACCAAATCTCTCGCTGCACTGATTGGAATTTGATTATATGGCTGAAATGGCCTCGGATTCATATTTTGTCATGCACCTTGAAAATTTCCTTGATATGGTTGCTTATTAGTCTGAAATTGTTGTCTTTGACCCTTTATTTTGAGATTGACAAGGCTTGAAACCTTGAAATTACTATTTTTTAAGGGTTACAAGTTCGTTGCCAAAGGTCTGAAGTAAGTTTTTGATCTTCTATTGGCTGCTTTTAATTTCATGCAACTCCTGAGATGGTCCTTGGGCAGCAATTTCTGTGTTAACAGTAGCTGGTAAAAGGGCTAATTGAGGTGGCGGCAAAGTTGTAGGAGGCTAAATATCAGGAAAAAATGGCATAGGATTTCTAGGGCCAATCCTTCCAGCCTATATTAAGTTGTTTTCTACTCTCACAACTATGTCATAAGCTATTGGCAAGGTGCTTCTGCCCATAGATTGTATTAAAACAACCTCACTATTAAAAGCTCTCAAAAAATAGAGAAATGCATACTTAGCTAGAGGCCTTGTAATGCCTGGAATTCTGTCCCATGTTCTTTGGAAATGGAAATTGAAGTCTGTCATCCATTCGTGAGGAGCCCATTTAGTGTGAGTCAGTTGCTCCACCAATGACAAATTATCATACTTGTCTTCAAACTGCTTACAGAGCACCTCTCCCAATTCATCCCATGTTTGGATGGAATTGACTGCCAAACTCTTGAACCATTGGAGTGATTTACCTCTAAACGATGCCACTAACAGCCTCAAGGCAACATTTTCTTGTGTTATATGATGCACCGAGCACAAATTTGAGATGTCCTTAATATGCTCAATTGGTGTAGTTTGATCTTCACCTAAAAAATATGGTACACTTTTAAGAGCAGCCACTGGAATATCATCATGTTGGGCTAATTGAAGTGGACTGCCACCATTGAATGGCACAAAAACCTAGTTTCTTGGAACAACCATGTTTGGCACCAAGTTTCGTTGTCTTACTAGGTTGAAAACTCTCACTGCTAGTGGAGTTGAAACTATTTTTCTTGATGAAACAATAGCCTTCCTTGTTGGTTTGCCTCTCCTACAGGGTGGTGAAAGCTGCAAATATTCTAATGGGACAAAATTTCCCCTTGTCTGAATTTGTTTCATAAGTTGTCACAGCACTGATCTATCATTAATTTTCACATTCAGAGCCACTAGATTCGCTGGTGTGACCTTTAAAAGTATAAAAATATTGTTGGCAGCATATCAAAACCAGCAAACTGATGTGTTTTTCTAGTATGAAATGACTATTATGTCCCACCGGGCGTGCCAAAACTGTTGGAGATACAAATCTGCACCTTGTTTGCTAATCTTTTTTTATTGCACTTAGCAGATTTAGATCAACATTGGAATGCTTTCAGGTTGTGGGTAACCTATTTGAAAGTAGACCTCCGGATTGTGGGTCGGCTTCCCCATTTGATATCACTTAACTGTTGCATTTTTGAGGTTAGTGTAAGATTTGAATGAAATAAACCTAATGTTGGAAAGAAACTAAAGTGATAACACCAAACAATCTAGACCTGTTAACAACTTATCATATTTGAATTAATATCACAAAGCTGGACTTACATAACTCACTTAATAATGCAGTTTGCATAAATATTTCATAAGAAGGTCTATAAATAATGCTATTAAAAGGAAAATAGAGATTTCACAATTAATCAACACCATTAACAACACAACTTACAACCTACAAACATACACCTTCTGCTAAATAGATGCATAACATGAGACAAGCTTGCAAGGAAAAAATAGATTTCATAAAACAAGCTGATCAATCATTAACAACATACATGAGAAACAAAAAATGAGGAGGTAAAAGTGCTCTACTCTATCAATTCAAAGTGCTTACTGTATATTAAGTTTTTCTGAGTTACAATGTAGCTTCATGAAAAATAACTCCAAGATAGTAGCTATCCTCCTGCTGAAAAAGAAAGAACTCTCTAAAAAGTTCAAAAGAAATGGCCCCAAAAGAACCTTCTAGAAGTCTCTAAAATTCCCTCTACATGGAGAAAAAACAAGCTAAGTCAATAGCCATCCCAAAAGTGTGACAAATATACTTCCAGCTAGCCTCCTTCTTCACCAAAATAGTCTAAACAACATCTCACATTCCCCACACCTTTGTAAGTCATAATGGGTCCTATTTCAACACTTGACCATATTCCCTATCATGCAACATGTGTGTTTTTTGAAAACACATGGCCTTTTAAAGCATAAATATAGTGATTTTGCTAAGTGATTTATAAATCACCACTTAGAAAAAAACTTTACAATTAAGCTCCATCTAAAAGGCTCCACCATTTAAAAGTATTACATTTACATTGAAAAGCAATTTGAATGTGATTTGCAAATTACTTTACATGATATCTTCAAATATAAAATGTAGCATCAAGAGCTATGACAAAAGCTTCCAAAAGTTTTAAAGGCACTTTGACTGTCAACTTACCACCCATATTTTGCATTCTTCCCACACATGTCATAATCATATGGTTGGAAAAGGCACATGGCATAATAGTACTTAGCTCATAAGGCTGACCTCCAAGACTCTTGGAAAGCATATTCTAAACACATGATGTTGGGTCAAAAAGACAAAGCACCATACTTGACCATGGAACACCTCATCATAAGTCAAAATAACACAAGGCATAAAATGCCTAGGTGATAACACATGGCATATTGAAGATATAGCAAAGCTTAAGGAATGGGGAAAGTTTTTAAAAAAAAACCTAAAGCAATGGTAAGTGATTTTTGGCCCCATCATATTTCTCATGAGTTTGATTTTTAAAATAAGGTATAAAAAATCCCATCAAATGGAAAATAATAGGGTCAAACCCTAATGATAATATTCAAATGATGGAAAAAACACCATCATTTGGTCGCTTGGAAGAATCTGGAAAACCTGATGCTTTGCTGCCAGGGTTTGAGCAACCACAAGAAAATGATATCGACACTGTTTTTTAGTCAGCTTTTGACATTTTTTTTAAAAATGCCATGGGGAACTCAGGTAATTGTGTCATCATGCATTAAAACCACAATTCTTCACACTTTGAGACCATTTTTTGGACTTACAATCCGCGGCTATGAAACATTTTGATGAACTTTTCCTAACCATATGTGTTATTTGTTTTCCTTGTTTGTTGTCTCACTTGCCAACAGATACCGTGAGGAGTTGATGAGGCTTCACAAGAAGTCTTTAGTGGAAAAAATCTACACATTTCGATGCTTGAGCTCAAGTAAGCTCCCAGCCGACCTTGCATTATCTTTTTCCTCCTGTAATGAGCAAGAAAAGCTCGAATGGAAGCCTTTAAATGTCCTTCATTTTGTTTTAAACTCAAGATAGCATTTGAATACTTCATGATCTGCAAATTTGAACAAAGTCGGTGTTTTTCCTGTTGCTTCATGAACATAATAGCTTGTTGGTCGTTGCCATGAATAGAAACAAAGTGACATGTGTTCATTTCTTGAAACCCTCATATACTCTTTTGATTTCCCTTCTTCTCTTTCATAAACTGTTGATAAAGTTAAAGAACCCAGATGGGCTTCTAGAAAAAGAGAAGAAAACTGGAAAGTGGCTCGGCCCTCATCATGTGAACTAGATTTTCTTGCATTTGCTATTTTTCTGTCTTTTCCTGCTTTTGAGAAAAACCCTGCTTGGGTTTCTTGTAGCCTTCATTTTTTATGGAAATTGCAACTGTTATTAGAGAATCCAAGTGGGGTTACATGATTTCTTTGAAAGGTTCTGGTTTGTTGCAAGAAATGCAGATAATTTTGTAAATTCCTTCACTTTTTTGGTAAAGAAGAAATCAATGTTGCCTTAGACTTGAACCCCCAATTGGGTTTTGCAGATTTTCTTTGACAGGTTCAGATTTGTTACAAAATGCAAATGCTTTAGTAAATTCTTCCACCTTTTTGTTGTTTAGACATATGGGTACATGGTATCTTCATTCGCTTGGTCTTAATAAAAGATGCACTATTCTGAAGTTTTAGCTTCACTTAATCTGCTGCAGCTTGGAGACGCGACGACTGAAGACATCAAGCGAAAGTGATTCATCATCACAGGTAATGATGAATTGCTCCTCTTCTTTGTGCTTACATTATTTTTAGTAGTGTAGCTTTCATTGAATTTTGTATTCACTATTTGATTGTCATAATCAAATTCAGTTACTCTTGTGGCTTGTGTGAGATTCAACATTTTTACAAAATGAATAAAAGGCAGTATTATGCAAATTTTCTATTTTCTATTTCAACTACTTACACAATAAAACTGTAATTCAGATGTAATCTAATCTTTATGGTGAACAATGAATACTTTAGCAGCAAAACTTGAAATTTTTTTTACCTATCAATGATGAGTCTGACTCAGCTCTACCTGTTTGAGCTCGTAGTAAAAAATAGGTAAGAAATTGGCAACCTCTGCGAAGTGTTTTCTTGCTAAACAAAAAATAACAATATATAGCTTATCCATTGGGCATGGAGTCCATGTTTTGCTTTGTTTTAACTCAGAAAACTATAACTCAGCTTCAAACCAAACAAACTGAAAGAAACTACTGCAACTTTGTTTAAGACAGAATTTGAAAACCAAGTGTAGTAACTGCACTTTATTGGAAACATGAAAAAATTGAAATGAAACGTGCCAGTAGGCACTTATTGAAAGCATTACTGAAACTGAAAACTATCCTATTATGTACAGCTGAAAGCCTAATACTTAATAACATTGTTTCAAATGAATCATGTTGATAGGGATTGGCAGTACTTCACCATCCAGCTTTGAAAACTGAAATGCATTGTGTTCCTTCTTTTTTGTAATAATCTACGGGCCATCCTTCATGGCATCAAACTTTGTATGTTTACCAGACCTGCTTTTGAGCTCATCCCACTTGAAAACTGATTCACTTTCATTGAAGATCCTTATTGTTGCTTTCTTATTGAATGTCCTCTTCATTTGAGAATGATGAATCTGAAGCTTTCTGTAGGCTTCCTTTCCGGTTTCTTCCAACTCTGATAATTGAGCAAGCTTGACTTGCATTGGCTGCTCTTCAAATAACTCAAGCTTTTTTATATAACTCAAAGTTGGAAATTCAATTGAGATAAGCAATTTGGCCTCTTTTCCATAATCCAAAACATAGGGTGAAAATCCTATTGATCATTTTGGTGTAACTCTATCAGCCCACAGGGCTAACTTGAGCTTGTCATGCCATGACTCTGATTATCTTTAATAATCTTCTATATGATCTTAATCAGATTCCTATTTGTTGATTCAACCTATCCATTACCCTAGGGGTAATAATTAGGCGAAGTGTTCAGATAAATATTATGATTTACTGACCAATCTGAAACTCTTAAACCAACAAAGGCAAAAGCATTATTAGAAATAATTGAATTAGGTGTACCAAACCTGGAAATTCTATCCTAATAAAAGTTTAAAACCGATGTTTCATTTGCATCTCTTACTATGATTGCTTCAGTCCACTTCGTAAAGTAGTATGTGGCAGTTAAAATCCATTTGTGCCCAGCACTTGAGGGTGGATTGATTGGACTGATAAAATTGAGTCCCCACTTTCCAAATGGCTGCTCAACCTAAATTGGATTCAGGGGTAGGGTTGCTAACTTTTGTTTTCCTACAAAAAGTGAACATTTGGCACATTTTCTAACATAAGTATGAGCATCCTTGAAAATATTTGGCCAATAATAGCCTACTTTCATAATTTTTAGAGCTGTAGTACATGGTGCAAAATGACCTCCAGTAGGTCCATCATAGAATTCTTTAAGAATTCTTTTAGTCTGATCTGGATAAATACATATGAGAAAAACACCATTGAAATCTTTCTTATAAAGAACACCATCAATTCCTGCATAAGGAATTGCTTGTAACCTGTAATATCTTCATTTGGACTTATCCAAACCTTCTGGACAATCTCCAGTATGCAAGTAATGGATCATCCGATGGATCCAATCAGCTGGAATAACTAAAACAATAGGTTCTTCTTCATTATTCAAAATTGTAGCAACTTCTTCACTGCTGTCATTTTTTGCAAGCTGTTCGCACAGTCCTTTACCTCGAACAAGCTTGGTAACCTTTATATTGATATCATACTCCATGACTTTGGTTATCCAACCTACTCTCTTGCCATTAATGTCCTTATTCAGCAGAAACTCCTTGACTATTGGGTGAGCTACCAGTAGATGTATCTTATTATTAGACATCATTTGTCTGAATTTTTTGAGACTTCGCACTATAGCGAGCACATGCCTCTCAACAAATGAATACCTGGTTTCATAATCATGTAAAACTTGACTAAAGAAAGCTATAGGTTGCTCCATACCTTCATTATTTTGCTAATAGAGCATTGCGGAGAAAGTATCCACTCATTTGAATGTGTATAGTATGAAATTTTTATCAAAATTTGGATTGATAAGAGTAGGGGCTGCTGCAAGTGCCTCTTTAATTTGCTCAAAACTGTTCTTTCCTTCTTTTGATCAGCTGAATTGAATGTTTTTCTTCAGCATGGTTGTCTATAATAAAGCTGCAACATTGGGAATAAACCTCCTCATAAAGTTTATTCTGCCTAGAAAGCTCTGCAAACCCTTTTTGTGAGTAGGCAGTGGTAAAGCCAAAATGACTGCAATACATTCTGGGTCAATAATACCATCTTTTGAAACAATGTAACCCAGAAGCTTACCTTCGTGAATAGCAAAAATGCTCTTCTTTGGATTCAAAGAGATTCCATATTCTCTACATCTCTCGAATATCTATCTAAGATGACTAAAATGTTCATTTGCATTTTGTGAGAAAACAGTGATATCATCTAAGTAAACAAGAACAAATTTGTTTATCAAACCTTGGAGAGCCATATCCATCGCTCTCTGAAATGTGGCTCCTGCGTTTGACAATCCAAACGACGTCTTTCTGTAAGCCATAGTACCCCACTTGGTGGTAAAGGCTGTCTTATACTGATCTTCCTCCTTAACCAAGATTTGGTTATAACCTGAATATCCATCCAGCAATGAAAACCTTTCTAATCCTGAAACAACCTACAATATTTGCTCCATTGAAGGCAGTGGATAGTGATCCTTGAGTGAAGCTTTGTTTAGGTCACAAAAATCAACGCACGGTCTTATCTCTCCACTCTTCTTTCTGACAAGCACCAAATTTGATACCCAAGAAGTGTGCTTGATTGGAAATATTATACTGCCTTCAATTAGCTTGTTTAATTATGTTTTCATCAAATGTTCTAACTTTGGATTCAGGGGCCTCTGCTTCTGTCTTACTAGTTTTGCGTTGGGTTCAAGCTCAATTGTATGTTGAGCCAACTCAAGGTTGAAACCCTTCATATCTCCATACTACCAGGTGAATATGTCACTAAATTCTTGACAAAGCAAGATAAAGGCCTATTGTTCTACCTTTGTACAGACTTTTCCAAGCTTAAGCAACTTGTCCTTGAATATTTCTATTAATTCGTAATGCTCTTGCTTCACTGTGATGCCTGATTTATCTCTTCTAACCTGGTCATCAGTGTTGAAGATGGATTCAAGGGTCACCAAACCCTTTGGCAGCTTGTTAGACTTAAGTTGCGTGATCTAATCACTATATGGCTGATCAAATTTTCACTTATTTCTAGCAGCAAACTTTGCTTCTTCCATCAGAAAATGAACTATTTGTTCATCACTATCGAAAATCTGCCAACTTACATTATTATCAGGTACTGAAGGTCTAACAACTACCTTCACATATTGTTGTACCTCCACATTATGAATTTCAATCGAAATGTCAAACTATGACCCTAAAGCAGCAAGTTTATCAGCTTGCTTATTTTGAATTCTTGGTACTAATTACAGATTAAATGCAGCAAACTCCTCAATTAAGTCCCAAACACGATGTTTATACAATTTCAGCAAATCATTCTTTGTTAAATTCATATTTCTAACTTGATTTGCTATCAATTCTGAATCACCATACACCTGTAAGCACTTAATTTTTCTTTTTCTAGCCCATTCTAAGTCATGTATTAATGCTTCATACTCAACAACATTATTAGAATAGCTGAAAGCAAATCTAAAAGCTGAATAATACCTGTCTCCTTCAGGAGAAATCAAAACAGCTCCTCCACCAGCACCAATTTTACTTCTGGATCCATCGAAATACATCTTCCAAAGTTGATCAATCTGTTGTACTTGTTGTTTTTCCTCCTTGACCAGATTTGGAAAAGTTACATCAATTTCCTAAATCATATAAATGCCCAAACCTACTTCGTCTATGAGATTGAACAGTTCAACCTTGTGATTCTCGACTGCCCACTCATCTAGATTTATGTCAGAAATGCCTTCTATAAGTACAATGGGGTCGAGGGTCATGGATTGATCCTCTTGATCATGGAAAGCTAGGTTTGCATTTATGGGATTCAGAACATAATGTTCATTATGGTCTTTAGCTAGTGATTCTGACTTAATCATAACTCTAGTAATATATCTGGTTCTGAAAAATATGTGTGACCAGTCTAATGACAGATAACCACCTAATTTTGCGGTGAAATCTCTAGATAGGCAAATAGAAAATTAAGGTGGGAGATCAATGATATATATGTCATGTGAAATTTAAAAGTTGGGACAGGCATGCAATGTAAGAGGCAATTTTTTAATAACTCCTACAGACTTTACAGTTGTACCATCCAACTGAACTACCCCTTTTTACAATGGTTCATACTCAATTCCTAACTTATCTACCAGTTGTTTAGGCATAATTGAACTGCTTGCTCCACTATTGATCATGCAGTTATGCACTATGTTATCACCAATTATCAAGCTGACATAAAAAGGTGTTAGTTTTACCTCTTTAGCTGGCAGCTCCTGCTTTTGATCTGAACTGTTTGCAAGAACTCTTTGTTGTTCTTTATTTGTTTCGTCAAAAATTGATATCTTAGCCAAAGCCTCCTACAAACTTTCTTTTTTTCCAGGCAGGCGTAATGCATCTAACATGGTAATGCCAATAGTTTCCTTTTTCATATGTTCAACAATATTGAAAGAAGAAACACCAACCTTTGACTATACTTTTTGAGCAGCAGTGTCTGTTTGTGTTGCTTGAGGCTGGAACTAAATTTTAGGCTATTCTTTTGATGGTCCAACTTGCTGTCTTGGTAAAATTTGAACATTCTGAGTTGGAAGAGGCTGAACCTACCCCTATTGGGCTATAAAATCTTGATTTTTTTGCTGAACAACAGGTTGTTTGTCTTTTTTTGCCTGTTATTTATCAGGAACAACTTGTCTTAGATCAAATGCTCTTTTCTTGGCCCTCGTATTGGCTGTAATAGAAGTGGTTGACTAATTTTGACTTTGCACATGATTAACTCCATAAAATTCACTTCTTTGCTAGTTCATCATGGCAATGTCAAGGTCACTCTGCTGTGTTTGATCATCCTATTGATTGTTGTCCTCCTTAGTTGTCTTTTCAGAAGCAGCATAACCATTTTGCACCATAAGGGCTTGATTAATCACCCTATTCATGCAAGTAGACTAATTATGAGGCTGATTGCAGGGATAGCACAACACGTAATCATGTGCTAATTTTTTTTGTATTGGCATCAGCTCTTTTAAAGAGGTAGTAGCAGTTGGATTAAATGGATGATTAGGCCTAAAGTTGAAATTCCTCTTTTGTCCCTGGTAATCAGCTTGATAAGCAAGTCTATTTGTTTGAAATGATGACTGATTAGGCCTGACATTCTGACCTTGCTAGTTTTTAAGGCTTACAAAGTTGTTACTCATAGTTTGTAGTAACTTGGCCATTTGTTGTTTGTCATTTATTAACTGTTGTTGAGTATCTTTAAGTCCTTGCAAGTCAGAATTTGCTGGAACAACATTATTTTGTGTTGATGTTTGGAAACCTAAGGCTGGAACAGCAGGTATAGTGGCTATAGGAGGTACTTGAATGGGTATAAATGGTTGTACCTCTGGGAAAATCGACATAGGGGGTCTTGGGGTGATTTTACCAGCTTTTATAAGGTTCTTTTCAACTCTAATAGCAATGTCATATATTGCTGGTAATGTTAACCCACCCATTGAATGTATCATTAAAGCAATATCACTATGCAATGATCTAAGGTAATACATAAAAGCGTGGTCAGGAGTTGGCCTTACCATTACTGGAATTTGATACCATGTCCTTTGAAATCTGAAGTTAAAGTCCATTATCTATTCTTGTGGTGCTCTCTTTATAGTCATCATCTGTTCGACTAGAGATAAATGATCGGACTTATCTAAAAATTGTTTTGTCAACTTGTCTCTTAAATCATCCCATGTTGGGATGCTATTGACTGGTAAGCCATGAAACCACTGAGATGCTTTTCCCTTAAATGATGCTGCTAATAACATCAAAGCTACATTCTCCTGAATCACATGATGAACTCCACATAATGAAGCTACGTCTCTAATATGCTCAATGGGCATAGTCTAATCCTCACCAGTAAAAAAGGGTAGACTTTTTAGTTTTGCAACTGGTATATCATCGTGTTGAGCCAGATCCAATGGGCTGCCCCCATTAAATGGAACAAAAGCATGTGCTCTGGCTATCGGAGCTACTAGTATTCTAAGATTTACAGCTTGTACAATAGGTATAGGTGAAACCGGTACTTGGTAACTTGGTGAAGCTGAAAATGAACTTGGTTGCCTTGCTAACAATCTGCCTCTTCTTCTTAATATGTAAACTAATAGTTTTTGTCTTAGAACCGAAGAAACTGATTGCTTTCTTGAAGGCTTACCAGGTGTTCGCTTGGTTGTCCTTCCTCTTCTCTTTGGCGAAGACAGCTGCAAATATTCAAACAAAGAAGAACTTCTTGTCTGAATATTTTTCATAAGCTATTTGCACTTGATCTGCTAGAAATTGAGAACAGAGTCGCTAGGTATATGAAAATAATCCTATGAACGGCTAAAATACTGTTGTATATACCAAACAACAGCTTGAACTATAAAATTCTTGCTTTTAAAAGTGATTCAGAGTCCCACTGGGCATGCCAAAAACTGTTGTCAATCAGATTGCAACCGAATGCTTGAATAATTAAATTCAACAATCTGTTGAAACATGGGAACTATCTTCAAGCTGTGGGTATACCTATGGCGAAGATAGACCTCCAAATTCTAGGCTAGTTCCTATATGATAATCAAATTAATAACTAATAACTTGGCTGGAAAAAGGATAGAAGTATGTAAAAATGCATGTAAAACTGTAAATTAATGGTGATGCACCTAATTGACAAAGACTTGCAATTATGATTCACAATAAACTTCTTAGTACTTCAATCTGCACGACCTAATTTGATAATCTAATCACCTGAATGCTTTAAACATAGGCTTTGATTTAATGCAATCTTGAGGGAAAAACTGGTTTTCACGACTAAACTGGTTAATCAATACATAGATAGTGTATAACCAATGAATTTAAATTAAACTTCATACAGATACTTATGAATGAGACAAAAAAATCAAAGGCTTCCGAACTGAAAACACAATAATTCTTCGATCAAATCCTACACAATAACGATGCCTGAAATCTTGAAGGAAAAACTTTGAAAATGTTGGAAAATAAATGAATCTTCTACTAAATAACACAATTTGAACCTGTAAACCTACTATTGTATTAATCCATAAATATGAAAGCTGAGTTACAAGATGATTCACTTTGCAGAATGCAAAGGCTGAAAAACAAGAACAAGAGGAAAAAGATAAACTTTTTCTAAAATATAGAAAGAGAATGCACCTCAAAGTGCATGAACATGAAACTGAAAGTCAATTTCACTGTCCAAATGATAACTCCAAGGAAAAATCCTTTACAAAAACAAAAATCCCTGAAAATAAGGTTCAAACTCATGCAAAAATGAGTGAACTCAGTCTTGAACTTGCAGTCATAATGTATGCAACTAAAGAGTAGCTAGAACTGAACTGGAAATCCATGAAAAGTAAGTCCAAGCATGTAAAAATTGCCTCGTTTGTATCAATCTTCCCATGATGACTTGAATGACTAATCTTCAGTTGATAATTTGATGTGGAAATGAAGTAAAATTCCAAAAATCTTCATAACTTGCATGATTAACTCTTCCAGTTAGCTCTACTTGTATCTACATGCAACTCCATAATATCTTTTACTTGCACTTTAAGATGCTAAATTAATTAAATGATTTATACTATATCATTTAATTAATCAGCTTACATTGATTAATGCAAAAAATAAAAGATCAATGTCAAATTAAAAGCTTGAGTCCCATTTAATGACTTTCATATATTATACTTGGCATATATTTCACAATATATTTTCTCCCTTAATAAATATTTGCGACCACCATGCAATATTGTAAATATTTTACAATAGTCAACCATTATCACCATGCATATTATAAACACTTAGCATATATTTTACAAGTTCAGCTCTAAGTGTATATGAGAAAGGCCAACCACACCATCATTAGGCTCATCGACTTAAAAGTCATGGCCATGGTGAAAATTAAAGAACGTAATGATTTTATTAAAATTATTAGAGAAAAAGAAAAACATCAAACCTATGTCGATTTAGGGCAGACAAAAAAAATCTAACCCTAATCATTCCTTTCATTCTCACTTTGCAACCTCTGGAGTTTATGCTATGCCGCCACCATGTTGGGTCTCTGGATTTGGGGCTCAGCCTGCACCCTTGCTTGGCTTTTACCATGGAGATGCTGAAAGAAGAGTGTGGTAAGTCTTTCTTTGCACAGGAAACAAAAAAATCCTCATATCCCATGTATTTCTAAATCATTTTCTGGCCTCTAAGCCATGGCCAATGTCTTAGTTTTCTGATATATCTCTTTGTGTTATTCTCTTTTCCCTGTTGATCTCTACATCTTGTTGGCTCTGGCCACCATGAGAGCTCAGTTCATGTATAAAGCAAGGCTCAAACTCAACTCATCCGCGACCTATTTGGTCATCTACAGGCGTAAATGGTAAGTTTTCCATTGTCTCTTTGCTTCCTTCTTAATAAAAGCTTTTGAAATCTTTTTACTTGGAATGGTAAATATTCATGAGCCTTTAGACTACAGCCATGCTTTTCTTGACCTGGGTACTTTGAAACAAACTATATTATAGTCACAGCCCTTATATCTCTTCTGAACATTTCCATCTCTAAGCATATATTTGAATACCCCACTGTATTTGTATCCCATATTTTGGGTATTATGTATTGCTTGAAAAGCCAAGGTTGCGGCTGTATGGTGACTTTTATGGGTTTCACTTGCTTTGAATGAGCTTGGGATTTCTTTAGTTTATAAGCTTGAATATTGATATCTTTCCTGCTCTTTATGCATATATAACTTTGTAATCTCCATCCGTCTTATCTCCTGTAGGAGTATATACTTTGAAAACTTTTACTTTATCTAAACATTGTTGCCTATGTCATCCTTTTACACTCTTTAATGTATAGCAATACTTTTTGAATAAATCTTCTGATGAGGTAGCATTACTATATCAACACTCATGAATAGCTCATCTTATGAATTGGAAATTGTTGCATACTAATATGGCTTCACTTTGTTGTTCCCCATTGAGTCTTTTGTAGACTATATATGTGCTTTGAAAGAAAAAAATTAAATGCCTCTTGATGTTATCCTTTCCTTCAATGTAAAGAGGCTTTGTACCTAATTAGTATGCAATGTAAAATGCAAAACAGAGCTGAAACAGAATTTCAATGAAACTGATGATCTCTTTAACTGTTCTTTTATTTTTTTGTTACATTTTGCAGCTGATGTTTTGAATATCTTTGTAGACAGTGACTGTCATTCTCTTCAGATGCTCCATCTATTGTTAATGTTGATTAACATTTCTCATCACTATGAACCTTCATGAGTGTTCTCTATAAAATGTTCCTTTTCTTGCTAAGGCTGTCTACTTCAAGCGTATAATTCTACACTTTGAAATTAATGTTACTATTCATAGTTGTTGCTCATTCTCCATGCCATATTGTTACAAATCTATTTCTCTTGAGTCTTCTGTAGACTGTTTATGTGCTTCGGAGTTGTAGGAAACAACTTGATTGCTAAATGTTTTGCTTCCACTTGACACTATGCAACGTTGTCCCAAATCTTTACTGCTCTTATACTGGTGCAAGTTTATTCGTCATTCCACCTTGTAGCTGTGAGTTCAATATTTATCCAAATCTCAAAAAATACTAAGGAAGCATCCCTTGGTAACCTGCACTTACTTTGATGAAAGACTTATGTGTTTGTCCCTTAGACTGCAATCTCTTTCATGGTTGTACCATGTATTTAATAAGCATTGTTACAAATTCAGATAACTTGCATATGTGATTGTTAAGAACAGTTATGATAACTTGATACCTTGTTCTCCTTTCAATTCAAAGGAAGCTTAATGCCTCATCAAAATGTAAATATGGTTGAAAGGCAAAGCTAAAACAAAGGATAATAAATGTAATCAATGATCTCTTGATTTATTTTCTTTAATTATTCTTTTGAATGATAAGCAAAAGATAATTTCTTAATCTGTTTTCATCATGTTGAATTAGACTTCTTGATGACAGTCCTAGATGATGACTATTTCTTTGAACCTTAAATAACTCTCATATATGATGTGAATGAGAGGTGTCCTTTTGATATGTCGGGCTCTACCCTTGTGGGAGACCGTTTTGCTCCACATATCTTATGTAAATAATCACGATCATGATGCACCTGTTCCCGCACATTGAAACAAACAAGTTAGTAAAAATAATTGAAGCTCAAAGCTTCCATTGAACTATGTTTTTCTTGATTGTCAACCTTTGTAACTCAATCATTTGGTGAATGCCTGATTGAATATAATTTACATTCATGTTGGTAGCGTAGGCGTAGATTAGAATGTAATTCATCATTGCTTAGAGTGAACCTCTAACACCATCCTTTTACAATTTTGCAAGTTCATGGAGAGTGGAAATGAGTTTGTTGTAGCTTGGAGACGTGATGACTGAAGACATCAAGCGAAAGTGATTCATCATCACAGGCAATGATGAATTGCTCCTCTTCTTTGCGCTTACATTATTTTTCAGTAGTGTAGCTTTCATTGAATTTTGTATTCACTATTTGATTGTCATAATCAAATTCAGTTACTCTTGCGGCTTGTGCGAGATTCAACATTTTTACAAAATGAATAAAAGGTAGTATTATGCAAATTTTCAATTTTCTGTTGCAAATACTTGCACAATAAAACTGTAATTCAAATGTAATCTGATCTTTATGATGAACAATGAATACTTTAGCAGCAAAACTTGAAATATTTGTACCTATCAATGATGAGTCTGACTCAGCTCTACCTGTTTGAGCTCATAGTGAAAAATAGGTAATAGTTCTATTTTTGGATTTCTGATGTTTTGACATTTTTAAGGATTTTTTATGTGTTTTGGATTTTTTTTTCTTGAATTTACAATTTTTGAATGTTTTTGGATTCTAGCTGTACAGGATTTTGATGTTTTTGGATTTTCGGCTATACAAGATTTTGGATGTTTTTGGATTTTATGATTTTGCAAGTTTTTTTGGATTTTTGATAAGATTTTAAGGTAAACAATATGTAGATTAGGATGTCGATGTCACGTTGTGAGATATAAGACATGGATCAAGAGTTATTTGAAACCAAAGTGCAATAACTTGCCCCCAATGTCTAGCAATGCTTCATCTGATCAACATACAAACCAAGATAGGTAATGTAGATGCAAAGAATTCAACAAAATTTTATCATGCTAGAGATGGGCTATGGGACTTCATGAGATAAAATGGTAAAGAGCCTATCAAGAGTTTTCCAAGAGTAGAGTTGAAGTATACATCTAATCTTTGTCAAGATCAAGATAATCTGGAATATCTGGATGAGTCTGGATTGGATGGATGGAAGGGACATTAGATTTATCATGACAAGGATGAGATGCTTCTATCTAAGAAGGATCATATAGATGTTCAATTCTACTCATGACATCTGTTTTCCAGGTTTTCATCATAGTAATTTCCCAAAGTGCCACCGTAGTGGTTTCCACTGGAGGACGATTTTTATTTTTTACTATTTTCTTGATTTTTTTAATTTTTTTGAAAGTTTTACCCTCATGTTGAACCACCTGGTTGAATTGATGTAGAGGCCACTGTCATAGCATGCCAATGATATTATGCTTGAAGCAGTTTCTTTTCTAAGATACGAGCACTTGAATGAAACCTTGAAGAACTTCGATTTTCCTTGTTGCTACCAGAATTAACCTTGTCTATGTGCACACATTGTGATAAAGTGCCTTCAAAATCCTTATGATGAAGGGTAGCTGCCAACACATAATCAATGCAAGAATTAGATATCATGAATGGAGTGTACGGTGTCATGAATGAAGGAATATGAGATGGATTGGTTGATGGTTCAGAATCTTTGACTCTCCAAACTTGGGAAGATGAGCAATGATGGGTGGGAATAGAGGTTTTCATGGAATTAGGACCAACCACTAGATATAATTTGTTCCTTGCTCTAGTAGCATGCTGTTGTATTTGAGGAATCTTTTGATGGATACATTTACCTTTTTAATGTTGCCCCATAGTTTCTTTGACTAATAGAGTTTTAGAGGGACGATTTTCTTTATTTTTCTTTGGTATCCATTTGTATTTGCTCTGTCCCTTTTGTGTTACTGCTTCATTTTCTTTGATGATCTTTGCCTTTCTTTGATAGGAATTATTCTTTTGACATTGGTCCCAATTTGTGTATGAGATTATGGATGATTGTCAACTCATGATATGGCTAGTTGTAGCATTAACTATATTTTCATCATAAGAATTCTTCAAACCCCATATGCCAATGTTTGTTGTAGATGATTGCCCCTGGCGTTGTGAAGGTATTATCAATACCTAATCCTTTTACATAATAATGTATCCTCTGATCCATAGCCACTGAATATGACTTGTCATGAACACATGATATTGTTATGGGTTCCTATTGTTCAAGAATATGAATTGTATGCTCTAATTCTATGATATCACTATCTATTGATACTGCTTCAAAAGATGTGGACATTGACTCAAACGATGTCGATGATGCACAATCACTATAAGAATCAAGAATCTCAACTATTGCTTGTTCTTATGTAGGAATACCAAGAGTGGGAGACTCTTGTTTTGGATGAAGAACGTTTATATGTCTGTTAGAAATAAACATCTCAAGGGTGATATTGAAGACATCTTTGCATTTTAAAATGGTTTGGGAGATGCCCCTTAGCTCTTGGTGAAACTTTAGGGATAGGGGTTCTTGATCTTGACTCAATTCGGAGTATCTTTCATTATCCTCAACAGCCTCTTCTTGACATGATCCTTGGGTGGATGATATATCATTAGTAAATGACTCTTCACAATAGTTTGTGGGTATGGGTGCAATAAGGGATATTTCTTGCTCGTTTGGAACTTCTTCAACATGTCCAATCATTGAGTCATTATGGGAGATATATTGCAATCTAATACCCACTTGATGTCATTAGAGTATGAAATATTGCTAAACATTGTTGATGGGTTTGGACTTTGTTTTAAAATTGTATCTTGATGCATATATAATTCCTCATGTGATGAATAAATATGTCCAACCATGGTATCATGGGTATGGTTTACGTTATTTGAGGTTGATTCCCTTCCCGAATTTTTTTCTTTTGTATGATCAGGAATAGGGTTTGTGTAAATTTTCAGATTTTCATTCTTGGATTTTTTTATCAACATAAATGTCTCCTTGTTCAATAAGATCTTCTTTTAGATGTTTGAATCTAAAACAATTTTGAGTGTTATGACCTTTGTATCGATGAAATTCACAAAAATGATCATCTTTATAGCTACGAGGTTTGACTTGTGGCTCTTGATAGTTTGAGAAATCTAGGAGTGTGATAAGATTAGACTGTATCAACCTTTTCAACACATCCCCCATAAGTTCTCTTAAGGGAGTGAATTATCGCTTAGGAGCACTATTTGTTCTTTGTGTTGGCAACACAAGGGCAGACAACTGAGAGGGTGGGGGTGAATCAGTTGTCACAAAATTTCAAACTTATTCAACTTATTAACCTTATTCTCAGATCTGATCAATAACCATGAAAGCATAAATCAAAAACACATCAGAAACACACATAACACCAAGATTTTTTGTGGAAACCTTGTTAGAGGAAAAGCATGGTGGAGGTCAGTCCACAAGATTATACCCTGTTAAAAGTATAAAGAATGAAATGGATAATGAACATGCATTTAGGCACACTACCTAGAGCTCACTGCTCAATTACAGAAAGGCTTACTGCCCAAAGGAAGACACACTGTCTTACAAAGATTTGGATTACATCCACATGAATTTGAACTAAGAAAATAGCATCTGCAAATGCCTAATTACAGTTCTGGTTAAGCACATGAACACTTCTTCACTCTTCTTCACACTCTTCTCTACCTTCGAAAGATTTAGAAAATTATTCGTGCACACCATGCCTTCAAATGGTATAAACAATCACTTATATATATCTGCAACAAGAAATTACATTGCTACATGTCGGCCTTAATAAGATAATAAGATGAATACAAATTGTTGGCCCAAAACATTAAAGATTATTAATGTAAATCAACCAAGGTTGGCCATAACATAGTGAAGACCTAAAACAAAATTCTCAAACATGAACCACCTTCAAAAATTATTCCACAAAGATTCACAGCACGCTACAACACCTTGTTGGCCAAGAACATGAAAAACATGAACACACAAGAGAAAATCTTGAATCGTGAGCACAATGATCAATGCAAATGTGCAACATAGATAAAGAATGATATAGAAACATCCACAAACATCATGAATCATTAGAGAAGCATCCACAACAACTGAACTTACTAAAATTACATCATCTTCATTCAAGAACACCAACTGAAGTAACAAAAAATTTGTCAAAATAAAAATATTCATAACATGATCAAATCTTCACAAGATCTCTGAAACTTAACGTGGATAAACTAGATATACTTGACAAGAAACACTTTAATCCACAACCTCTGATCATCAACGTATTGAGCCCACCAATAGATTGAACTTCACTTCACCACTGACAACCTGCAACTTATTTCATTACAATTTTCTCAATATCCTCGACATATACAGCTTATAAGACATTAATGCCAATAGTGTTAACATCAATGACAACCACATATCAGCAACACAACCACAACATCCAATACTTTGTTTTCCACATTGAGTGTTTGCAGTTTTGATTGTTGTTTGATTGTTTGACGGTGATGTGTATGGTTGTTTTGTATTCATGGTTTGGGTGTTTGCTTGCCTAGGAGTAGTTAAGACCACCTTTGTATCAACAACACCATCACTAGTAACATTCTTGTTCTTGGCCCAAAAGCGAGGTTTTCCATTAGAACTATTGGATGGGTGGTTGTCTCTATATACTTGTGTGTTTCCCTGTGAGTTTAGAGCTCGCTCGATGTTGAGGGCCCTAGAGACAACCTCATCATAAGTGGTGATACATTGCATTTTTAAGTGGAATGATAGATTTGGATCAACATTTACTATGATAATTCCCACTTGTTCATCAAGAATGGTCCACTTTCTCTTTCTAGCTTTTTTCCTCCATCATTGTAAGAAATTGGTGAAATATTCTCATTTGTTTTGGTTGAGAGTATACAACTCTTCTAAGCTTTTTGATATGATAATTCACACCTGTTGTTCATCGGGAATGGTCCACTTTCTCTTTCTATCTTTTTTCCTCCATCATTGTAAGAAATTGGCAAAAGATTCTCCTTTGTTTTGCTTGAGAGTATACAACTCTTCTAAGCTCACATCCATGTCAAGATTGAAGAAGTGATCTATGAATTTATCAATGATTTCTTAGAAGGTTTTGATGCCTAGAGGTAACTGTGAAAACCAATCCATGGCAAGACCTGTTAAACTTTGTGGGAAGAATTTCTTTAACTAGGAATCATTATAGGCCACTTCCATGCACATGACATTGAATTCCTTGACGTGATCCATAGGATCTCCTCTCCCCTTGTATTTATCAAATTTGGGAACCTCAAAACCAGGAGAGAAAGGTACCATTGTGATGTTTTGATTGAATGGATATGGACATAGGTTTTATTGTGTATGGGGCTTCTTCATTTTTCCCATCTAGATATCTTGTATTTCTTGTGTTAACGCCTTAAGTTGTGATGCTACATCATCTTGCGGATTTTGTGCAGGAACATATGTTGTGTATTGTGCGATGGCGGATGGATTGTATGTGGGATTTTGATATGATGAGGTGTTGTATGGTGTGTATGGTGGTGTAGGATATTTTGAAGGTGATTGTGGTGGAGGCATATATGTTCCTAATGTGTTCATATTGGCGATGTTTTGTTGAGGGTTATAGTACAAACCCTATTGTTGTTGTTCTTGTGTGAGCAATTATTGTTGTTGGGTATACTGTTGAGATTATTGTTGGGCTTGTTGTTGTTGGTGGGCCACTAGGGCTACTTTTTGTGCTACTAAGGTTGCTTGGTGTGCTTGTTATTGTTGTTAGGCCACTAGGGCTTGTTGTTGGGCTTCTTCTTGTTGTTGTTGTGTTGCTAAGGTTGCTTGTTGCCTTGGTTTAACATTCCTTGTAAAATGTTGGATGGAGGAATGTAAGTTTGAGGTCCCATTTGATTTTGCATGACGTGAGGGACCAATGGTAAGGATGATAATGGTACCATTTGGTATTGTGATGTCAATGGCACATTAGTACCTTGATTCAATTGATTTAAAGGGTTCTCTTGACCTTTGTGTTGAGGTTTCCCTTGTGTTTGATATGGGACCAAGGTATTACCTTGGTTGATGGGGTTTGTGATCAAGGGGTTGTTTTGATTTGGATTGATGATAGATGGGTTTGATGTGGATGGTGGATTGACTTGATTAGCTTGGGTCACCTTTTGTTTTGATGTGTCGATGGGGTTGTTGGAACCACTTGTTAAGGGTTTCTTGCATGATGGTGTTAACTTTCCCTTTTAATATTTGAGGCACTTGGTTCACATTACCTTGTATAACGTTAGGCATACTTGGGGTATTTGTGGTGATGGATGAAGATGGTTGCACTCAAAATGTTGATGTCATTGTGGCATCATGGAATATAAGTGTTTTTCCAAATGTGGTTGTCCAACTTGTGTTTTGGGGAAGGTTGGTGGTGTAATGTCGCAAAATTGCACCTAGGGGAAATTCCAAATTTTTGTATTTTTGCCTAGCATTTATGGCACCTTAGAGCATTAATGAAAAAAATACCATGAGTCAAAATTTCATGATTCTACCTCCATGTAGACTTGTGGCAGAGCAACAGAAGCTTGATGACACGTTTCCCAAAAATATAGGCTTCGAATGCCTATGTGGCGCGCAAACGTTTATGCAATGCTCTAGTGTCTTAGTGGTTTTTGAGTTCAAAATAGGGAATCTGTAATCCTAACTCTTTTAACACATGTCCTAGAAATTGGATTTTGGATGTAATGACTCTTTTCCACCTTACATGCATTAAAAACCCCTTTCTTGCTCTCATTTGGGGTTGGAAGTCATTCATTCAAGGTCTCTTACTACTTCCTCCAGTTTTGAGTTCTCTTCATCCTTGATAGTAGCACTCTTACAAGCAAAGCCATGCCAGACTAAGGTCCTTCCAGCAGCAATATCTCTCAAAGTAAGCACTCAATGGTGCATCTGTGTGCTCTGGAGAGGGTCTAGGCCCGTGCGTAATGCTCTCTCTCTCTCTCACCTTCCTTTCCTACTTGTTTATTTACTATCTCGTGGTGTGGGTTCTACTCCGAAAGTGGGTTTTTCTTTCACCACACACTTTGTTTACTTCATTTGCACTTCTTTCCAACTTGGTTGTCCATGGACATGGGAACACCAAAACAAGGGTCTAACTGAGGTAGGCCCCTATACATCCCCAACCTTTTCCCCTTGTTCTTCTATGTGTAGGTGCAAATCGGAGCTTGGAGTGAAGAGTTGAATGTCCAATAAAATGTAAGCTCTCTCCAAGTCCCCTTGTGTTTGTTATAGTTTATGGCTTCCTATTCATTTATTTCATGCAGTACCTCATAGATCTAAGCTTAGAAGTGAATCTTGGTTTTGTCTGCTTGGGCTCTTGAGCCCTTTGTTGCTTACGATGTCGGCGTGTCTTTTAGATGACAATGCACCACGTTGGAGTCCTAAAACCGCATTATTGTCTTTTGGCCGAGAGCTCACTCATATGAGGCAGAGATCTTGGGGTTTCACTCTCTCAGGATATGGAGTAACTTTCTCAGAAACACAACTCAAAGTATACTTCTCTACATTTTCATTGACTTGCTTAAATCGAAGTGTATAAGGGAAATTTGTTCCCTGGTGATCTCTTGAGAATGAAGAGACCTATGTGTAGTGAATCCCTCTTATATCACATTTTATTGAACCCAACATGAAGAACATCAGATCTATTTTCATGATGTTGCTTGCTTATAATAATCCCTTTTTTGAAGAATATTTCGATAAGTTGGAGGACGCTCGTGATGACTTCTTAGGAGCACTCTCCCCTATCTGAAAATATTTTGAATGAACTCCCTCTTCGCAAGCTGAGGAGTTGGTAAATGTGGTTGTGGTTTTCGTGGCTCCTTTGAGCCCTAAGAAACCCATCATTTACGTGACCCTGGCTAAACTATCCTCTAGGAAGAACTATTTTGTCTATGGGATTTCATGTCGTAGTGATTCATTAAACCTATATTTGAGATTCATGAAAGCTATGAACTCCACTTCCTATAATGTTGTTGGGCACACATATAATACAAGGAGAAATAAATAGAACTTGGATCAACAACCTCCTATTCCTACATCACAACCCACTCAAGTTCCTACTTCTTTACCACCTTCTCAACCAAACCTTCCTTCAACACCTAAACCTCTTATCAAAGCACCAGGTGATTACGATCTTGTTAAGCAACTTCGTATTACTCCAACTAATATCTCACTTTGGGACTTGCCTCAGACCACTCTAGTTTACCAAGAGATGCTTCAGGAAGCTTTACAAAAGATTCTCTTGCTTGCCTATGCTAGGCCTATGGATTTTAATGCATTGTTGGCTCATATTCAAATGGATTCATCGAATATTACCTTCCACTCGCAAGAACTCCCACCTCTGGATGTGAAAAAGCAAGCAAACCCTTGATGATTATAATTAATGTTAATAATATCAGTATTAAGCGTACTCTCATTGACACTGGTCTGGCTCTCAACATTTGCAATATGGGCCTATTACCTAAGATTAAAGTCGATTCATCTTCTTTAGCAACCTCTTCTTTGTATATTTGCAAGTTTGATAATGTTGGCCTTCAAGCTCTAGGTACGATAATACTACCTTTGCAGCTAGGCCTCATTACCTTTCTTATGTTGGTTGATGTGATGCCCAGCTTGTTATCATATAATCTTCTCTTGGGGAGACCCTGGTTTCACACTTTGGGTGTTGTGACTTCTACTTTACACAGTTCTTTGAATTTAATCACAAATAATTGAGTGGTTACAATTAAAGCAGATCCAGAATTTGTTCACCTTTGTGAGTTAGCGGTTGTCGGTCATACTTCAGTTGTATCAACTCTTAATAATTGTATTCCATCTTTAACCGTTGATGTCATGGCATGTTCTTCATCGATACCCTCTGTGGAAGTTGTTCCTGGAGTGAGTGTCGGTAAAGATGAACCACCTAAATAAGAAGATCCTAAGTCTCCTTTGTCTCCCCATTCTTCCTCTCAATCAAATGCTTTCCTTAGTGATGACTGGGGCTCCTTGGATTTCTCTGAATTCTTTATCATGGAATACAAGGCAAACCCATCTTGCATAGATTTTCTAGGTACTTCTAACATAAAGATGGACGACACTCCTGCTTGGGAAGAGAAGTGTGATCCTATTCAGGAGATCACACCTTCATTTGCTAAGGAGAGTAATCATTCTCTTGCAAAGGAGGTTAACATTTTTTAACTAGGTAAAGTAGGTGGGAGTGCTCCCATAGAGACATTCCACATTCATTGGTGGAATGAAACACTCTACGTAGAGTTGCCACCTCCTGATCTTCTACAAACTCGTTATGGGTTTGGATATGAACTTGCCTCTCGATATAGCTATGGTCAAAAAGGCATAGGACGTATCGAACAAGGAATTCAAGTCCCTATCCAGTTTAAGCCACGACAACGATATTTGGGTTTGGGATGCTCTATTGAATGGTTTAAGAAAAAACCTTGGTGGAGTGTTAATATGATTTTAGCCAAGCTGTTGAGCTTGGTTCATCTTGAGTTAATAGAGGAAAGGGAGAAGGTTGAGAAAATCCCTTTAGATGTCTTCTCTTCAGATGAAGCATTGGGGGAATTCCTAGGTGCCTATTCCCTGTTGCCTTATTTTCATCACAAGAAATGATTCTCGTATCTCCTGCATAAACAAGTGTACTTTGGAGAATTTGTCTTGAATATTGATGAAGAGGACCCTCTATCTAACGTCATCAATGATGCTCTAATATCTCATCCCAAAGATCACAGTTCTCTCCTTAAAGGAGATACTGTCAAAGTCTCTATGGATCCTAAGTCCTCAAAAAAAATGATCAAGATCGAGAAGTGTCTCTCTTTGGAGGAAGCAGATGAATACTCTGATCTCTTTCATTCTCATTCAGATTCCTTCACTTGGATGTATGAGGATATGCCTGGTATTGATGAGACTATAGTGGTTCACAATATCATTTTATGTCTTGATGCCAAGTCAGTTAAGCAGAAAATTCAAAAGATCAATCCCAAGGTGGCATTGATGGTCAAGACTAAGATAAAGAAGTTGTTGAAAGTACACTTTATATGTTCGATTGACTACTCCCCTTGGATTTTGAATATAGTTGTTGTTAGTAAGCCTAATGGCCGTATTCATATATGTATTGACTTTCGAGATATTAATAAGGCTTCTCTTAAGGATTTTTTTTCATTGCCTAATATAGATATGATTGTGGACTCCACTGCAAGCCATGCATTGTTATCTTTTATGGATGGCTTCTCATGTTACAATCAGATCCGTATTAACCTAGATGATCAATACAAGACATCCTTCACTACCTCTTTGGGTACTTTATGTTATGTGGTCATGCCCTTTGGGTTAAATAACGCGGGAGCGACCTACCAATAGGTGATGACCTTGATATTTCATGATTTTATTCATAAGATCTTAGAAGACTATGTTCATGACATCTTGGAAAAATTGATAACTCATCAAGACCATGTGAAGAACCTTCATCTTATCTTTGAAAGGATTTGACTCTATAAGATGAGACTCAATCCCCATAAGTGCATCTTCAGCGTAGATGTTAGAAAGCTTTTGGGGTTCATAGTTTCTCACCGTGGAATTGAGGTTAACACAAATAAAATTGATGCCATTGTTAACATGCCTCCACTGAGGAATATCACTGAGTTGCAAAGTTTACAAGGGAAGATTCAGGCAATTTGTAGATTTATATCTCAATTGGCTAATCATACCCTTCCTTTCAATTGTTTATTGAAAAAGGATGTTTGCTTCATATGGGATGAAGAGTGACATAAAGCCTTTGAGTCAAGCAAAGCTTATTTGGCCAATCCTCCTATATTGATGTCGACTATGCAAGATGGACCCTTTTTTCTTTACCTTGTTGCATCACCATATGCCTTGGTAGCTTTGTTAGCTCAATATGATGACACGGGGAAAAACAGAGCGATCTACTACATCAGTCACATTCTAGTTGATTACGAAACTCGTTATTCCTACATGGAGAAGCAATGCCTCGCTCTTGTCTTTGCTACACAGAAGTTGAGACACTATCTTCTCCATGCTGAAACACATGTCATTGTAAAAATGGATCTCTTGAAGCATTTTTTCTCTAGTGCTGACCTTGTTGGGAGATTGGTGAAATGGGTTATGTTGCTTTTTGAGTTTGATATAAAGTTCGTTACTCTGAAATCAATAAAGGGTCAAGCGTTTGTCGATAAATTAACATACGCCCCCTCATCCCATTCCTTCCCAGGGTTGGATTTGTTTCCTGACGAGAATATTTTCACAATCAATTATGACCTTGAATGGAAAATGTATTTTGATGGATCAAGGTGTCAGACTGGTTCCAAAGTGGGTGTGGTCTTAATATCCCTAAAAGGTAAACCAGTCCCTTTATCCTTTTGATTAAATTTTCCATGCACCAATAACATCACTGAGTACGAATCTCTTATTGTTTGCTTGTGTGTTGTGATTGCACTAAGAATCAAACATCTTCATATACTAGGCAATCATGAGCTTATTGTGAATTAGATTATGGGGCCCTATCAAGCTAAATAAAGTAAGTTGTCTAGGTACAAATACCTCACTTTGTCCTTGCTTAATCGGTTCTCCTCTTTCACAATAGACAATATCCCTAGGAGAGAAAATAGACACACCAATGCCATGGCAAGTGTTGCTTCCTTGGTGCCTTCAGAAGAGGATACGAAAGAATACCACTTCATGGTTCAAGTCCTGCAAACCCCTGCGGTTTTTGATCAACTTGAATCCAAGTCTTTGGTGTGTTCTCATATAAACTCAGGAGAATGGTTTTCTAGTATATATAATTATTTAAAGACTAGAAACTTTTTCGATGATGTGACAAAAAATAATTGCACTCATATATGAAAGCTTTCAGCACATTATGTCATTTTATCTGATGTTCTTTATTGAAATTCCTATAATGGCTTGCTTCTTAGATGTATCATTAAAGAAGAAATACCCCTTTCCCTTAAGGAAGCTCATTCAGGCTCCAGGGGTGGGCATTTTGGTTGTAGATCCCCGGCGAGAAGATTGATACACATGGGGTACTATTGGCAAATGATGGAACAAGATTCCTTCAATTTTGTTAAAAAGTGCTCCAATTTCAACAACATAGCCGTCTTATTCATGCACCTGCTCAAGAGTTATAAAATCAAACATCTCCTTGACCGTTTGCAAAATGGGGGTTGAATATCATTGTAAAAATATCACCTCCTTTTTCCAAGGGACATACCTTTATTATTACCGCTATAGATTACTTCATGAAATGGGTCAAAGCTATTCCACTCCAATCCACAAACATTGAAGCTATCTATAGATTTCTCATGAACAACATTATTTCTCACTTTGGATTGCCTGCTACACTTGTTTCTAAAAATGGTACGCCATTCAAGAATAAGGAAGTAAAGTAGTTCTTAGAGAAGTTTCATATCCAACATAGGTTTTCTACACCGTACTATCCATAATCCAACGCTCAAGCAGAAGTGTCTAACAAAACTCTTGAACTCATTCTTTGTAAAAGAGTTAATAAGCATGGTAAGGATTGGCATATTCAATTAACATATGCTTTGTGGGCCTATCACGTGAGTGTTCATACGACGATAGGAACAATTCCTTACAACCTCGTGTATGGTGTTGAAGCTATCATGCCTTTAGAGTTGGAAATTTTGTCCTTACAGGTTTCCCTTAAAGGGTTAATTGATGATGAAACTTACTGGGTTAACCATTTGCATCAGCTAGAGATGCTCAACGAGTTCTAATTATAGGCCCTCTATCATCTTAAAGCTTATCAACGATCATTATCAAGACAATATAATTAGAGTGTGCTTCCTAGGACCTTTAAACTAGGAGACTTGGTTCTCTGTGAAAACAAGCAAAATGTAAATGCACTGCCTAATCAAAGAGGTAAATTTAGTCCTAACTAGTTAGGCCCTTACATTGTGATCTTCATGTATGGTTCAAGTGCCTATGGATTATCATCTACGGATGGAACACCTCTAAAAGAGCTCGTTAATGCGATGCATCTTCGTCAATACAATGTGTAGTGTTCCATGTGTCATTTATGTGGTGTTCTCTTTATGAAGGGGTAGTAGCACTGCACATATTGACATTGTTCATCAACACATTATGAATTTTTTTTTGTTATGATATGATCACGTGTGTGTGTGTGAGTGTGACATACATACATATATCCATGCATCACACTATATCTTTTAAGGCAATCAGATTAGCATTACATTTAATTAACATACAACCATGCGTGTTTATCATGTTAGCATCTAATGTAAACATACATCCATACAACAATATAACATCCATAGCATCAACATACATGAAAATAAAGAACACACACATCCAAACAAATTCCATGATATCAAAATAGATATGTCCATAAATATATACATGTGTATGAATTAAATGTCATGTACATGTATTGGGCCACTACTATAAAAAATGAGTGGTTGTTGAATATATGTCTATACGAAATATCTACAAGTATATATGTATGTGTATGTATCCCTCACTACATAAATGATGTACAAAAGCATGAGCCCTATGACTGTGGTGTGTGGCTCCTAGATCCCTCTAGCTCTGGTTGCTACTCTGGTACCCTCGGGAGAGGCTACACGATGGTCATGGAGTGGGGTCAATGCGAGCATGATATAGACAGAGCTACCTACATCCCCCTGATCTTTCCCAATAGGGAGCATATAGTCATCTTCGCTTGCCTCAACTCATCCCGTAACCACTGAACATCTATCAAGATCACAGTTGTCGACTACCCATCGAGGTCATCAAGATGGCTCTAGAGAAAATCACATGCCTACTCAGCGGCATCGGCCCTCCTCACTATTGTGTCTCGCTTGTCGAGCACCATCCGCAACTCCCTAGACAGCTGATCACACCGTCCTTGAATAGTAGTCATCTTCATAGTCAGTTGGATGATCTTTGCACCTCGCTCCTCGTAGGTGGTCCTTAGGCATGCTACTAGCTCAAAAGTGGGGGCATGTTGTCCAGCGGATACTAGCTAAAAATCCTCGAGAACCGTCCCTTAGATTGACACATCAGGGACTGCCTCTGAAATACACTAAGTCATCAGCCCAGTCCATCCCTATGCATTCTCTGCAACCACAGGGAAAGAAAGAGGAATCAATATCACATGAAATATGTATATAATCATAAACAACAAAATTGAAAGAGTTGAAACATAAATAATGTACTTTGTATACTTGGATCCCCTGGTTTCCATGCAAGGTTAAGGTGAGGAGCAATGTTGGGGCCTTTTTTACCAACATCGGTAGCCACTCCCGATGACGCCAAGGCTACTATCATTGGAATAGTAGGAGCTGGTGGTGCCTACAAGATAGGGGTAGCTACTAGGGATCTCATCTCCTCCACTACCTCAGTCTCTGTGGTGTCGCCTCCTCCTCCTCCTCGCCCACCAGCTAATGCCCACTATGCCTGCCTTGTGGAGGTTGGGGTGGAAGGTCCCCCTGTAGACTGCGGTCCCCTATCGAGGCACTCTCATCGAACATAGGAGCAAGACGGTACCTCTCCCACCACCGCAGAAAGTCTGCAGCTACCCCGACATTATTTGTTGCCGCTATGGGTGGCAGATCCTAGTCGGGCTCATCATCATCAGAGGGAACAAAATTTGTGATGGTGGGGCAAGGGAGATCCCTGACTCTCACTGCACTCTTATAGGCTCTATTATATGTAAGCACTGTTACTAAAAGCACTATTACTAATTTTTGGCTTCTAGCTAAATTAGTAAAATTTTATTAGCTAGTTATTAAATTGGGGTGAGAAAAAAATTGACATTTGAGCAAATCAGATAAGAAAACTAGACATTCAAAGAATTATCAGGTACAAGTACATGTTTCATGGCTAGTTTATCATGTTCAATATTTTAGCATATGGTGTAAAATGGGCTCCCACAAGAGTTGAGCCCAACATGCTACCTTCTTAGATTCAAAAGATACAATGAATAGTGGTCACATGTTTCAATCATATCTCAAAAACTATGATCTAATTTTTCATGATTTTTGGATATAATTTATAAAACACCAAGGTGAAAAGACCCTTTAAATTTCTCACTAACCTAGTTTGTATTTTTTGAGAAATTGTCACCACTTCTAGGGAAAAAGATAAATCCATTTTTATAGGAGGATTGTAAGGCTCAAAGAGTAGTTCTACATTAGTTTTGAGGTCCCACATAGGTTGACCATCACTCAAGGGGAGTTTTGGACACTTAATCACTTAGTTTTCTCTAGTTTTGAGGTCTTTTTTGCATGCTTTTCAAACTTGTATAACCAAAGATGATTCATCATGCATATTGGTGGAGTTCAAAGTTAAGTCTCAATATTATCATTTAATTTTAAAGTGAAAAAAACTTAACTTGTATCTTATGCATGATTTTAAATAAGACAAAATATGTAATTAAATATTAAAGGTAATATTTTATTACCTTAATATCTACCATGCAATGTAAAAAAAAAAGAGAGCTCACATGATAAATATTAAAATAATCATATTGATTATCTTTAATATTTAATCGAATAGTCCCTTTTTTTCAAAAATCATGCAAAGAAAAAATGGAGCAAATGGTGAGACATAACTATAGTTTCACATCAGCTTTGGAGTTCAGATATTTTGACTTCAGTTATCTCCTCTTGGAATTTTTGGAGCCCTTTATTGTATATAGGAAAAATACTTAGTCTTTTTTCCTTAGTTCTTGATGATTTTTCCTTTGCATTTCTACAAAGAAGAGACTGATTTTGTAACTCATATTTTTTATAGTATTTTATACAACTTTACAGGTTACTTAGTATTGTTATTTGGAGAAGTTCCTTCAGAATATTCATTTGAATTCAGTGTTCACCTCTTCAATTTTTGGTGTTTTGTTTCTTCTAAATGATTTGATGCAAATTTATTGTGTTTAAAATTTGAAACCATTAATTTTTTATCTCATTTCCTAGATTCATGTACACAAAAAACAATTTCTTCACAGGTCATAGATTGTGTTAAGTTTATCTCTTCTCTTAGGTTGTGAAACTCAGTTTTCCTTCATAAAGAAAGATTAAACAAACATTTTTGTGAAATATTTATGTGATAAAGGTGCTTAAATTGAATTGTGTCAACAGAATTTTGAGAGTATTAGTTGTGAAACAACCTGCATAGTAGTCATCATTTAGGTGCATCACTGAGGTTTAAATTTTAGTTCATGCATTCAATTAAAGCCTTCTTCCCTTTTCCATTCAAGTCAAAGTTAGTTATTAGAAAAATCATAAAGGAAGTCAGCCTATAATTCGAAGGTTAACTTTCAACATAGGGTACCCACAACCTGAAGGTTTTCCCATGTTACATAGGATTACAAAGCATCTTTGCTTTCGTATTCAGGTGCATTCCTATTGATAATAGCATTTGGCATGCCTGGTGGGACTCTGAAGCATACTTTAGAGAAATAATTCAAATTGCAAATTGTTGTTCTAGTATATGTAGTGGCGTATTTTTCCTTTCAGAGGTTATAGTTTATCCCTAGCGACTCTGAGCACAATCTACTTGTTTCAAGCAGATAATTTGTTGGTTTTTATGAAAAGAGCATGTTCTCACCTCTGTTTCATGAAATTCCTGCCTATCCACTTCCATATCAGGCTAGTTATAATGTTGGTTTTATCCCAAACAGCCATGCAACAACAAATAACCAACATGCTTGTTATGCTTACCACCCACCCACCCCTGCTCAACCTTCATATCAACATTTATATGTCCAAAATCAGTTCCAAGAGGTTGATATGAAGAATACAATGAATGATACCAAGGACATATTGTTAGACATCGCAAAAAAGATAGAAGAGTTTAGGAGGCAACAAGAGCTTGATATGCAACAACAGGAGTTAGATTATCAGGCCTATCTTCATGAGTAGGAGTTGGAGACACAAAGAATATTGTTTGAAGAAAATCTCGAGAGGGAGTTAACTGCAAAAGATGTAGAAATGAGGCTAAAACTTTCCAAACATGAGGTTCTCAAGGTTAAAATTCCAATTTTCAATCAAGATGAGTCTCTTATGTCTTCCAATTTTGAAATTCCAAGTTTGAGGAGCTTCCCTTCATTTCAAGAGCCTATTATAGAGCAAAAAACTAGCCCAGCTCTTAGTTTTCCAAACCCATTTTTTGGAGAAGATATTCCTACATTCAAAACACTATGCTTTATACAAGAGGAATTTATTCTTGAGCAGGTTCAGCCTACAATCCTTTAGGAGCAGCCTTTGCCCAAACTTGTGTAGTCTCAAGAACCTAAACAAAACCAGACTTCTTGTTTAGACACAATCATTCCATCCATAGAAGAGTCCATTGATATCTTGATTTCTCAAGATAATCAAGTTGTAGATCAAGAAATTGAGGAGGTTGTAGTTGAAAATCAACAAGTTTTAGATCAAGAAAAGGTTGATGTTTCGTATGATTAACGAACTTCCATGCTTCATTGATGATGACCAAAATGAGTCTCATATCACAGCAGTATTAGCCTTAGATCAGAAAGAAGGTAAAAAAGGTGATGTTCTAACCCCTCAACAAGGTTGCAATAAGGTAATAAACAATCCTCTTCCACAACAAAATAAAATTCAAAATGAAGAGGACTCATTTGGGATGAGCTTGAGGTATTTGTTTCAATTTTAGACTCTAGACAATCATCTTTTGAAGAGAAAAAGGTGGGACAACAAGTAGTTGAAGTAGAAAAAGATGTGCAGGTTCATATTTTTGCTGGTTTATTTGATGAACTTCCAGGATTTGTAGGCAAAGATGAGCAATGCATCATTAAACTAACATTAATGCCCAATTTTGAGCAATAGGATGAAGGAAATTAGTTTGACAAGGTGCAGATCCAAGAAGAGACAAATGAAAATAGTCATGTAGAGCAAGAAAAGAAGCAAATCATTGATATTGAAGGTATGAGCTTTGAAAATCATCATGAAAATAAGTTATAGCATACACTACAGAATGAAATTATTCATGAAGAGGACTTATTCTCAAGCATTGTTGACAACTTAGCACCTTTCAAGACAAAGGATTGTGATCAACATAATCAGGTGACCAAAGAGGTTGTGGTTGAAAAAACACATGGGAAAGAAACCGACAAAAAGAGTCCTTAGTTTAGCATCTCAATAGGATTCCCAAATAGGCATATCTCCATAACAAAGTCCAAGCATGAGATTAAGATTAAAGGACAACAGGGCCAACTTGCTCATTCACCCCAAACCAATAGTTTGGTTGATCAAAATCAGAGGGTGGGTGAGTTTGTTTACATTCTTCATGAAGAATTGTAGCAGTTTATTGAATACCTTCTTGTTCTTCATCTAGTTTTAGTTGTTCATAAACATGTAAATCAATGTTTTTTGTTGAGAAGGGGAAGCTACTTTAACAAAATAGTAAATGGATTTGTTTGAGGCTTTCACGATTGTTTGGGTAGTGTAGGGTAGGGTAGTTTTCAAGCTAATAAGTGCTTTGAGGACACTTCATTTCAGTATTGTTTTGTTTTTCAATAAAGTGCAGATGTTGCACAGTTTTCTGACTTTGTCTTAAACAAAGTTATGCTAGTTTCTTTCAATTTTGTTTGCTGCTAAATGGTTTCTATAGCTGAGTTACATAGGTTTTTGAGTTAGAAAAATAAAAAAATATGGACTCCATGCCCAATGGATAAGCAAGGGAACTGATCTTATTTGTTTAGCAGGAAAACACCCCAAAGAGGTTGCCAGAAATGTTACTAATTTTTGGCTACCAGCTAAATTAGTAAAGTTTTATTAGACAGTTATTAAACGGAGGTGAGAAATTTTTTTGACATTTGAGCAAATCAGATAAGAAAACTAGACATTCAAAGACTTATTAGGTACAGGTACATGTTTCATGGCTAGTTCATGATGTTCAACATTTTACCATGTGGTGTAAAATGGGCTCCCACAAGAGTTGAGCCCAGCATGCTACCTTCTTAGATTCAAAAGATGCAATGAATAGTGGTCACGTGTTTCAATCATATCTCAAAAACTATGATCTGCATTTTTATAAAACAATAAGGCAAAAAAACGCTTTAAATTTCTCACTGACCCAGTTCATTTTTTTGATAAAGGAAAAAGATAAATCCACCTTTTTAGGAGGATTGTAAGGCTCAAAGGTAAGTTCTACATTAGTTTTGAGGTCCCACATAGGTTGACCATCACTCAAGGGGAGTTTTGGACACTTAATCACTCAGTTTGCTCTAGTTTTGAGGCCTTTTTTGCATGCTTTTCAAACTTGCACGACCAAAGATGATTCATCATGCATATTGGTGGAGTTCAAAGTTAAGTCTCAATATTATCATTTAATTTTAAAGTGAAAAACACTTAACTTGTATTTTATGCATGATTTTAAATAAGACAAAATATGTAATTAAATATTAAAGGTAATATTTTATTACCTTAATATTTGCCATGCAATGTAAGAAAAAGAGAGAGCTCACATGATAAATATTAAAATAATCATATTGATTATCTTTAATATTTAATCGAATAGTCCCTTTTTCCCAAAAATTATGTAAATAAAAAATGGAGCAAATGGTGAGACATAACTATAGTTTCACATCAGCTTTGGAGTTCAGATATTTTCACTTTAGTTATCTCCTCTTGGCTTTTTGGAGCCCTTTACTGTATATAGGAAAAAGACTTAGTCTTTTTTTCTTAGTTCTTGATGATTTTTCCTTTGCATTTCTATAAAGAAGAGACTAATTTTGTAACTCATATTTTTCACAGTATTTTATACAACTTTACAGGTTACTTAGTATTGTTATTTACAGAAGTTCTGTCAGAATATTCATTTGAATTAAGTGTTCACCTTTAAAATCTGAAACCTTTAAATTTCTATCTCATTTCCTGGATGCATGTACACAAAAAATAATTTCTTCACAAGTCATATATTGTGTTAAGTTTATATCTTCTCTTAGGTTGTGAAACTTGGTTTTCCTTCATAAAGAAAGATTAAACAAACATTTTTGTGAAATATTTGTGTGATAAAGGTGCTCAAACTGAATTGTGTCAACAAACTTCTGAGAGTATTAGTTGTGAAACAACCTGCATAGGAGTCATCATTTAGGTGCATCACCAAGGTTTAAATTTTAGTTTATGCATTAAATTAAGGTCTTCTTCCCTTTTCCATCCAATTCAAAGTTAGTTATTAGAAAAATCATAAAGGAAGTCGGCCTATAATCCAGAGGTTAACTTTCAACATAGGGTATCCACAACCTGAAGGTTTTCCCATGTTACACAGTATTGCAAAGTATCTTTTCTTTCATATTCGGGTGCACTCTTGTTGATAACAGACATATCCGGTGGAATTGTCTAAGGACGGCCATGCTATTGCATGACCCTACTCCAATAGTACAACACTGATATAATCACGACAACCTACCAAAAAATGGTCCTGCTGTAGGTTCCTCAGATGCCTGTTGTCATCCACCCATCTAAAAAATTAGTGGGGTCCCCATTAGATCCGTAAGAGTTTCAAACTGTAGCCACCAAAACTGTAGGCATCGAATCTCCATTGGCCCGTCATGTTGTACCAGTGGCTCATGGGAATGCGATACAATTGTTGCTCAGGTAAATTGATTGGCTGAGTCCACATGATGTGGGAAAAAGGCCCACACCTACAAAAGTGTGCACACAGTGAGACTACAGTACTTATAGTGAACGTACTGGCCTAACTCCTGGTAGAGGTGTGCTATCATGATGTGCCCCCAGGAAAAAAATGTCTTGTGCTCGACCATCTCTCTGATTGTATGGACGAGGCCCCTATACAGGTGTGAGCCTCACCTGTCTATCGTGATCTAGAATGCCATGGTCACAACCATAACCCAGTGCAGCAGCAGTGTAGTGGTCCTCGCCTGGTCATACCAATGAGTGTATATATGGCATGTGTCATCACTGTCGTCTGTTTACCTCAAGTAGTAGATGACTCCCTCCCTCTGCTCCCATGCCGATTGGGTATCAACTAGGGTCACCCGTCGTCTATAGATGGGTAGTTTGAAGATCCAATAGACATCCTCGAGTGTGATAGTCATCTCCCCACAAGGCAACCAGAAACATTATGTGGTGGTTTCCCAACACTCCATCTATGTCATGAGCATCCTCTCATCGTATTGCATCTCTGACATGGTCAACACATGCCAAAGACTGACCTGCTCTAGATGCATGACCTTGTCATTTTTCATACAGTCCCTTTGCTCACGAACAAGTCAGAATGCTCGCCCTCCTAAATGCTCACGAATCTCCAGATACACCTACAAAAGTGAAAAAAATTCAAGTTAGAACATCGAATTCCATTATGAAAACAAAAAATTTCTTAAGACTTATGTGTGTCGTGCATGCGTCCCTATCCATCATGGCCACCTCGAGGACACCAGTGCAGAATTGATACCTCGATGTAGACTCTAGACGATAGCACATTTTTTGGACACGAGTGCCTAAAAAAGATGCCTATGCACCTTGCTGACTAGAAAAATACAAAAAATGAGCTTAAATTCACAAAAAATGAGGATCAAAGACCTACCTGGTCCACCTCATGACCCTCGGCGATGTCGTCACATAGCTGCTCCAACCTCGGCACCTCATACTCCCTCCTGCTAGGCATTTTGCTAAATTTTCTCTCACAAAAGTCAACTATTTGCTCGCAGTGAACAGTGAAAATGACCCTTCTAGGGGCCCATCTAGGTATATATAGGTCCCCCATGGCCCATTTTCCCTAGAGCTTGTGGCTTCCAGTCTCTCTTGAATTTACCCCACCAAGCTGGAGGAAAATTTAGGACAGGGCATAAAGTCACCTCTTCATCATATTTTTCTTCCAAACTGACAACTTTTTCTTGATTATTCTTCTCTCTGTTGTAGCTTCTTCTAATTTTTTGAGGCTGACCCAAAATTTGAGTTTTGTAGGTTAAATTCTTGAATAATTTTTCATGACCATTTTATCACTTTTTTTGAGCTCGGTTGTTGGAGGCACCTTTGGTACCAGTTAGCTCGACTTCAGTGGCCTCTAAGGCCCCTTTTTCTTGGCACTCAAATCTGTTAAATTCAAAATTTGGGTGAATTTTTTTCTCTACTTTAGTGAGGCTAATTTTTTTCCAAAATGCAGCCAACTAAAGTGGGGGGAAAATGTAATGTCGCAGAATTACACCTAGGGGAAATTCCACATTTTTGCATTTCTTCCTAACATTTATGACACCTTAGAGCATTAATGACAAAAATCTCATGAGTCAGAATTTCATGATTTTGACTCCATGCAAACTTGTGGTAGAGCAAAAAAACCCTGATGACACATTTCCCAAAAATATAGGCTTTGGATGCCTGCATGACACACAGACGTTTGCGCAATGTGCTAGTGTCCTAATGGTCTTCCGAGTTCGAAATGGGGAATTTGGAATCCTAACTCTTTTGACACGTGTCTTGGCAATTGGATTTTAGATGTAACGATGCTTTGCCTCCCTTACATGCATTAAAAACCCCTTTCTTGCTCTCATTTGGGGTTGGAAGTCATTCATTCAAGCTCTCTTATGACTTGCTTTAGTTTTGAGTTCTCTTCATCCTTGATAGTAGCACTCTTACAAGCGAAGTCATGTTGGACTAAGGTACTTCCAGCAACATCTCTCAAAGTAAGCACTCAACAGTGTGTTTGTGTGCTTCGGAGAGGGTCTATGCCCGTGGGTAATGCTCTCTCTCTCTCACACTTTTCTTTCCTTCTTGTTTATTTACTATCTTGTGGTGCGGGTTCTATTCCTAAAGCGGGTTTTGCTTTCACCACATACTTTGTTTGCTTTATTTGTACTCCTTTCCAACTTGGCTATCCATCGAGGTGGGAACACCAAAATGAGGGTCTGATTGAGGCAGGACCCTATACAACCCCAACCTTTTCCCCTTGTTCTTCTATGTGTAGGTGCAAAGCAAAGCTTGGAGTGAAGAGTTGAACATCCAATAAAAGGTAAGTTCTCTCCAAGTTCCCTTGTGTTCATTATAGTTTTTGTCTTCCTATTCATTTATTTTGTGTAGTACCTCCTAGATCTAAGGTTAGAAGTGAAACCTGGTTTCATCTGCTTGATCTCTTGAGCCCTCTATTGCTTAGGACGCTGACACATATTTTATATGACAGTGTACCACACTAGCATCCTAAAACCACACTGCTATCTTTTGGCTGAGAGCTCACTCGTCTGAGGTAGAAATCTTGGGGTTTCACTCTCTTAGGATTTGAATTAACTTTCTCTAAAACACAACTCGAAGTATACTTCTCTACATTTTCATTGACTTGCTTAAATCGAGGTGTATAAGGGTAGTTCATTCCCTGGTGATCTCTTGAGAACAAAGAGACCCGTATGTGTGCAGCGAATCCCTCTTATATCATAGGTGGTTAATGGAATAGTCGTGTTGTGAATACCCAAATTTTTGTTTCTTCCTGGACATGAAGTGAGACCAAGGTTAGTTCCTATCCTAGTTGCAAGACTAGATGTTTTGGGTTGACTTGGCGCAAGGGATGGAGTTGGTTGAATCATAGGTGGAGTTAAGCCTTGTGCTAAGGTGTGTACAACAAAATATGGGGAAATTGGAGCTACATTTTCTAAGGCTTGATGTTCTTGTTTGTACTCCATGATTTCTTCCTTAGTAAGCTCAAGGGGATTTTTTATGACATCTTCTACCTTATATGATCCCAATGGATCTTGGGGTTGTTGTGAGGGGGTAGAATAACTCCTTTGATCCATTTTTTGTGAGTTTGGATCACTTGTGGTGGATGGTACTTTGGTTTTTTCCATGATTCTCTTGTGTTGTGATCTTATATTTACCATAAATTATGGGTCACCTATGGGAGAGTTGTGTTGATATTTGTAATGTTTAAACTCTCTAGTTGACTCAAATCTTGGTAAAATGGAAACTCTAAGTCATTTTGGAGCAATGGTGATAATGGGAGGTGAAAAAGGTGAATGATGTGGAGAGTGATCTTTGCAAATGTTTTGGGACAATTCTTTTGACTTATAGGCTTGATGTTTGATGTTTGGATAAAGGATGTTTAATGAACTTGCGAATCTTTAAGGTAGACTTGTGACCTTCAAGATAAAATAGTCCAAAAGTGTTGGCGTGTTCAAAAATTTGCAAAGATAGTTGAAGTGAGGTTTAAATTTTGATAAGGGGTGGGTGAAATGTTTGACCCAATGTTGACCTAGAGTGAACCTCTGTTTTACAAGACCAAGGTAGTGAGAATGATGCTAGACCCTAGGAGTAACTCAATCCAAAAGACCAATGTTGACTTAAATGAGGGACTCATATTGGACATACAAGTTTGAATTATTCATTGAAGAATGTCTATAAAAATTCCTTGCCAAAATGTTCCTATTGCGATAGAGATTCACAAGATTTTTCTTGACGGATTTTTTACAATGACACCTAAGTTTGAAGTGACAGAATGTAGACCTTCTCTTTGGAATTTTTATTTTGTGAGAGATCATTTAGAGAAGTACGAGATTGTGGAAAAGAGGATATTTATTGTCACATGGGAGGTGGTAATATTGGCCTTCCAGCCACAATATCGACATGTTCCTCTTGTTCATCTAAGATGTTTGTTGTGTTTCTCCACCACATGGGTGTTTCCTTTGTTTCAAAGAAAATCTTCTCAAACTACTAATTATATCCATTTGTTCTCCCTTAATTACTTCAAATTTTGGTTGAATGATAGCGGGTGTAAGTTTAGGTTGTTCAACCAGAGCGATCGGACACCAAATGGTCATGTGGGGTTCAATTTGTCAATTTATCTTTGCTTAAATGAATTTCTTTTTACCACAAACACTTTGTCTTGCTTAAGTTTCAAACTAAATATTTATGTCAAAAACATCATTCATTCCACAAAGTCCATTTTGTGAAAAGGATGAAGTTAGGGGCATCGTTACCTAGGTTAAGTTTGGAAAGTATGGATTGAGATGTAAACTGAAATATTTAGAAGTCTCTAAGAATAAATCCTGAGGACAAACATCAATATCAAGATTTTTTCAAAGGGGATCCATACTTAGACCAAAAGGTTTGAAATTTTGAGAAGACTTGTTGATGTTTGTTTGTAATTATTTTGGAACCAAGAAAGTGTTAAACTGAATCACAAGCATGACCAATCCTAGATAGGTGTGTATTTCTTGGTAGGCTTACCATCATCCCCTAAGAGATGATTAATTCATGAAGCTGAAATGGAAAAATAGGCTACGCCAAGGAAATATAACGTCTTGACACGCCAAGCAAAGGAGTCCCTTCCCCATTTGCTTTATTGCCTCAATAAAAAACCAAACATGGTAAGTAACTTCTTGGAGTAGTGCTACTCCAATGCACTACCTCAAAATACACTTCGAGGGAAATGGCGAGCCACTAATAACAAGGTTCATAATTTAGAATTCTGAGGTAAACTAGTACTATACATGCAAATTAGCTCAATTAAGAGGCCTCCCAACCCTTAGAAACATCTAAGGGTTTTGACGTATCACACAAATATTAGAGGAGGAGATCTTCGATATAGTGTAACTACACTAGCTGGTTAATGACTTTCATCACACCATGTATTTATATAGCGGATCAAAGTGAAAGCACCACTTGGGTTGTTCCCTCTCACAAGTTGGGAGGCATGCCCTTCTAAAGGTAACACATGTTTGAAGTATAAAATGTTTTTCATCACACAAGATTGCCAATAGGCACAAGGGGAGAGGATAAGCGCTTCCAAGAAGAAAAGGTATACTTGTGTGTTTCTCTCCACTGAAGATCACTCGAAGTGTAAGGGGATTGGATATGCACAACAAGCATACTTAAGAAATTCAGACACATGTTCATTTTAATCCATCATAGCAAAATGAGTTTATTTTAAGCACCAATTTGAAGTGTTGGGATTATATTGTTCAATTTTAAAGAAACAAGCATAATGATGTGAGGGTTCAATTTTAACCAATTTGAACGCTCATTTTAAAGCCCAGAAAGAAATCTAGTTTGGTCCTAAAACATGAAATAAAGTATCATAAATGGCTTATAATTTCCCCATAAGTGTTGAAACGCTTGTTACAATTATAAATTCAAACGATGATATGCTACTTCACTTTGAATGTTATTGTACAAAACTACAAAACCAATAATCCTCCAAAAGAATTGTTGTATCTTCAAACACAAGGAAAACAAAAATCTAAAGATAAATTTGTTAGATTGATTAGTTCAATCCTTCCTAGCACCAAAATGTGACCAATGACATAGTATAGGTTAACTACACCCGATCCATATGAATTTGAGGCATATTTAATCCACTATATATCAGTCTCAATAAGATCATCCAATATAAACTAAACTAAGAATCCATTAAAACTAACATATTAAATCATGAAAGCTTCAAAAACAACTATTTTAATCCATTGAAACTTATCCTATTGGGGGAGTGGTGTCGCATTGATGTGGAATGGTGACCCTTTCCTAATCCCTTGGATAATGAGATTGTTTCGATCGATTCTATTGAAGAGAATCGACGAAACTGATGAAATATGTGTGATAAAACATTATTTAAATTCTAAATTAACATGATGAATGCTAAGATGATTGATATGGGTGTATGAAAATCTACTCTAAATGTATGCAAGCTTCAAAAGATTAAAACCCTAATTACAAAATATGCTAAATATATGCACCTATGTTATCATGGAATTCATTAATGGATGTTTTAAGCTAATGATGCAACTATTAAGCTAAAAGGATGCTAAATAAGTGCTAAATATGAGTGCAAGTGAAAGTGATTTTAACAACATAAGTTTTCTCTTTAAAAGATGGATCTATTTGTTTCCAAATAATGGTCTATTTATAGGAGGAAAAATGAGAAATGGAGGGTTAAGATTAAAAAAGTTAATAAATGGTCAAAATTTGAGGAAATATGAAACATGGATCAATGATTCTCATCAATGGATGAGAATCAATGATCACATGGATCAAGAAAAGAATTGATGCAAAGTCGGTGTTCAAAACCTTCAACCATCATAAATAGATTAGTTTCAAAAAAATATTCAATCACAAAACTTTCAACATGTTTTCCTACTCACCATTCATATTGGTGGCATACAAATTATCATTACATCAAACAACTCAACAATGCATTGTTTTGTTAAACCCTCATTTCACCAAGGGTTATGACAATATTTACTATGAAAAGACACACAAAAAACCTCCATATCTTTCCCTAATGATCAAATAATTCAAATACATTTGTAGGAACCTTGTGAAATAATGTAAAGAATACTCTCACCAAGTTTGAGCCTTTTTGGATGGTGCAATACAAATATATAGTTTTCTTAATGCTTGTTGGAAACCCTAGTTTTATCACAGACCTGCTCTCACCAAAATGTCATAACTCTTTCAAAACTTAATGAAATTAGATCCAAAAAGATTAAATGAAACTAGAATCATTTATCCATCACTTCCCATTGGTTTCAAACCATTATTGTATCTTACCAAGCTGTACCATGTGTTTCTTTCAGACTATTACAGGAAAAATCAGTCATTCAAGACAACTTGTACCAAAACTGCCATAACTTTTACAAATCTCAATAAAAATTGATGAGACTGATTGAAAATGAAAGTATATTCTCATCACTAACTTCTCCAACTAGTTTCAGATCATTATATGAAAGATACACTTCATACAAACCAAGAGAAAATTGTGCAACATGAGAAAAATTCAGAAATAATGCACAAAAACAAGGGTTTCTTCTTCACAATTTCCAACCATATCCAACCCCAAAATTCAAGTTTACATTACATATTTATCATTATAAAACAATTTCTAAGTTCCCAAATAACTAATCAACTTCTACATGATCTTGATTCTCCATACTCCCATTCTTGCATTTTTGCAACTTTTCAATATGACAATTTTGCAAGAATTGACAACTTTAACCATAATTGCAAAATGACCCAACCAAGAACTCCTAGGACCTAAAATAGACTCAAACATGTTAAAAATGATCTAAATGACCTTATTAAAATCTTATATCACCTAACTAACTCAAACTTTACAAATTGGCCTCATGGAGGCTTAAACTTGACAAGGTGCTCCTGCACCATACTCCCGACCAAAAAGAAATTCAAGTCCCTTGAGTAAGGGCATAAAAATGCATGAAAACATGCATCAACAATCTTCTTCATCTTGAATCTAGGTTTACCCTTTCTTAAGGATGCAATCACAATAATAAAATAGTGTATTCCATCCTCCTTCCCATCAAATGCATGCTTAAACTCATCCACCTTCCTTAGAAAATCATCCTTAAGCTCTTCACCTTTGTTTTCCATCTTTTTTATTTGATATTTTTCCCCTATGACTGCTACTTTATCAAGTTCACTAACCTTTGATCTGACAAAAATTGACAGACCATTATCCTCTTTGAAAAATAATGAAGAAAAAACCATTCCAACATACCTTTGAAGCCAACCTTGATCCTCAAAAATCAATTCATCCTTGACCTACAACAAATCAACTCTTGACACCAACTCAATATCATTTCCCTCCAAAATCAAATCATTCTTCAAGTTTTCTATCTTGGTACCTTCAAATTCTAGAATGGTTGCAACCTCCATGCATTCTTCTTCTTCTACCATCATCACTTTGGCTTGCTTGATTTGTTCATCATCTTCCTTTATCAACAAAGGTTCCTTCACATCTGGTTTTATTGCTCCCATTGGTCTTCTCCTCTGAATAATCTTCCTAATAGGCCATGTAACCTTCCTCTTAACTAATAAGTGTCAACTTTGCAACTATTGTATCACAATATTCCATCTCTCTTCCATTATTTCCATAGCATGCCTTAGCTCTTTTATCTCTTGGTCAATTTCCATTTTTTTCCTTTTCTTTTACCTCTCTTTTTCTCTTGTTTCCTCTTTTGTGAACCCTCAACCTGCAAGTACCTCTTCAACACATCCATCTTTCTCTTTCTCCTAGCAAGTCTCTTTCATCTTGCTTCTGTTGGAAGTGGAATTACTCTGAGAGGGGGGGAGTGGATCAGAGTAATGTATAAATTAAAACTTTTATGACTTGAAATGCAAATTTTAATTTTTTGACCTTGAAAAAATGAGTGACTTATATATGCAATGTGAATACTGAGTTTTGAATGATTTTTTTTCAATGACTTAACCAAACATAACATGAATTCTTAACAACTCATATCAAAGCATGATATACATTGTTCACATAATGTTGAATGAACAACCTTTTAATGCTTTCTTTTACACAGGACACCAAACTCACTAATGGCAGAATTTAACATTCATGCATTGAATATGAACAATTAAACTTTGAATTTTTAGACAACTTGAAACCATGATAATGTGTTAGAGCATTGCATAAACCACTTTGACAAATGACAGAATGAAAAACTTAAGAAAATTAAGCACAAACCACACAAAAGAGAAACACAGAACTTTGACGAGTGGAAAACCCTCTTGGGGTAGGAAAACCACTCCAAAATTCCTTACAGTCTTAATTCAAAAACTGATTACAATATTTTTTAGAGCACCAACTCTTTACAATTCAGGAGCACCAACTCCACCAAGATTCTGAAGCACCAACTTTAGTAGGAGCACCAACTCCACCAAAATTCTGAAGCACCAACTCCTTTACAAAGTTTCTCAATAACCATGCAAACTATCAGGACCTTATAACTACATTATTTTTTCAATTACAAAATCTCAACAAAGTACATATAAAAGACATACAATAATGTCCATTATAATCTATACTGAATGAAATAGTACCAACATAACCTCACTGAAATATATGCGATCTCTATAATAAGAATCGGAGATATAAACACTTTAAGCTCTCTCTTTTACAATTTTTCAGAATACAAAAATATCACTGTAATAATCCTTATTCTCTTTTCAACAACACTTTGTTCTATCACATAAACCCTCTCTTTGAGTCATGGTTTTGAGTCCTATATTTATACAACAAAAACTATGCAAACATCAAAACCCTTGAATTTGAACTTGGGTTCAAAGCAGTTTCAGATTTAGTTATAATTAATGAAAACTCAAGATCCCTTTTTTAAAACTGAAACCAGAAATGAAGTAATCAACTTTCCCCTTTTTACTTTTCCATTCACCAAATTTACCTTCAAAAAATATCAAAGCAATGTATAGACATTACCTCTATTATGGCGGTTCAAACTGCAAACAAAATCCCATAAGATCCTCTATTACCTTGGCTTCTAGCTCGTGGAGAATCCACCAACTAACTTGCCACCCTTCATAAACTACCATACTTGAAAACCAATCTTGAATGCCAACTAGAACACTTTGTAACTGAAACTGTAATCTCTCCATGGCGGTGCTAGGGTTCATACTATTCTTGAAAAATGAAATGAGCATTTTCTTTACCCTAACTTCTTTCATTCGATGAATTGAAATCCATAAATCACAAAGTAATCAACTTGAGATCTGACAATATAAAGAATTAATTATGTACCAAATCATGCCATCATGTATTTTCAAAGTAATCAACATTTTATCATATGATTGTCCAAGTCAGACTTGCTGCCAACTCAACATGTCGCTACCAAAGACTTCAAATAAAACCTGACAGACCAAGTGTCTAATGAGTATGTCGGCTATAATCAAAATGAATGAAAATCTTTGCTGTCAAAAAGAATGTGAAAGCTGACAACCAAATGAAGTGGTAAGAACCTGATAATGACCACTATAATTGGCTTGAGTGCAAAGTGAATGCACTTTAAAAAATACAATGTGCTATGTAAACAAATAAACCTGATAGCACTAGAAAGTGTGCTAAGTCATGACCCTAACAACATTATAATTGATGCCGACTAAATGGAGTGTTCAAACACTATAAAGTGTAACATCTCATAACAATGTGTAATATCAAATGTCACCAAGAAAATGTGGATAAACAACCTTGGAGAATGCAAGCAACCTGAGTCTATAAATACTTATGTGCATGCCCTGTCACAAAGAATACATATTAAACATTAGTACCAACATATACATGCAAAACTGAAAATTGAGAATACATGATGAATCATGTGAATCAATAGCTGAAAATATATGCCATCAAGATCAATGTAAACCACCACCATGCTACTTGAAGCCTTGTATGTTCAAAACAAACTGAATCCTTATTAGGATAACCCAAAAACCTTATAAGCCCAAACAAATTTTCTTTACAAGTTATATTGAAAAACAGACACTTATAATGTCAATATCACCAAGCATCAAAAATTATCACTTAGAGAACATTTGGTCCTAACTATAAGATGTCACTGTCATGATTATCATTGTATCAAGCTGACCTTCACATGTCACTGAAAACCTTAATCACCAAAACATCAACTGAAACCATATTGCCATAAGCATTACTTTTATGAAGTTGATACTCACAACTAAGATGTTGTCCTATACCTTGGAACTAGTATGATTTATGATTCCATGAATCAAATGATATCTCACTAAAAATGAATCTGTCAGTATGAGTATGTCACAGTGACTTGTAAACATGTTGAATATACCTATGGGTGTCATGAAAGCAAAGAGACGTATCTAAAGCTTATGCTTGGCCTAACATAAAGAACACCATGTCACATGTCAGTACTATCAAGTAAATAATTGAAACTGAAAGAGCATGCCATGAACCAAGAGTATCACCATATGATCCAACAGTAAACATCAAGAGCCAATATATCATTAAAATCCTGAATCACCATAAACATGAATACCAAAGAGCATGCCAAAAGATTTTGTCATCAAGGACAACCAAGACAATTGAGAAGTCAACAACTTCCTCTTGTCTTTGTGACACCTCATCTAGGTTTCCTCTCTTCTTCACTACCTAGTCTCTTGGCATCTAGGTTCTCTCCTCAACCTACAAAAAGACAATACACACAAACACACAACCTTCCTTTTCCAAAGTCTTCTAGCTCTGATACCAATTGATGCAGAGTCGAGGTTCAAAACCTTCAACCATCACAAATAGATCAGTTTCAAACAACTCTTCAATCACAAAACTTTCTACTTGTCCTACTTACCATTCATATTGGTGGCATACAAATGATCATTACATCAAACAACTCAACAATGCATTATTTTGTTAAACCCTCATTTCACCAAGGGTTATGACAATATTTACTATGTGTTACCCCCTGAAATTTTATTCCAAGTCAATTTGTTTTAAAGCTTCTCCTTTCATGATAATTTTTAAACTTGTGCATTTATGTCTAAGTCACAGCTTTGAAAAATCTTATAATTGTCGCGGTCCTATCAAGTTTCCTAACCAAGTCACTAGGTTTCAAAATTTCAAAATCACCCAATCTTCTTGCAACCTTTGGAAGTGATGCTTTATGTTGTTGGGATATTGACAATTCTTGAAACTCTAGAACTTTTGAACCATAGTTACAAATTTTTAGCTCGTAGCGATGGGGCGACCTTAGCGGGATATATCATTTCCAAAGTGTATGTGGATTTAATGAATTGTGCAGCGCCTTTAAGGAATGCCTTCTCAAATGTCTTGAGACCTCAACAAAGAGTTTAACGTAATCTTTAAAAATCCTTTGAAAGGACAGCTCTTTAATAAGAAAGTTGGCAAAATGGTTTGACACATTTTGCTTAGCAAATAAATGACCACTTTTCGTCGCCGAAGTTAAATAAGCCTGCGTGCAAGGGAAGGTGGCAGTGTTTTTTTATTCCAAAGTTTTTCCATAATGGTACTTCCTAGTGATGTTAGGGAATGCGAAGATGAACTTGTTCATGTTCTTCAACTTGATTTGAGTTGGCCAAAGGAAGAGCAATTTGATATCATCTCTCAGCTACGTTGTTGGCCTAGAAGGAGAAAACTAGCTATGTCAAGTACAACAGGGTGATCCTTGTTTTGGAAGAAGAAGAAGAATGTGCTGAATTTCACAATTTAGTTATGGAAATGCAATTGGAGTTGTATAGAGTTCTGACACCTCCAGCAGTTTAGCGACATGAATGGAATCTTTTTGTGACAGAGAATAATAACATCTTTTCTAAAAAATGGTTGTCATTTCACGATTCTTGTCGTTAGTCATTTTCAAGACCGTTACTTTTGTAATGTAACAATTTTGGAGTGCATGTATATATAGGCCTCCAAGTTTCTAGTAGTGGCATCTTTTGGCTATTCCAAGAAATAGGGGAAGTAGGGGCAGTCTTGGGTTCTCTTTCAACACAATTGGTTGTATAAGGTGTTGGGCCTTTGTGCTCACAATTTTGATGTTGGAGAAATAAAGAAAGTGTTTTCAGATCTTTGCATTTGAAAATGTTTCTTTTGATTGTCAATAGACTTTGGGTTTTTGTAATTTCTTTCCAATATTGATTTTGTTATATCAAACTATATGTGCAATTATTTTTGGAACTTTAAATGTAGAATAATTCATTTATTGAAGGGGAAATTTACTGCTCACTCTTTTCTTATTTCTCATTGTGGGTGTGGAATAAATGGGGTTTATATTGTTTGTTTGCATTCAATTCATTCTGAATCAATTCATCTCATTCACTTTTATGGTTATGGGTAGATATTAGTATTCCATTCTTTCTTTCTGGTTAAAAGCATACCCCAATATTTTCCATTCATTACATATCTTTTGAAGGTAGTTGTGCCTTGTAAAATAAGCAGAGAGCACTTGAAAATATCATTGCAAGTGACTCAACTGTTAGTACTATTCGTTCTTCTTGATGGGCATTCTAAGTCATTTTTCTTCATTCATTTTCGAAGGAAAAATCTGTTAACTAACATATTTTTGGTGACTCCACTGGGGAATTGAAGTGGCTGGTTTTTTGTTCTCCCGAAAATTTGAGGGTACCTCCCCGAGGATGGAGGTTGGCGACTTTGTGTTTATGAAAGATCCTTTTTGTAGAAGAATTCCAGTGATATGTCATGGCTTTGGTAGCATCTCAGCCATGGGGAACCCAAATTGGACCATTTTCTTTGCCTCAATAGACAACCATTCTTGAAAGTTCAAGAAAATATTTTCCTAAATTTTCTAGTGAAGATTCTCAAGATCCAAATCATCATATTCAAGCATTCACCATTGCATGTGGAATCCTTGGAGTTCAAGAAGAAGATGTGTTTGTGCAGTTGTTTGTTGAGAGTCTCATCAAACAAGCACCATAATGGATTCGAAATTTAGAAGATGGATGCATTACTGATTGGGACTCTTTAAAGAATAAGTTCTTGGGAAGATATAAGGTCCCTGCTGATGAAGCTGCCCCGCTGAATCAATTTTTCAACATTTGTAAGCAAGAAGGTGAATCCATTAGAGATTTTGTTAATAGATTTAATCGGCTGAGCCTGAAGAAAATTCTCACCCCCATAAAACCAAGTGAGCGACTTCAGTTTTGTACTTTTACTTCCTCTTTGCATTCCAACGTTCAATTTGAACTAAAAAGAAGTAGAGTAAATGATATTCAAATTGCTCAACAAGAGGCTATAAATATTGAAGACGATTTAATATTAAGTGGATTATGGAAAGAAAATCAGATTGCAGACTATTTGCAATGTGAATTTATGGGGAAGCCTATCATGCAGAAGTCAATCACTCAATCTATAGATTTTCAATATATGCAACCTCTTTCTATTGAATGTCTTAACCTCACTATTTTTGATTCAAAGCATTTTGGTAGAAATAAAGGAAATGTTGTAGAAAGTGAGCCTCGTATAAATGGAAGAATTGAAGCTTTTTACTTGCATCATGAACCTGAAAATACCTCACAGAGTAAAGAAAATAAATCATCCTTCCACGATGCAAGGTATAGTGAGGGTGATGAGAATAATGCTTCTCTGTCATCTTTATCTATTGTAGAAATGGAAACATTTACTTTTGTCGATGATGAGGAACAATTTCAGGATGCCCAACATACAAATGAGGTGTTGAATGTGTCTCCTCTAATCTGTATGCAAATTGGATTTGAAGCCTTCACATTCCCTGAATCGGCTGATGTTAAAGCTATACACATGAGTGGTGAAGTGAGTCACGAAGTTTGTTGAATCAAATGTTATAAAAGAAAGCAAAATTTTTCTAGTCGAAGATAATTCTCAATCATGTGCTTCCAAAAAAGTGGATTGTACTAAAGGAAGGTTCTCGTCTCATGGTTTATATGTGGGTTGTCCAATTCAAGGGTTGATTTCTCCTTGCTTGTACAATCAAGTGCATCACAATGTTGCATGCGAGATTATACAAATGAATGTTGTCAATCATCTGCTGAGCAATCTAGATGTGAGTCATCAAATTAAAGAAGAATTACAATCAAATCATGAAAGATGCATTCATAGACTTAAGATTGCTATTCTTCAAGTCGTATAGGAGGAAGTGTTTCTCAGTAGGCATAAGGACATTGAAGTATTATTTGATTCATATACTTTTCATGAGGAACAACTATAATTTGGATTCATTATTTCATCCAGAGGGTTTGCATATATCAAAGATCACACATTTTTTATTCAAAGCATCAAGTTGTAGCTAAGTATGATAACGCCCCATTGGCATAGTCATTTCTTTCATTCGGGCATCTATTTTTCTGAACCTGTAAATGGTTCTGCATAGTTCCATAAGGAAATTAGTGTTTTTGCACCTAGTCCGGGTGCATATAGGAGTCTTAGGTTGTTCTTTCCTTTCTGTTGTTTGGTTGGTTTCCATTTTAGTTTGTGCACGGTTCCCATCCACCCTACTGTTCCCTTTCCTTTACTTTTTTTTACTCCATGCCCAATGGACTTGGACTGGTTTACCCTAATGATTCTAGAGTTCTCTGCATTTTCTACAAAAATATAGTCCCCAGTCGAAGTCGATGTTACCTCCTGAAATTTTATTCCAAGTCAACTTGTTTTAAAGCTTCTCCTTTCATGATAATTTTTAAACTTGTGCATTTATGTCTAAGTCACAGCTTTGACAAATCTTATAACTATTGTGATCCTATCAAGTTTCCTAACCAAGTCGCTAGGTTTCAAAATTTCAAAATCACCCAATCTTCTTGCAACTTTGGAAGTGATGCTTTATGTTATCAGGATATCGACAGTTCTTGAAACTCTAGAACTTTCGACCCATGGTTACAAAGTTCTAGCTCGTAGTGATGGGGCGACCTCAGTGGGATATATCATTTCCAAAGTGTATGTGCATTTAATGAATTGTACGACACCTTTAAGGAATGTCTTCTCAAATGTCTTGAGACCTCAATGGAGAGTTTAACATAATCTTTAAAAATCCTATGAAAGGAAAAAATTTTAATAAGAAAGTTGGTGAAACGGTTTGACACATTTTTCTTAGCAAATAAATGACCACTTTCCACCGCCAAAGTTAAATAAGCCTGCATGCAAGGGAAGGTGGCAGTGTTTTTTCGATTCCAAAGTTTTCTCAGAATGGTACTTCCTAGTGATGTCAGGGAATGGGAAGATGAACTTGTTCCTATTCTGCAACCTGATTTGAGTTGGCTAGAGGAAGAGCAATTCGACATCATCTCTCAATAGCGTTCAATGGCCTAGAAGGAGAAAACTAGCTATGTCAAGTACAATAGGATGATCCTTGTTTTGGAAGAAGAAGAAGAATGTGTTGAATTTCACAATTTAGTTATGGAAATGCAATTGGAGTTCTATAGATTTTTGGCACCTCCAGCGGTTTAACGACATGCATTGAATCTTTTTGTGATAGAGAATAATAACGTCTTTTCTAAAAACAGTTGTCATTTCACGATTCTTGTCGTCAATCATGATCATTTTCAAGACTGTTACTTTTGTAATGTAAAAGTTTTGGAGTGCATGTATATATAGGCCTCCAAGTTTCTAGTAGTAGCATCTTTTGGCTATTCCCAGAAATAGTGGAAGTAGGGGCAGTCTTGGGTTCTCTTTCAACACGATTGGTTGTACAGGGTGTTGGGTCTTTGTGCTCACAATTTTGATGTTGGAGAAATAAAGAAAGTGTTTTCAGATCTTTGCATTTGCAAATGTTTATTTTGATTGTCAATAGACTTTGGGCTTTTACAATTTCTTTCCAATATTGATTCTATTATATGAAACTATATGTGCAATTATTTCTAGAACTTTGAATGCAGAATAATTCATTTATTGAAGGGGAAATTTACTACTCACTCTTTTCTTGTTTCTCATCGTGGGTGTGGAATAAATGGGATTGTACCATTTTTTTACATTCACTTCATTCTAAATCAATTCATTGCATTTACTTTTATGGTTATGGGTAGATATTAGTATTCATTTCCTGCTTTCTGGTTAATTAAAGCATACCCCAATATTTTCCATTCATTGCATATCTTTCGAAGGTAGTTGCGGCTTGTAAAATAAGCAAAGAGCACTTGAAAATATCATTGCAAGTGACTCAACTGTTAGTACTATTTGTTCTTCTTGCTAGGCATTTTGAGTCATTTTTCTTCATTCATTTTCGAAGGACAAATCTATTAACTAACACTATGAAAAGACACACAAAAAACCTCCATATCTTTCCCAAATGATCAAATAATTCAAATACCTTTGTAGGAACCTTGTGCAGAAATGTAAAGAAGACTTTCACCAATTTTGAGCCTTTTTGGATGGTGCAATACAAAGATATAGTTTTCTTAATGCTTGTTGGAAACCCTAGTTTTATCACAGACTTGCTGTCACCAAAAATGTCATAACTCTTTCAAACTTAATGAAATTAGATAAAACAAAAATTAAATGAAACTGGACTCATTTATCCATCATTTCCTATTGGTTGTAGACCATTATTGTACCATACCAATCTATACCATGTGTTTCTTTCGGACTATTACAGGAAAAATCAGTCATTCGGGACAACCTGTACCAAAAATGCCATAACTTTTACAAATCTCAATAAAAATTGATGAGAACAATTAAAAATGAAAATAGATTCTCATACTAACTTCTCCTACCAGTTTTAGATCATTATATGAAATATACACTTCGTACAAACCAAGAGAACATTCTACAACATGAGAAAATTTCAGAAATAATGCACAAAAACAAGGGTTTCTTCTTCTTCACAATTTCCAACCATCTCCAACCCCCAAATTTGAGTTGGTATTACATATTTATCATTTTAAAACCATTTCTAAATTCACAACTAACTAATCAACTTCTATATTATCTTGACTCTTCATATTCCCATTCTTGCATTTTTGCAACTTTTCAATATGACAATTTTGCAAGAATTGACAACTTTTAACCATAATTGCAAAATGACCCAACCAAGAACTCCTAGGACCTAAAATAGACTCAAACATGTTCAAAATGGTCTAAGTGACCTTATTACAATCTTAGATCACCTAACTAACTCAAACTTCACAAATTGACCTCATGGAGGCTTAAACCTGACAATGTGCTCTTGGACTAAGAATCAAGGGTTCATATTCTTCCAAACAAACACACTTTCAAAACTTGCACAAGAAGTCTTGTTGAAATTTTTTTGTAAGGAGGAATATTCTTTTTTTTCAAATGAGTGAAGAAAGAGAATATTCTCATGGGTGAGGAAAATTAGATATTTAGTTAATTCAAACCAAATTAAATTATGCAAAGGGGAAGTAATATTCCATGGGAATATTCCTTTTGGAGGAATGTGCAAAGGAGGAATATTCCCTTGCAAGTGGGAGAATTACATTTAAAATTAGTAATTTGATAATTAAAACAAAGTTTCAATTATGTAAATTAGGGGAATTATATGATATTCTTTTACTAATTGATTTAATGGAGATCAAATGAAAAAGCAATGGATGAGATTGATTTGATCTATCAATGGTCACAAATGAAAGGAGGATGAAACATGGATCAAGGAATCAAAGATCACATGGATCAAGAAAATATCAAGGGCTCACAGTCATGCAAACAAACACACTTTGCAATCAAAGTTGTTTCAAAGTTTGTTTGGAATAATCATTACCTTTTTTTGGAGGAAAATAGGAGAATATTCTTGCAAGTGGACAGTCAACCTTCCCGAAGTGATGAGTTAAAAAGAGGTGCAAGAGTAATCTAGAAAGTAATGCAACAAGGAGTTAGAGGTTGTCATCAAAAAAATGTGTGGACTTTAGACACTTCCACAGAAGAACACTCCAGAGAAGAACTAGTTGTGGACAATAATAAGAAGAAGAAAATCAAAGGAAAGAAGAAAGAAAATACTGTTACCAGAAAAGGTACTTCAATAAAAATAAAAATAAAAAGAAGCCAAAGGTAGAAGAAGCATATGAAGCATATTATAGTCTAGAAGAAGAATAAGATGATGATGATGAATTGGAACACTTCTAGACCAATAAAAAACATGACAAGGTGGTAAAGCATGCCAAATGAGACATAATGCAATAACAATAGGAAGAAGTGGGTTGCTTTATAGAGAAAGAAGTTAAAATGCTCAAAGACCTCACATCCCTTGCTAGAAAAAAGGATTTATTGACTAAACTGAAGCAATAGGGAAAATATTGGAATAAAAAAAAGTAGGTAAATCAATTATCAAAGGATCAGAATTGGAAGAATGGTCCATTGTTAATAAATGTATATTTGAATGATCAAAAAGTCAAATATGTTATGGTGGATTTGGTTGCTAATCTAAATATCATTCCATCTACCACATGGGAGAAATTAGGGACACCTAACCTTGTAAAAACACTGATGAGCATAAGTCTTGTTGATGGTTCGAGAATGTAGGGTTTGGGAACTTGGAAAAATGTTGAAATAAATGTTAAAGGGATAAAACAATTGGTTGATTTTAAAGTAGTTGAAATGAAGGATCTATTTCATACTTTCCGAGCATTACTTGGGTTAAGATGGTTTGTCAATTCTAATGGTAAATTAGACTCTTGTAAATAGGAGATTTCATTTACAGATGCTACTAGAGTTGTGTGTATTCCATTAAGAGAACTGGATGATAGATCCTATATAGAAGAAGTGACACAAGATAATGAAATGGAAGACATTGTAGTGTAGAAAAATATACCTTTACATTTTCACACTATGTTTGCATCCGCTTAATTAATTTGACTTAAATAATCCCTTTAATTGGCCTAATTATGCATTCACAAGCCTAATTAATTTTATTTTCTAAAAGGGAAACCCACATTTAATTAATGCCTACATTGAACTTAACACCTTGGAAATTGAGTGTTCTAGGTTTAGGGCCTAGGACCCATTCACCCAAGGGTGAATAGGTCCCCCTTAAGTCTCGATACCCAATTTTTAATATATTTTTGGCGGCATTTTATGATCTAAATTCAAATTTCAAAGGTTGGCTTGTGGTGTTTAATTGTCAGATAATTAAGGAAATACCTATAAATAATAGTCATTTTATCAAATTCAAAACATCTAGCATTAAGGAAACTTTCACAAGAGTAGAGAATTGAAGAGTGGATTTATCAATCATCTACAAGAACAATCAATATAATATCATCATGTCAAATTTATTTGCATTCATGCATGTTTTTGGAGCTAACATTGTGATGTGGATTTCAAGTTTCAAGTTTCAAGCAAGCATTCAAGCATCAAGATCTATCAAGAAATCAAGCCATTTCATGCAAGATCCAATACGTAGAGAGATTTTTTAGACTTCATTCCTCTAAAGGCAACCATTAAAGGGTTTGGTGAGGTGTAACAAGCTTTGTTCATTCATCATTCCTTGCATTTTATCATTATTTCATTATCAAGGTTTAATTACAAAACTAAGGTTTGACCAAGGAAAACCCTTATCCACCAAAAATTAAACATTTTCCCCTTGATATTTGTGTGTGCAGATTTGTAGGTGAAGAAGGATTGAAGATGGATCAAAAGTGCAATTTTGCAAAGTTTTCAAAGTTGTCATCAAAGTTGTCAAGACACAAAAACTCAAATACCGAATTTATTTATGACTTTCTAATAGTGAAACCTTGGGAAAACAATATCTTAGATCCATCTCCATAGGACCCCAAAATTTGAGTAGAAAATCCCTACAAGGACTCATTCACCTAATGGCCCAAGTGTCTCGTTTTGGTGAAAGTGTCCTATAGTTCTCAAGACAAGCTTTTTTGGGTTAGTAGATATCACCCTGCAACCCCCAAATCTACCTACAAATTGTTGTTTCTATTAGTATTATGCTTTAAATCTACATTTCAAGTTTTATATTGCATAATTAGGCCCATTAAGAATTTTTAGTTTATCTCCCCAAAGTGCATTTCAGTCATATTTTATCATTTTTTGTCATAAGGAAAACAACAAGATCTTCCAATAGGGTTAACTCACCTAAAGGGTTGAAAGTCAATCCTACCTTTGGGGATATATTTTCCTAATTAAAATACAAAAAGTGTAGGTGCATAATACATCCATTTAATCATTCCATTTTGGATCACCCACTTACATTTTCTATGTTTCATTTTGGTGAACCCGACATTGTACATCTAAAATTCTGAAATTGGAAGTCATCCAAACCCTAGATCTAGGATTTACATTAGTTTGCATTTCATTTAGGGTTGTCAAAATCTTATTAGTTTGCATTTCATCTAGGGTTTTAAATTAACATTTTGCATTGTTTAAAATCTGAAAAATCCAAAAAATTGCATACATATTACATTGATTTTGCATACTACTTGCATATTAGTGTACTTACATTAGAAAATTTACTCAAAATTGCATTCAATTTTTTTTCATCTTTGTTCACTTTTTCTCCTTTATTACACTTGCATTTAGACACCAAAATCTGGAAAAAAAATTCATAGAAACCAAAATTTGCAACCTAAAAATGAGAACCTAAATAGTAACTTGAAAACTCAGATTTTAATTTTTGAAACCTTTGTACAATGACTCATTCACCCTTGGGTGAATCTATCCTTGTACAAGTGTCCTAACAAGTTTTTGGGTTCATTTTTGTGTCTATATCTACATTCTAATTCTCTTGGTAAAACTGCACTTTGAAATTTTGAAACACAGTTTTGTATGTGCAAGAAAAGTGTCATTTTGCTTCATTTATTACAAGTTCATGGAAAAATTGTTGCATTTCAGTATTGAAATCATTGGATCTATAAGAAAATTGTGTTCATTTTTTGAAGCATTGCATATTTTGGATAGATTGGTTCTCATAAAATCATGTTTCCTTTTCAAACATTTGGTATTCAAATAGTATTACATGGCTTGTATGATTCTATTTTCCCTACTCATGAGCATAACCTAGGCAAACAAAATAAAACCTTTGACAAGCATGCTAGTTACCCTCCTAATATCTATCAGATTTGTAAGAATGTAATAACACAAGAGGATGAAAGCATAGACAGTCATGATGACCATAATTGTTCTTCTCCCAATACCTCTCCTACTTGTGATAAAGGTATCTTGGTGAAAGGAAAAATACAATCATTGAGACTCATGAGAATTTTCTTTGCCCCTCTTCCAATTATTCTCCCATTTGGGAAGATATTTTTCCAAATGAAGATGATATCATAGATACATTTCTTTCAAAATATGATATAGATGAAGAGGCTAAGTCGACCTTTGATATCCCCTCGTTAGAAAACCATCAATAAGAAGTCACATTTGCTGAGGTTATGAATGCACAAGTGTCCATTAGATATCCTTTGATTATAGGACCTCCAAACACTCCTCTTGGACCTCCTAAGAGTCCTCTAATCATTAGAAAACCTAAGATTCCTTTTGAAACCCCTAAGATTCCTCTAATTATTGGACCTCCCAAGTCACCTCCTAAGCCACTTCTTATCATAGGACCACCTCAACACCAACAAAAACCTCCAGGAGCTATCTTGAATTTTGCAAGGAAACTCACTAGTAACAATGTTTCGCAGCAACCTAGTTATCATACTATTGCTCATACATATAACACAAATAACAATAGGAAACCACAAACCATACCTACTTCCTTACCACTTCCTCAACCTATCTTGCCTAGCGCTCCTCATTTTCCTTTGCATAGTGGAAAGGAGTATGATCTTATGGAACAACTAAGAAACAATCTTGTTAAGATTTCTTTATGGGATCTCATTCAAGGTTCACTTAATTATCATAGCATGCTTCAAAGTGCTTTACAACAGGTAGTGGTCCCTCCTAGTGTGCAACCAAATGATGTAGCAGCCCTAATTCAAGGTATGAACTCAGTCAACTTAGACATTACATTTCATCAAGATGAGTTACCTCCATTAGAGATACAATAACAAAATGAGGCTTTGATGATAGTGGTTGTCATTAATAGATGTGGAATAAAAAGAAGTCTCATTGACAATGGTTTGGCCCTTAATGTTTGTAGTGTAAACCTTTTGGATAAGATTGGAGTGGACAAAAGAAAAATTCAATTAGACTCTTTATCTATCTGAGGATTCAAGAATGTGCGAAAACAACTACTTGGTGTAATAAAACTATTGATTAAAGTAGGAAAGGTAACATTGCAAACTCTTATTCATGTTATGCCTCAAGAACTCTCATATAATCTTCTCCTAGGTAGACCTTGCATTCATGAAATGAATATAGTGCCTTCAACATTACATCATCTAGTGAAGTACGTTTACAACAAAAAGGTTTACACAATCAAAGCTAACCTACAATCATAAAATTATTTACAAACTAAAATAGGAATGACAATTCCTCTTACAACATTGACAACAACTACAAAAGTGGAACCGATACAAGAAGCAAAAGAGAAATCAATAATGAAACTATTGGATGATTATTGGGGTTTGTTGAATTTTACACCTACATTCATGGGAGAATAGAAGATTATACAATTAAAGTCAAGAAAGGAGAAATAAGCTGCCATATTATCAACACGTGTTGAGTCATCAAAACCATGTAAGTCCACAAATTTTAGTAAAGAAGAGGAAAACACAAATTATACATCCACATATGATGAGTGTGATAATGAGAAACCGCCAAATCCAAAAGAAATGGAAAAAAAATATGGAAGAGGTTATGATCTTTTGAAACAACTTGGCTATAATGGAAAAGGATGTGGTGCTAGAGAACAAGGTATTCATGTCCCTATAGAGCCTAACACACAAGAAACAACAAGAGGTCTTGGTTGTTGTCATTCACTTAGAAAATAGCATTAGTTTTTGTTGCTTGTCATTTGGTAATTGTAGTATCATAGCATATTCACTACCATGCATGAGGGTATAAACTTGGCTTTATGTAATCATATTTAATTTTTTCAAGGAGAATCATATCATCATCCATTTTTGGCTCATCTTTTTCCCTTGGGGAGGCAAGGGGTTAGGTAGCCTTGTCCTAGTATGACACTTTTTGTTGCCTCTCTTGGCTAGTTGATCACCTTCCATGTATATATAAGAGCAAGCTTTGGATGCAGATGACATGCCTTAAGTTGGCTCAAATGTGACGTACTTTTCTTTCTACGTTATCTTTAGTATTGTATTTTGGGGGCAACCCCTTTTCATGACGTAGCTTTATTTAGAAACATATGTTTGGCATAGGGATTTCCAAATAAGCTCTCATTTCTATTTAATCAATAAGCATTTATCATTTTCTACTTTAAAGTAATTGCTCACAACATGGTGTTTAGCAATTTCTTTAAAGTGTGGGCATACATTGGTATTATCATTTTGGCATTTTGGCATTATTTATTTGCAACCCCTAAGGTGAGCCTTACTTGAAATTTCTTGCTTCACTTTGTTCATAGAATTTGAATTTAGTGTAGCATTGGCATTAGCATCTTGATCATGTTGTGGTGCCTTATCAAAGTTATCAAGGAGTATAAATTTTGGTATGGTTGACATATGGGAGCTTGTAGACCTGGCATGACTTTCCCATCACTAATTGTTTTATGGGTACACACCTAGTGTATATTGGACTACACTAGCCCTTGTGAGTGTATTTTTCATGGCCATCGAGCATAACACAACTTGCTTGTCTATGGAGCCATGTGTTTCATAAGTGATTTTACATCCTTATGATTGTATTTGAGGGATGTGGTATAATGCAACTTGCTAGTCCATCTTTCTTTCCTCTTTGCATTAATTTTGACATTGTATGTTTGTGTATCTTGTCTTGCTACTTCATATCATACATTCATGTGTGTCCCTTTGTACTTATGTTCATTTTCCATGGGATCTTGATCCTAGGGGATTGGCTACCTCCTTGATCTTTGTCATCCTATCTCTTAGATATTTGTGCACTTGGACCCCTCTTGACATATATTTGTCTACTTTAGTGTGATTCTAACTGCAAGTTCATCACTAAACTAGGGGCTAAATATAGTGTAGAAAAGTGTACACCTTTACATTTTCACACTATATTTGAATCCCCTTAATTAATTGGACTTAATTAAGCCCTTTAATTGGCTCAATTATGTATTCACAAGCCTAATTAATTTCATTTTCTGAAAGGGAAACCACATTTAATTAATATATACATTGAACTTAACACCTTGGAAATTGAGTGTTCTAGGTTTAAGGCCTAAGACCCATTCTCCCAAGGGCGAATGGGTCCCCCTTAAGTCTTAGGACCCAATTTTTAATATGTTTTTGGTAGCATTTTAATGATATAAATTCAAATTGCAAAGGCCGGCTTGTGATGTTTAATTGTTAGGTAATTAAGGAAATACCTATAAATACATAGTTGTTTTATCAATTCAAAACATCTAGCATTAAGGAAAATTTCACAAGAGCAAATATTATTGTCAAGAGCATTGAAGAGTGGATTTATCAGTCATCTACAACAACAATCAAGATCATATCATCATGTCAAAGTTATTTGCATTCATGCATGCTCTTAGAGCTAACATTGTGATGTAGGTTTCAAGTTTCAATTAAGAATTCAAGCATCAAGATCTATCAAGCAATAAATCTATTTCATGCAAGATCCAATACTTAGAGAGATGTGTTAGACTTCAGTCCTCTAAGGGAAGCCATTAAAGGGTTTGGTGAGGTGTAACAAGCTTTGTTCATTCATCATTCCTTACATTTTATCATTATTTCATTATCAAGGTTTAATTACCAAATGAGGGTTTGACCAAGGTAAACCCTTATCCACAAAAAACAAAAATTTCCCCCTCTTTATGTGTGCATATTTTCAGGTGAACAAGGATTGAAGATTGATCAAAAGTGCAATTTTGCAAAGTTTTCAAAGTTGTCACCAAAGTTGTCAAGACATAGAAACTCAGATCCGAAATTTATTTCTGACTTTCCAGTAGTGAAACTTGGGGCAAACAACGTCTTAGATCCATCTCTAGAGGACCCTAAAAGTTGAGCGGAAAATCCCTACAAGGACTCATTCGCCCAGTGGCCCAAGTGTCTAGTTTTGGCGAAAGTGTCCTACAATTCTCAAGACAAGCTTTTCTAGGTTAGTAGATATCACCCTGCAACCCTCAAATTTTCCTACAAATTGTTGTTTCTATTAGTTTTATGCTTTAAATATTCATTTCAAGTTTTATATTGCATAATTGAGCTCATTAAGCATTTTTAGTTTATCTCCCCAAAGTGCATTTCAGTCATATTTTACCATTTTTTGTCATAAGGAAAACAACAAGATCTTCCAATAGGTTTGACTCACCTAAAGGGTTGAAAGTCAATATTTCCTTTGGGGATCTCTTTTCCTAATGAAAATAGAGAAAGTGTAGGTGCATCATACATCCATTTAATCATTCCATTTTGGATCACCCACTTCCATTTTTCTATGTTTCATACAAAAAATTTCTACACTATCTCCAAATTTTTGGATGGGGAAGAGGAAGAAGAGAATCCAAATAATGAAGGAGAATTGGAATTAAATAGTGACAACTATAGCATAGATAGTGATGAAGTCTTGGAAGCATGGATGTAAAGTGAATTGGAGTTAACATCCCAAAGAATTTATGGATTTTGCTAAGTATTCATGATCTATAGTCATCCTAGAGAGTTTATGGATAGCCCAAAAATGGCCAAGATAGGAGACTACTGGAAAGAATCAGTTGTGGCATCGATTATTGAAGTATTATCATAATATGAGGACCTATTCCCTTGGACTTTCACAGAGATGAAGGAAATTAAGGAAGAAGTAGGTACTACGAAAATTGAAGGGAAGGCTTCATGAATTTTGGAGAGTATTATTTATATAAAGCCAAACCAAAACAAATCTAGGAAAACCTAAGAAAACATTAGAATAATGAGTACATCGAGAGCCATAGATGGAAACCATCATGATCACCAAAACCTAGAAGGGATGACATGTGGATATCTGGCAAAGACATCAGAATGACACCAGACGGGTAGGACATCACAAGCGTCATAAAATGAAAGTTGTACAAACCATGTAATGAAAAACTAAAACTCTTAAAATTTATATCATAGTGTATTATAGTGTTCCATATTATACTTTAGTTCAACAAAATTATGTGCTAAGAAAAGTTACTCGTAGAACATCAAAGGGTAGAAAAAGGCAAGAAGTGATTAGAAATGACTACAATAATTAATGAGCTAACTCTAGAAAATATAAAAAAGAATTCCACCCCACCTTTACACTCACTTAGATCCCTTATACGCTCATGATGACCATAACTCTACTACATTTCGCTCTTCTACAACAAACCCTATCTACTATTCCCTAACTCAAACAATAGCTTGTAGTCATAGCCACCCGTGCTCCTATTGTTATAACTAACAAACATGCCATAACTATAAAGAAATTTCCCTACAAGGTGATGGTCATAGATTTAAAAGGTGCATTTTCAAAAGTTCCAAATGATGTCAATTACACGGAAGAAGTAAGGAAGTACATTAACGCACCTCTGGTGAAGATCGAGCACTCAAAATTTGAGGAGCTGAGAATAACCTTATTACAACCCAGATCTGATTCGTATCTACCTAAGCATTCCCAAATCAAAGAAAAGAAGTTGGATGCATAAAAAGCACTTCTCAAATTTTGCTGAGGAGGAATGGATCCACTTGGTGTTCAACAAGTTACACGAAAGATGCCTTTACCTCGACAAACCCTATCACATTACAAAGGAGGCCATCTAGGTCGTTATCGGGTTACTAACATCGCCAAAGAAGCGTATCAAGAATGTCAAATTCACCAAACTCATCGACGCAAATTTCAATCGGAGAAGTCTGGACATTAGCAACATCATCGACCTCAGGGTGAAATATGCCACCAAGGTAATCACATATAAAGTTTACTATACAAATCGGGAAGAGTCTGCCACTGCTATCACCATCCACACTGCCTATCAGATGGTCGTTTAAGGAAAGGAATTTGATCTATGTGAAGTACTCATAATGGAGCTCCTAGAGAATGCAGCTCACACAAAGACTTCAGGGTATTATTTATATTTTATTTTATGAACTCGCTCCCTCAATTTTTCAGAAAAGTATGGGAGATAACCAAACTGGTAGCTCCAAAAATTCAGGATTACATAAAAGGGTTTCTGGCTAAACCGTCATACAATCAGGTGTTTGGTGGATTCTCCAAAAAAATTCAGAAATGAATGCAGGACCGATGGAGAGTTTCTCATAATATGGTATAAAAGTACCTAGATTCCATTATATACAAATATCTCACCATAATAGAGGAAATAAAACCTCAAAATTTATGGATTCCCCCATTATCGTATGGGGTTTCAAATGCAAAAGTAGAATCTCATGTCGCTCACTTGCTCAACCTCCCAAAAGATCCTAAGGTAGAAAGATACCCCATTGCTAAGGAATACATGAAGTTTGTAGCCAAGAAGAAAGTAGTAGAACAACATAAGGGGAAAGAACAAGGAGATATCCCACCAAGAGATACAGAGGAGCAAAAAATAGCACCAAGATCTACTCCTAGAAGGTCTAAAAGATTGCAAACAAAGACTCCATCTTCTATAGAAACTGGAAGGACCTAGTTAAGGAAGAGGAAGTTGGAAAGCACACCAAAAAAATCCCCCTTAGAAAAAGAAGCAATAGAGGCCCTCTTATGGACAAGCGCACAGAAGAAAAGAGTAGGGAAGAAACAATGAGCAAGGAGAGAGTTAATACTAGAATCAAATACTGGAGAAGAAGAGGAGATAAAACTGGTGACATCCCTTAGATCAAAAAGCTCATCAGTTTCATTAATAGATGAAGATCAATTATACAATGCCTTGTTCGAGCAAAGATTTTTTCCAAAACATTATAGACATACTCCAAGATGCCTCCTATAAACAAGCAAACTACAAAGAGAGAATTGATTTGATATATGGTAGCATCATAGATTACTTTGAAATATTTTATGAGTAGATTATCGAATCAAATCACTACCGCACTAAAAATTCAGAGAGAAAAAGCAATTGAAGAAGAAGAGAAATTACAGGAACTAGCCATCCAGATCTAGTACCAGTTGCACCTACACTTACAGATCTGGAGAAGGAAAAAATAAAGGAATTACAAGCAAAAGAACTCCATTCTAAGCAATTCCTAGACAATCTTATGTTAGAAAAATCAGAGATTACACAAAAGGTACAAGGGAAAATCACACAGGCTATTGCACAAGCTTATAAACAAATGCACAAGGAAGAAGCAAAATACTATAATTCTTTGATACTAACCCCTCCTCTTCAGACAAATGCACCCTCCTCTTCAATACCTTCTTCGATGCAACCTATAAAGGATTTCTTAGCAAAGCAACAACATATACAAACAATAACATCTTCTCAATTACTTCAAACACTAATGGTGGGAACACATGCAAATATAGGGAACATCTCACCTATGCAAAAGTTTCAATTAGGGGAAATATTTCATCAAATGGCTCAAGATGAAATCCTTAAACATGTGGAAAATGTTGAGACATAGAGGAGATGATTGAGCTAATTCAAGGAAAATTTCCTCATTTGAAGGGAGACTCTACTCAGGCACCTTTGGTACAACTGAAGATGATTATAGATGAAATCTTACAAGACCCTAGTAGCTCGGGATGAAATCCTTAAAAAACATGTGGAAAATGTTGATCACATAGAGAAGATGATCGAGGGAATTCAAGGAAAATTTCCTCATTTGAAGGGAGAATCTACTCAAGCACCTCTGGCACAACTGAAGATGATTATAGAGGAACTCTTACAAGACCCAAATATACAGAAGGATAAGATCAAACAAGAGGTATAAGTAGAATTTCAAAAGAATAGGATGGATGAAGTCCAAAATAAATGTGCTACTATCTAGTCACAATTGGAGACTAATCTCAACATAATTGATGCAATGAAGGGTATTCAAACAACTTACTTTCACCATTCAAAGAGATTCAATCCACTTTTCTTTTACAAATCCATCTCTAGGCTTGAATTTTCACTCTTCCACTAGGTCTTCCTACTAGGTCAGCCAACCCACTTTCCTTGAAAAAAATTTCAAATCCTCCAAACAACTTTTTCAACAACACATCAAACTAAGCACCCATTAAGGCCAGCTTTCACATACCTCAAACTCACCTCCAACTCTTTTGGAACAACTATCTCAAATTTGGCCTTTTACGCTAAACCAACCCTCAATTAGGCCTCTTTTTCAAAGAAACTCATCTCAAATATCACATCCAAACTTTGAAACCTCCAAACAGTCACTAGAAAACCTAACAAAACCTCAAAATATCCAACTTTTGGGTCCCAACTCGCTCAGTAGCACCTATTTACACAAAACCCTCCTTTCCTTCACAAATAACTAGGGCTTATTGAATCTCACATGCCCAAACCACTCATGACCTCAAAAACACTTCTAACAAGCTTGTTTCTGCCTACACAAACTCACTTCATCCTTCTATTATGTTTCCCTCAATTTTTCCATGCACTTCCTTCACAAACCTCTCTCTTTTCACTTGTTTTCACCCTTATTCAACTAGGGTTTCACACTCCTTCACACATTTGATCTCCTCCAACCTCTTAGACCTTAAAGACATAGAAAATTACATCTGCTCACACAGATTTCATCAAATCCTATCAAGTTCTCAACCCTTTTCTGCAAATCACCATCTCTAGCCTTGCTCCAATGGCTTAATTTCTGACTTTTCCACAGGGCAACGTGGATTTCTTCACCCAAATATCTTTCCTTTGACCTAATCTCTATTCCTAATCCTACCCCTAATATACCAGGCCCATTCCACCAAGAAATAGTTGATACATAAAGGTGAAATGGCCTTTTAGAACATTTTAAGCCTCAAACCCTTACTTCCCTGTTTTTAGACTAGTTCAAGAAAATTGCACACTAGATGCTTCAAACTTAATTTAAAACCCCCAAACCAATCCAAAAATGAAGTTATAACATATTACTAATAATCCCTACTCATATTTGATGCAAGAACCAATTGTACGGGCAGTACAGTGGCTGGAAACAATGAATTGCACATAAAAATGATTAAAAACAAAGATATTCTATTGAATTCTTCTCTCAAACTCTTCAACAACCAAAAAATTCAACTCAAAATAGTATATATATGCTTCTACTATCCTAAACAATTGCCTAACCACCTTCCCTCTTCCAACTAACCGTTGGAATTCAAAAATCTTTACAACTTTGCACTTTTTAAAATGACCACAATTAGCAATTTTGCAACAATTTTCAAGTTGACACTTTTTGCAAATAGCAATATTTACCTAATAACCCCCATATTGACTCAAATGACCACAACCCCATTACAATATGGCCTAATGTGGCCTTATTTATCAACATCGTGACTAAAACCTTTGATCTAGACCCAGTTTACTAAAGTGAGCACAACCGAGGAGATCAACCAGATTTTCCAGTACTGCCTACAGTGGCCTACCATTGTGGCTTCTACTAAAGCTCATATGGATTCTTTAGAGACCCAAATTTTACATAACTCATAACATTATGATGCCACTAAAGATATAGATGGGAGTATCTGGGTGAACATTGAAGGTCTCCATGATTAGTATCAACAACTACAAGATCAAAGGGATATGATTCAACAACGGTTCCATCAGCTTAGAGAATTTTCCAATTTACGATTGACCCATCTTTTCGGGATTATCCATGAGGCTCAGTAGTTTTCCAAAAATATTCAAATCCCCACCACTATTTTGGAAGCTGAGAAGCAACTAATTCAACTCCATACTCACATCCATCAGTTGTAGTTGGTGAAAAAATAATGGGATGATTACCTTCCTACCCTCTAAGGCATATATTCAGACATTCTACCAGCAAAGCAAAGTTGACTTGAGGACAAGTCAAAGTTTTGAAGAGGGGATAATGTTAGTCGAAAAATAGTGTATAGACATTAGTTCATAGATATGTATATCTAACCAGAAAGAAAATTTCATAACATGAGCTTAGGAAGATAGAATGTACTCTAGGGATGCTATCTAAGGGCCACATACCATATTGTAACTATAAGTAGATAGAACGATCTATTCACCAGTAATAGAGAGTAGAGAGAGAACATAGAGTAGGATGGAGTATTATGATAGAATAAGGAATATAAGATATTGACTATAACAGAGATATAAGGATTGTAATGAAGGATTATTGATACAAGGAATACAAAGAACTTTGAATTTTGATCTATCTTGTGCGTATGTTATTTTATTCTATTTTACAACTAATCTTGGATCTAGAATACTTTCTTGTGTTACCTCAATAGGAACAACTCTCGAGTTACAAACTACAACTAGCAGAGATCCTTTGGGCACAAAACTCTAGTCTGTATCCTTCAAATTTCTTGCTAACACACTCTTTCCAAAATAACCTAAAAAGCAACAAAATCGAGAACATTCATTTTGAAAATTCAAGGATAAGCATTTCAAGGAATGCTAGAGTTCATGAATTGGGATGCCTACCAATGAGTAGATTAGGGAAGGGAAGTCTAATGGCTTAGTAACATATGCCTGGTAACTTGAAACATATCAGGGATGGACTTCAAGGTGATCACTAATTGGTCACTCAAATAGGGGAACTCTAAAACTTTAAATTTGAAAGGATACTACACTAAATAATGGTAGGGTTAGATTTCAAAAGGAGTGGTAACTGGATACTAGGGAAGGAAGCTCCAAAAATTTGAATTTGAAATAGAATTCACTATTGAAATGTTTTTAGGATCTCAAACTTTAGGGAGGACTTTAACTTGGTACCTTAGACAAAGGAACCCCAAAAATCTAACTTTGAAAAAAAAATGTTAGGGTTGTACTTTGAACAATCACTAACTAGGTACTTTAATAAGAGGATTTTGAAACTTTGACTTTGAAAAGGCATAAATTTTCTAAGTGTGGAAGCAAGCTAGGCCCAAATATGAATTAAGAGAGCATCAATGTCAAGGTTTCAAGTATACAAATGCAAGTAGGCTAGGATAACTTAGTCCAAAATTTTGATGAATTGATGACATCATCATGATGTTGTCAGAGAAAAAATGGTTCCCAACTTTGAAAATTAGATTTGTTAAAGTGAAACAAAGGGAAAACATAAGGTAACACAACAAATGACCTATGCTCAACAAACATAAACACAAAATAAAACAATATGATTGTTTTATGTTTTTATTTTCTATTACATACATTAACTAATCACCTTGAAGTTAAATAACCATCACAAGTACTTTATCAGGTACACAACCATTTTATTACAGTAGAAATCTTTATTAAAATTATTAAGAATATTATTATAATTACAGTGGGTTCTAAGGCCTCAAAAAATAGTCAAACACTTCCTACCACATTATTGAACACGGACATGGACATAGTCCACCTTGCTTAAATCTAGAACTTTGATCTCCTTGCACAAATCTATGCACACCACTTTGTATTACCAACTATGAAAATAAATACAACAAAAGAAAGGACTTCAAAAAAAAAAAAGGTCACCCAAGGACTGAGATCATCAATATTTAAACATGGCATCAAAATGTTATTAAGAAATTCTTATGTCTATTGACAAATAAATCTCAAACCCTAAAGTTGTAATCAAACTGCATCAAAACTTGGTTTTTTACAAGTTTTAAAAATGAAGGACAAACGCAAGAAATGAGAAAGAAGAATAAGGAAGACAAGTGGAGAATTCTTAATGAGGAGAAAGAAAATGTTAAAACCATTTATAGATGGGCGAGTGATGGCATTAGTTTTGTTCTCATTACAATCTAATCACAATTTAGATTTGATAAAGTTGAGAGCAATTAGGTGACAAGGTATTTGTTTGTTGTATATGAGTGTCACATCATGAGTTCCCTTGCCCCTCATATCTTTGAAAGAGTCAATGTTGCACAAATTTCCTTCTTAGAAATATTACATGAGACAATGTACATGTAGTTCAAGCTCTATGGAATGCACTTCAAGTTAGAATTGATAAATATGATTAAAAAATTATAGTTAATTATGATGATGAATCTTTAATACTCTAAAAATAGAATAAATTTCAATAATAGCATGGGAGAGGATTAATCTTGTAAGAAAAGAATCATAATACAAATACTATAGAATTATAGTCTACATTAGACTAACTCAAATTCTTAAATTTGTAAGGTGTAGATTCACTTCAAAAAAATTGTAATATATGTGTGTGTGTGTATTTAATGGAGGTCATCCACAAATTATTTGTAGTTACCTGATACGGGAGCATGAGCCTTCTTGGGTTGAACCTCTTCGGCTAAGAGCTAAGGACTGAGGGGTATCCCATTCCACCAAATTCACCCAAGGCATGTTCCCAACCTCATCCCTTATGATGTCGAAGCCTTGCACTCAACAAGACTTGATCCCTGGTGGGCTCACTAAGAACCATTCAACTTCACCGACAGATCAAATTTGTAATGTATTTAAAAAATATTGACGTACATGTAATGATAAGAAATTAAATTGTTTTAGACATTTTTTAAATAATAGAAATTAGTAATAAAATTATATGACTTGAAATCATATATACATTTCATTACATTAATAATAAATATTCATAAATATCAATAATAATAGAAATTAATACAATAAATCGTAATAAATATAATGAAAATAAAAAAATACATAAAAATTAAACATCAATAAAATAAAATAAAAACCACAAAATAATTAAATAATTTTAATGAAAGAAAAAAGATCTAGGTAATTTTTAATTATTATGTCGAAGGCGTGCCCTATATGAAGTGAATGACTTGCTTTTGAAAATCAACAATTGAAAATTGAAGAGAAGGGTGCAAGACGATTGAAATGATCTTAACCATCAAATTTTCAAAAATATTAAAAAATGTAATATATAATTAAAGAAAAAATAATTGCATTCTTACCCAAACTTAGCTTTAAACTATAAAAGGTAGGATAAAAAACACTTGGTTTTTTCTTTTTAAACTTAGAGTTTTAGATTTCTTTTAATTATAACATATATAAATAATAAATATAATGTGTAAATACTTAATTATATATTTTAAACTTTTTAAATATTACTTTTTATTTTTAAGATTTTAATTACATTGAAGGTGTTCCTTATATGAAGTGAACGACCTAGTTTTGAAAATCAATGGTTGAAAATTGTGGAGAAAGATGCAAGACGATTGAAATGATCTCAACCATCATATGATACTTTAGCTAATTGAGCTAGGTCCCCCACCCTTAATCATTGAAATTAACTTAATAAGTTTATTATTTGTTAATCATTGAAATTAACTTAATAAGTTTATTAATATTTAGATTTTGATATATATTGACTTTCCATTTAGTTTAGTTTATTTTAGTTTTTAATTTAGATTTAAGTTTGATTTTTTTATTATTTATATCTTTTTATGAAATTGTAAATAATAATTAAAAAAATATTAGAATTAATTTAATTTATAATTAGTTATCTTATTAAAAATTTAATTATTGTAGAATAATTCTATTTTACATTTTTGTTATAATTTTAAAAATAATAAAATGAATTTCAAACTTAAAATATAAATTGAAATTTATAAAGTGAGAGAGGTAACTTTTGATTAGTCGTTTCATGCCAACAATCCAAGGATAGCATGTCCTAGGGAGTTATGCTTAGGGTTGCATGTCATTTGGGTAAGGATATGATAATTCACCTTTAAAACCTCTTCAATGTGCCCATTGCACACTTAGAAGGAAAAAATGGATAAAGAGAGAAAGAGAGAAAATAGAGAGAGAGAGAGAGAGAGAAATAGAGAAATGGAGAGGGATACAAAGAGATAAAAAGAGAGATAGAGATACAAAAATAGAGGTATAGATATAAAGGAATAAATATGGAGAGAAGAAGAGAGAGGAAGAGAGATAAAGAAAGAGAGAGAGAGAGAGAGGAAAAGAGAGAAGAGGAGAGACATAAATAGATATAGTTACACAAAGAGAGATAGAGAGATATATAGATAAAGAGAAATAGGAGACAAAAATATACATAAAGGTCGAGAGATCAAGAGATAAAGAGGGAGAGGGGAGAGAGGAGGGAGATAAATAGGGATAGAAAAAAAAAAGGGGGAGAAAGATAGGGAGAGGGAAATACACAGAGAACAAATGAGAGAAAGATAGATAGAGGAAGAGAGAAGGGAAGACAAATATAGAGAGAAATAGGGGAGAGAGAGGAAGAGCTCGAGATTGAGAGATAATAAAAAATATAAAGAAAGAGAGGGAGACAAAAATATAAAGATCTATCTCTCTTTCTCTTCCCATGTATCTCTATGATATCTCCCTGTATGTGTTTCTCCCTACCTCTATATATATATCTCCCTCTCTACCTCTCTCTATATAACTTCCTATCTCTATTTTTCTATCCCTCTCTCATTCTCTCCCTCTCACTTTGTATCCCCCTCTTTCTATCTCCATTTCTCTCTCCCTCTTTCTATTTCCATCTCCATCTCCATCTCTATCTTCCTCTCTATCTCTCTCCCTATATTTATCTCCTTATCTCTCCTTACACCTATTTCTCTCTTTCCCCTCTATCTTTCACACTATATATATCTCTCTATATCTTCCTCTCTCTATCCATATCTCCCTCTCTCCCTATCACTCTCTCTTTCTATCTTTCTCAACTTCTCTATCCTCCCTCCCTCTCTATCTATTTATATATCTCTCTATCTCTCCCCCTCTCTCTATCTCTCTCCTCTCTATTAATTTTCTATATCACCTAGACTTTATCTCTCACTCTTGCCCTCTCTATTTATTTCTTTCCATCTCTCCCTCTTCCTGTCTATTTATGACTCATTATCTTCATCTCTCTCTCTCTCTCTCTCATTTACTCTATCTCTCTTACTCTCTCTATATATCACTTCCTATATCTTTATATTTCTCTCTCTATCTCCCCCTCTTTCATTGAATCCATCTTTTTATCTCTATCTCTCCCTCTCCCTCTTCCTCTCTCCTTTCATTTCTCTATTTATATTTATCTCTCTCTCTGTCTTTGTCTTTGTCTTTGTATTTCTCTCTCTCTCTCTCCCTCTCTCTATCTTTCCCAATTTATATTTATCTCTATCTCTCTTTTGTATCCCTATTTCCCCTCTCCATCTCCCTATCACTTCCTCTTTCTATATCTCTTTAATTCTCTCTCGTATCTCTATTTCTCTCCCTCCATCGGCCTCCCTCTCTATCTATTTATACATATCTATCTCCCTCTCTATCTCTCTCCATATCTCTCTTACTCATACACACACACACTCCTTGTTTCTCTCTCCCTATCTCTATCTCTATCTCTCCATATTTAAATTATTATATAGCTTTCTCTATCTCTATCTCTATCTTATTATCTATCCATCTCTCTTTACCCCTATATCTTCCCCTCTCTCTACCCCTCTCTATATATCAATTCCTATCTCTATATTTATATTTCTATCTCTCCCTCTCTCATTCTCTCCCTCTCTCCCCATCTGTATATATTTATCTTTTCTGGATATATATCTATCCCTTTGTCCTATCTCGTTTCTCTCCCTCTCTCTCTCTCCATATCCCTCTCTTCCATCTCCATCTCCATCTCCATCTCCATCTCCATCTCTATCTCTAACTTCATCTTTATCTCTCTCTCTCTCTCTATCTCTACCCCCATATCTCTCCCTCTTGTTGTCCACATATCTTCCTCTCTCTCCCTCTCTCCATATTTCAAACATATCATTAGCCTATTGGTAGTGGAGCCTTATTATCTTCCTGATTCAAAGGTTTTGTTTTAGTTGTGTTAGGATCCCTATAAGTAGATGCATATTTGATTTGAAGCTATCGGTTCTCAATTAAGACCTTTGTTGCACAAACAAAATTATTTTTAAATAGCCTACCAATTGACATCATGTACATACAACACAAATGTATGCAAACAATAAACCAAAAAATTCCCTAATTGACAATCCACACTTCTTCAATGTACCCATTGCACACCAAGGTGCTAATTATTATTTAAATTTATTTTAATAATTATTATATTATAATATATAATATAAATAATCGAATTTAATATAAATTATATGGAAATTTTAATAATATTATCAATAAATTTTTAAAAAATATATAGACAAATCATAATAAGTTTTTAATAAATATCATTATTTTATTCAAATACTAATATTTATAATAATTATTAGTCATCAACTGCAGGTTAGCGTGGAAAGGTGTTTGGCAGACTTGCAGAAAATCAACGACTTTACCATAAAGCACGTATACAGGGAAGGCAATTCAACGGTGGATCTGTTGGCAAATGATGCGACGAATGGCGAGGTGGTGGATAAGTGTGGGTTGAATCTTGACGAATGGCTTGGATTGGTTGGCATCATAGTAGATGAATCACAGGTGGTCAACTTTGATTGACGTCCCCTTCTTTCCCCGACATTGCTCCCACAAAAGAATGGTTGTTTTGTTCGGAAGGACTGTAGTTTGAAGGGTACTTCCTGCCTTTGCTATATATCAGTGGCAGTTCGAACAAGCTTATATGCAAGTTTGGATGATGGCGTCAAATATGATCTGGGGGATTACTTGCAAATGCGAGGAGGAGACCAAGGAAGCTCAAATAAAAAGATTGTTCAAGGCAGAAAAGGATGAAACAATGCTAGCACTGTTGAAGATCGTAGGGAAGGAAAGGTGGAATGCTGGTCATGTACATGACAGAGTGCTCTATGGGGAGCTCGTCACAAGCATTGTTCAGGTAATGGGTGTTAAAACTTGGGGTGAAGTAGTCGCCCATAGTTTGGTCACGAAAGAAAATAAAGAGGTGGTGCATGCTTGGGTGGCGAAACTTGGGTTGAGAAGAAGTCAGTAGTTGGGTGGATTGTTGGCATTTTTTATGTTGATGCGGTCAAGAAAAAGAAGGTTTATGCCACAGCTCTCACACTGTTCAAAGAGAGACTAATGAAAAAGAACATGGAGACTTTAAGTTACTTTGTTAGTGAGGATGGGGACCTATTTTTTTTCCCCAGATTGAGAGAATCTCTGCCTTCTCAGAAGGCCTTATGTATGTAATGCAACTGCAAGGCTAATGGGTAGCCTTCTCATCCTCGCGAAGGCTGCCCATTAGCCTTCGCATCCTCTATGTAATAGAAAGTGAGTTGTTCCCACGACAATACTTACCAAGCAAAAAAAAATTACTAATATAAATAAATAAATTATGAATTGAGTTTTTATCTTTTGAATAGGTTTCATTTATTTTTAACTTTTTAAGTTGATGTTAATTGTAATTTTTAATATAAAAATTAAAATTTGAACTTTAACAATTTTAATATAGTTTATTTTTATTTTTTATATTTTATTTAAATAGAGTTTTAATTTTAAATTTTTTATTTATTTAATAATTTAACTATTTTTATTCTCAATTTTATAATATTTTTTTATTTGTTAATATTGATTTTTTCTTTCAATTAGTGTTAATATTGTGTGTAATATACTAATTATATTTTTTTAGCTACATATTTTATTAATATTTCAATTTTAATAAATTAAAAATTTACTTTTACTTTTTTATTTAATTATTTATTAACTTAATAAGTTTATTATTTATTATTAATTTTTAAAATTATTATTATTATTTTTTGATACATAAGAGATATATTTTATTAATATTAAAAAAGATAAAGATTACATACTTTGCATATACAAGGGAACGCCAACCATGAAACCATAAATATTTTTCACCAACTACCACCAACTAAACTTCACTAAAAAACTCCACCAATATTACAAGGAAAAACCCATACTGAGACACTATGCAACCCGACCACCACTACCAACCAGAATAGGAAACCACCACCCAACCTCTTTAACTACCATACTCGGGAGAGAAAAACTCGAACATTACAAATTTTTAAAAAAACTAGACTTCCACCCCAAACCCAAACTCACAGAAATCTATTGGCCTTGGCGAAGGCCTCAAAGTCCACTATCCAGTCGATGTCTTGCATAACCATGAGACCAAATTTCTTTTTTCATATACTCCACAGTAATGACAATGATCATGCAGTGCCTCATTAAGGCTTAACCCTTCAAATCAAGCAAAAAAGGGTATATTTTCACCGCCTCATTTGAATCCTTTAATAGCTCCCAATTGTCAAGGCGAGGGATGCCCTTGCCTACAATTGCAATCTTCAACACCTCGTCCACACCCACCAACAAATTTTTTTGAATTTTTTTTCCAATAGCACTTTAGCCTCCACTTTCGACACATGGTTATCCAGAAGGGAAGCCAAGAATCTGGAAGTGATATTTGTGTTATCCCTTCCAAACTCGCTTCGACTTAAATGACCAAAGCCCAACACCATTTTCACTGCCACGACCAACAAATCATCTATATTGTTCATATTCCTTTTAAGATGTTGGTTCAAAACCTCTCTGAAGGTCGTTTCGTGTGTTTTGGCCCCTAGCGAAATCGGTGTGTCCGCACCGAAACACACCAGACCATCCACTGAAACCTCAATTATAAAGCGTGATCGCCCTGCCATCGTAGAAACCACTCACCCGCTAGATAAAACAAACCCTGCAGGAAATGCAAACCAAACAAACAAAGCCAAGTTTCAAACTGAAGTCTCCACTCTCAGCATGACTACATTTAAGCCAAAGAGGACAGTAGGCTTACAATCATATTTCAATACTTCACTACATATGATATTAATGCCATGACTCAACACACAAGGGAGGTCGTCCTTAACCACAAATACCATACAAACTAATCAAAAGATTAGTCACATCGGTAGCTGAGCTAGTACTAATAAACCGCCACTCTATCAACTAGCCATTCCTTGATTTGAGTGCTTTAAGTGCTGATAATGGGCACCACCCTATCTGACTTTGCATAAACCCTACCCACCTTTCTTGCCAGGGTGGACTTGGAAGAGACCCTGCCACCTCACCAAGCACCAACCAACTCACCACCACGTGGCCATACCTATGTGCCACCCATGCCAACCGTCCAATGCCCTCTGCCAACTTGGAGGGTCGCCCTCCCATCAGCCCACAAAATTATTATTTTTATTTTAATATTTGGATTTTGATATATTTTGACCTTGCATTTAATTTAATTTATAATTTATATTTAAGTTTGATTCTTTTTATTATATTTTTTTCAATAAATTATAAATAATAATTAAAAATTATTAATTTAATTTAATTTATAATTATTTATCTTATTGAAATTTTAATTATTGTAGAATAATTCTGTTGTGTATCTTTATTTTAATTTATATAATAATACGAATTTCAAACTTAAAATTTGAATTAAAATTTATGAAGTGAGAGAGAAGCTAACTTTTGATTAGTTGTTTCATGCCAACAATCCAAGGATAACACATATCCTTTGGGAGTTATGCTCGAGGTAGCATCTAATTTGATTAAGAATATGATAATTCATCTTTAAAACCTCTTCAATGTACCCATTGCACACTTAAGGAGGAAAATAGATAGATAAATAGATATGAGAGAGAGAGAGAGATACAAAGAAATAAGAGACAAAGATATATAAAGGTAGAGAGATCAAGAGATAAAGAGGGATAGAAAAAATGAGCGAGGAGAGAGATAGGGAGAGGGAAAGAGACAAAGAGAGGAAAAAAGAGAAAGATGGATAGAGAAAGAGAGAAGTGAAGAAAAATATAGAGAGATAGGGGAGAGAGGAAGAGAGAGATTGAGTGACAATAATAAATATAAAGTAGAGAGTGAGATAGAGATATAGAGAGATATCTCTCTTTCTCTTCCCGTATCTCTTTATATATAAATCCTCATTTGTACCTCTCCCTACCTCTCTCTCTCTATATATATCTCCCTCTCTCTACCTATCTCTATATACAACTTCCTATCTCTAACTTTCTATCCCTCCATCTCTCCCTCTCTCATTCTCCTCCTCTTTCATTCTCTCCCCCCCCTCTCTCTCTCCATATCCATCTTCATCTCCATTTCCATATCTATCTTCCTCTCTATCTCTCTCCCTTGTCTCTATATCCTTACCACTCCCCACATTTGTCTCTCTTTTCGCTCTATCTTTCCCACTATACATCTATTTATCTCTCCCTCTTTCTATCCCTCTCCCTCTCTCACTATCACTCTCTCTTTCTATATCTCTCTACTCCTCTATCATCTCTCTATTTCTCTCCCTATTTCCCCCCCTCTCTATCTATTTATATACATCTTTTTCCCTAGATCTATATCTATCTCAATATCTCTCTCTCACATACACACACACTCCCTATTTCTCCCTCCCTATATGTATCTCTCTATATCTCTCTCACTCTCGCACAAAAACTCTCCATTTCTCCCTCCCTACCTCTATCTCTCTATCTCCCCCCTCTCTATCTCTCTCCCTCTATCTCTATTACTTTTCTCTATCATCTCCTTTATCTATCCCTCTTTCCCCTCTACTTCTATCTTCCCATCTCTCCCTCTCCCTCTCTTATATCTCTATCTCTCTCTCTCTCTCTCATTTACTCCATCTCTCCCTCCATCTCTCCTACTCTATATACCACTTCCTATATCTTTATATTTCTCTCTCCATCTCCCCCTTTCATTGTCTCCCTCTTTCTATCAAGCTATTTCTCTCTCCCTCTTCATCTCTCCCTCCATCTCTCCCTCTATATATTTATCTCTCTCCCTTTCTTTGTCTATGTCTGTCTCTCACCCCTTCTATCCTTTCCAAGTTATATCTATCTCTCTATCTCTCCCTATCTCTCTCTCTATCCACATCACTCCTTTTTATATCTCTCTAATTCTCTCTCCTCTCTCTATTTCTCTCCCTCCATCTCCCTCCCTCTATCTATTTATACATATCTATCTCCATCTCTATCTCTCTCCATAGCTCTATCTTATACATAAACACACTCCTTATTTCTCCCTCCCTATATTTAGCTCTATCTCTATATCTATCTATCTGCCTCTCTATCTTTATCTCTCCATATTTATTCTTCCATCTATCCCTCTATCTCTATCTCATTATCTCTCCATCTCTCTCTACACTTATATCTTCCCCTCTCTCTACCTCTCTCTCTATATCACTTCCTATCTCTATATTTATCTTTCTATCTCTCCCTCTCTCATTCTCTCCCTCCGTGTGTGTATCTCTCTCTCTCTCTCTCTCTCTCTTCCTCTCCATCTCTATCTCCTTATCCCTCGCTCTCTCTCACTCTTCCCCCTATATCTCTCCCTCTTTATATCCCTATCTCTCCCTCTCTCCTTATTGCAAACATAACATGAGCCTATTGGTAATGGAGCTTGATTATCTTCTCGATTTAGAGGATTTGTTTTAGTTGTGTTAGATTCTGTGTAAGTGGATGCATAGTTGGTCTGAAGCTATCACTTCTCCATTGAGACCTTTGTGGCACAACAACAACATTTTCTAAATGTCCTACCAATTTGCCTTATGTATATTGCACAAATGTATAAAAAAATGGATCAAAATTTTTCCTAATTGACCTTCCACACATCTTTGGTGTACTCAGTTGACACCAAGGTGTGATTCCTAGTTAGTAATCACTATAGATCTCTGTAACCAGAAATTAACAGAAATGACTAAGGTATCAAACCAACCATTTAAATAAAATATACAGTCAAACTTTATAAATAAATTTAAAAACTTTTTAAGGAGTCAATTCTTGAATTGGAACAAAATCTGGAGGAAGAAAGAGGTAATTAAGGAGGGAAAAACGCATGAATTTCGAAAAAGAAATGCGCTTTAACCCAAAAAAATCATCTGCGCTGTTTTGCACTTCATCTTTCTTCTTCCCAAAAACAACATTTTATGAACTACTGTATGTCAAATCAATATTGTAAATTATTCACTCCGACGCGCCATTCGAATACAGGAAACATATTCAGTACTATAAACGATACGTTACCCTTCTCAAGGTTTGCTCGGACATTGTGAAAGGAATGCTCCGCAGAGGTAGGATTACATTCTTTCTTTTATGCAAATTTGGCGGGTTTTGCACCTATCAAACTCTCCCTTAGTCAATTCGAAAGAGAAAATCATTTGCATAGATATTAGTTCAGTTAGCGGGGATTTCAGGTATTTTGTAAACCCTAGTATGCTTTTACTTGTGGAATCTAGTCTATGTTTCTGTAGTTTTTCTAGTACACAGTAGTTCCGTGTCGAACAAGGGAAGTAAAAACTCCAGCTATAAGAATTCGATCTTGTATTTGTTTAAGACGCAAAAAACGTTTAACTATTAGTGGGTTTTGATTATCAGTTTTCATTCCAAACGACCGCCCGGAAGTTAGATATAAGTATTTAGGGTTTAGGATTTGAAGTGGTGTATTTTAAAATGTTTGCTTCAGATTTCAAATTTAGGGTTGTCCGGGAGCAAGAGAATGGTAGCCTCATGGCATGATCTAACGTATTAGTACTTAACATGACCTCACGGAAATTGAAGGGAAATCTGCGGTCTAGTTTTATTGCCCTACCTGCAGGCGGCTTACTTTGCAGATTTACAATATGAACATATTTGATTCTGAAAGAACCTTTCAACAATCATTTCTAGGTTGTTTATGACTAGAAAGTATTATTATATGTTAAGACGGTTTCACTACAATTTGAACAATGCAGGGCAATTCACAATTCTATGGCAAAGACTAGGTGCTATTCAACCTTGTTTTAAGTTTGATTTTAGCTATAAAGATTCAGCGCCATTGATTTAACAAAAAAAATCAACTACGTAATTCTTATTTTAGAGCAACTCTATATTTAAAATAGAAAGATAAGAGCAACTTACAAAGTTATATATAATGCCAAACAATTTGTCATAATTTCCAAGTGTAAAAGTTTTTCTTTTTGGGGTCTTTATTTTTTCGCAGTTTTCCTTTGTTGCCTTTAGTCACTCTCCTGGTTGTCTATAGGTGTTGTAAGTGCACTAAGGCACTAATTCAAGTTGTGTCATTTTCAATTATTTTTGTGAACTGTCATACATTTTTATTAATGAATTTTTTTAAAAGATTGTTTTTAAAATTGATTGTGTATGTTTTTAAATTGACATTGAAAGGAATTCAGATGTGCAGAAGCAACTTCCTACACATTTTTTTGAAACCTTAAACAGTTACAAATTTAGATGCACATAATACATATCATAAACAGATAAACAATGAAACCATAACACAAAATTTATGTGGAGAAAACCTTTTCAAGAGAAAAATCCCACAGTCCAAAAACACAATACTTTGTATTATCAGTAATCAAAACAGAGAACAATACAATATCAACACCAAGCTCATTAACAGGAGCTTTCACACTTCTTCAAGATTCTAGAGTAATTCCAGCAGCATAATTGTACTTCAACAAGCAACAACTACAAACTCCAACATACAAGTTGCTCATTATATAAAAGCTTACAATGTAAAAACTAGGTGCCAAAAGCACTACACATGCATAACGGTAAGTTTCCACTTGTCAACACATGCAATATTGCAACTGCCAATTTTCACTCAATCCACACATGTAAAACCTGCACCTATGAAAATATAATTGCACATCCACGGTGCCCACATTCCATGCAAACTCAACATGAAATAGAAAAACCTTCATGCACAACTCCACCTGTAAATTGCAACTTCCAAACTCGACTCCTCGAAAACAGAAACTGCAAATTGTAACTCACAATGCAACATGAGATAACTATCAAATATTATTTCAACATTAAATAATCAATGCTAGGAAATCAAAAGTTGAGACACCTTATTCCTAGAGACATTTAGGATCACACTCACATCCATCATCAAAAAGAGGAAAGTCAATCTTAAAATATATATAGTTGATTCCAGAAACAATCTTTGAATACTATATGAACTGTGAAAAACTCATGCTTATTCATTGTGTAAATAGAAGACAAGAAAAGCATCATAAATTGTGTAAATGAAGATTAAGATTTTGGCAAAGATCACATTGGTACAAAAATTCTAACGCAAACTTTAAAATTGCAGAGAAACAAAGTAAATTAAAAAATCCTGATTGTTTTGTTCTTAGATTGTGAAGAAAAGCCAGAGCATCAGTGTTTCGAACTAGGTTTTATACAAAATGGGCATAGAAAAATTAAATAAAATAATTTATAAATTTTTAATTGCATTTTAGAAATTCTCACATACTGATCTCAGAAGCATATGTTAATTTTTTAACGACCATCAAACCAGGAATCTTGCTGCCTGTCCTAGATTTCTGCCGTGATGTTCTTGGAGTTAATTTTTTTTTGTTTGGTAATTTTGGATGATGTTAAAGGCTTCCTTTAATGCAGTGCAGGGTAGACTTGAGACTTTTCCTACAATGTATAACTTGGGTCATCCTTGAATGAACCCCATAATTGTTATACCATAACTTTACCACGTCTGCTTGGATTGTGGTCCATCTTATTGCGGCAGGGGGATTTTAACCTGGGTCACACTCTTAGAGTGTACCAATTATTGTTGCTTTACAACCCCTTGAACTGGAGGCAGTTTTTTATTTTTTATATTAGACTGTTTTTTAAGTTATTCTATAAACAGTTGTTTTCAGCCCTGATTATTGTCATTCGGTTTCAAGACCAATTACTAAAGTTAAATTTCTGAAGACTATTGCTGCTGTACTGTGTTCAGTATTTTGTCATTAGAACTTGTAGCTCAAGAGCATTGTAATGCTACTAGTTAGGGGTTTTTAGATGAAAGTGGTTTTGGTGATTTTAAATAAATTTGTTATATGGACTGGTTATGGTTCACCTGTTCTAAATAATGATGTCTAATGTTAAATTTTAGAAAACCGTTTATTTAATGACGTCCTAATTTGGTCTCGCTATAATGACGGTTTTCTGAAAACTCTTGTTAAAATGTAAAATTTGATTTGGGTTTCTACAATGGCATTCTAGAAGATAACAGTAATTATTTAGAATGAAGAGGTACGCGACAGAGTCATGGTAGATTAGCAGAAGTTTAATGATGATCCATGCACTCTGACAAATTGCTAGGAATAATCTTTGTTTTCCTCACATTGCTATTGCATTTCTGATAGCTATAGAATGCTTTGGAATGGTTGGCAACACATTAGATGCCAGGACTGTTGGTGGAGGAACACGCTGCCAGTAGTGCATTAGGAGGCTGTCTTCATTTTGACCTCTAATGCTGTCTAAAGGAGACTTTCATGTCATTTGCAGGAAGTGGTAATTGCTAATTATAGCTTTTCTAGGTGGTTTTACAGAAGATATAACCTCCATATTTTGAATTTCTAGAATTATTATTATTGTTTGAGCTAGAGCCTTCCCGTGGCACAATTTTTTGTGGGAAAGTTTTTCTCTCCCCAAAACTCGCTCCCTTGCCCACCTGTCCCCGCGTGTGCCCAACCCCGAGACCCCATGGAACACTGATATATACCATATAGTCTATTCCATAGTCATCAGGCTCAAATTATTTGTCCGAGTTTTGTTCTAAGCTCAAATTTTTTGGACCACCCACTTCCTGCAGTGTTGTCTTTATTCTACTTTCACTGTCTAATAAATGCCTTGAAAATGAAATACTAAATGTGCATGATCAAGGCTTTATGTTCGGAACGTAAAGGTCCTATTTTTCAATTTTTATTTGCCCCAGTTGGTTTTAAGATATTAATTTTAACTTTTATAATTTCTTGATAAATCTATATGATTTTGATTGATAAGGGTACAGGATTAAGCAAAAGAGTTTTTTCACTATCCTTGCAACTTATAGTTTGTAGTATTCTAGTCCTGGAAATACTTAAGAATCGGTTGGCTTCCCATGAGGGGCACCACACACGTGTGCATTGTCTCCTATACCTCATTTATATGCAGTGCCATGTGGCATGCTCCCTATGATTAATCAAAATTCAAATTCTGTCATCTAAAGATTGTGTCTCTTTTACATGTACATATACGAGCATTATGATTATGTAAATGCATTCTTCAATAGATAATCATGACATGGTACAAGCACTGTGATTATGTATACGCATTCTTCAATAGATAATCATGATACTTTAGAGTTATTTTTCCATAGATCGTGGTACAATGAAATACTGTCGTTATGCAAATGACTTGTGAAACTGGTTATTTCCAATATCCTATTGGGCATGTTGCATTTTTACTTTCCTTAATTGTAGTGCGCTTGACATGTCTTTCTACATACAGTTTTAGGGACAACAAAATAATGGCAACTCTGAAAGCTCTTAAAATCAAGACAGGCAGTTGCAAGCGTATCCTCAAAGAGCTTCATTCATATGAAAAGGAAATTGACAGGGAAGCTGCTAAGACTGCAGCTATGAAAGCGAAGGGTGCTGATCCTTACGACCTTAAACAACAGGTAAGTGTGCTTGTTTAAGAGATGTAGACTAGGACATGAAATTTTTATGACCAAAATATTGGCTATTATGTTTGAGTACCAGTTTTGATATTGCTTTTACATAAATATCTTGATCGTAATGCCTTTATTCATATTAATGTCTGCATTTTCGGGGCTTTTATTTACATATCATACATTGTGAAGACCTTGTAATGTAGTTTATTGTAAATTACAGAATGCAATAGAAATGCAGTTGTTATCAAATAACAGACAAAATCAGCAGAGTAGTTGTTGCATATAAAATGGAACACCGACAAAGAACTGGTGTGAGTCAAAAAGAAAATTGCTGACATGAGACCATTTCATACTTTATTTACAATGCCTTAAGATGAGATCTTCTGCGGGTCTGCTTGAAAGTAAATATTGCCTATTTAGTATTCTCTAGTTCTCAATGGTGATTGAGTAGGCTTTTGTGATGTGGTCTAGGAGAATGTCTTGGCAGAATCAAGGATGATGCTGCCTGATTGTAGAAAGCGTCTTGAATCTGTCCTTGCTGACTTGCAGGGAATGCTGGTAAGTTTCAGTCTCTCTTTCCAAAGTGAAGGGGATAGGCATTGATTGTTAGAGGATATCCTATGATTTTGAACTGAACTCAAAATATCTATTCTGTTCAAACATCTATGTTTTTTTTTAATAAATGTCTGTGCATGGTTGTGTTGATTCAGGTTGGGCTAGAAAAACCAAGTGAGGATGCTGAGGAGATTATTGAAGCCAAAAATATAGTAAAAGAAGTAGAAGCTTTGTTTGAGAACTCATCATCATAAAGTCACTCAGTCGTTATCTTGAGAGGACTTCCAACTGGTACCTTGAGTATTTTGCAGAAGGTTTGGAGGCTGTTTAAATCTACGTTATGCCTTTCTTGTACATGAGACAATACTTGTTCCTAAGCGCCATTCCAAATATGCTAGTACCCTCTCAAAACTAACATGCTAAACTAGATGTTTGCGTCATTTGCTTACAATATGTGCTTAGAGAAAGGTACATATGTTTATGTTTTCTGTTTCTATTTTTCTTAAAGGAATTTTGACCTGTATTTCTTTTCATTTTGTTTAAGGAAAAAAAATTGTTTGCTGTGCTATGCACTAGTGAAGAATTATATCTTAATCATTTCATCAAGAACAAACATTGATATGCTTACGGAAGAAATGCGGGATCTGCCTTTGAAGGAAAACCCCAACTACTCTTTAGAACATGAGCATTGAAACATAAGCCATTTGAATTAAATTATATTGGTAATTGCCTACGTAAGTACCAACCTCATTGCTCGGTAGGGAAAATCGGTCCAGAATAGAGAATTGAAGCATATTGCAGCAAGTGCTTTGTTGTGATTACATCCCAACTGTGTAGGAGAGAACATATACTATGTTCCATGTGAGGAGAGGAAGTGGGTCAAAGGGGGAGAGAAACCTGACTAGATTGACTAGCATGATTGATAGTCTATGAAATTGTCTCTTTTTGCCTGCATGGCTATGGAATTACAACCCAGGGGCTTGCCCTGTATGGTAGAGCCCTGTATGGTACAGACTCTTTTCCCCTTAGATTTAGTTCGAGGGGGTTTTATTCTGCCAAAATTGGCTAGAACTCGTATTAAACTTCATCCATATGTTTTTCATACCTTTTGAGTGGGGCAGCCTGCAGATGGAGCCATCACTGTGGATCACATTAATTCAGATAACCTTACCCTTGGTCGAAGGATTTTTAGCTGGCTTATCATTTTTGAAAAACCTATTTAACAAATGTGCTTAATTTGCAACTGATCATAACAAACAAAACTTTAGTATTTGGAAGTGTACTCGAGTATTCATTGAACCCATTCATAGTCCCAAAAGAACATAATGCTGCTCTCTCTTTTGGGAATGTAACCCTTAACCAAATAACTTTTAAATGTTTGAGTGGTAAATAGACTTGTGTTCTTTTTCATATGAAATACTAGTATATGTAGTGGATGGTGTTTTCACTCACTGTGATATATTTTTGTGTTTTTTTGGTTTTTAAGTATTGTGTGGTACATTTAAGGGTTTATTTTAATTGGTTGAGTATGATTGATAAGGGTGATGGTATGTTCCTTGATTATACCATCTATTAAGATTCAAACTCCTAGAGGTGCAATAAATAAGGGATGGGGTAGGGACCTTGCTTTGGGCAACTTTGGTGGAATGAATATCCCTTACTTTTGGAGGATAGAAATGCTTTCACTTCATCTGAAATACAAGTATATGGTGTGGATGGTGTTTTTACTCACTATGATGTAATATTATGTTGCCTTTTGTTAGAGTTGGCTATGGAAATAGTCACCCAAGATCTAGAGGCCAAATGGAAAGCACAAAGAGATCAATATGCAATGCTCAAGATTGCACTAAAATTAAATATCCAAAAATTGATTTACAAATGAGAACCCCTTGGTTATATAGCCAAGGTCAGACATAGTATCAGACAAGATCATGACAAGTGTCTTAATCTTATGACATGAGACAATTAACTTGATATAAAAGTCAAAAAGATAAGATCTAGACATGACAACTAAGTCTTCTAGAATGAATCTTAGGACCTAAATAAACTTAACATGTGAATAAGTCTCGTAGTAAGAATTAACTAGGTACAAAACTTTTATTCACACCAACACCCCCCTTTACGTGTAACTTAGGGAGTAGATTATTATGCAAATTATGTAAAGATGGGTCCCAACTATAAGGCATGCTAGGTACTCATGTACGCTTGCAAATGCAATCTCTCACAAATGGAGAAAATGGGAAAACCCAGTGGAACAAAACTCTTTCCCAAAAGAGAGATGAAATACAAAATACTCTCAATGAAGAACGAGAAGGACAAAACCCCATGTGAGGAAAAAGGCCCACCCATAAGAGAGAAGAAGAAGAGAGACCATGTAGCCTCCCTTCAATGGCGAGTCTTCTACAATGGTAGAAGCTTGACATTGAATGTTGAAGATGATCCAATCTCGATGAACAACATTCCTCCCCTTAAGAAGAAACAAAACTAGGATGATATACAGGATGTCTTCCCATTCCTGAAAGGAAGTTGTGGGAAGAAGAATGATATGTGATATCTCTAAACTATGCTCAAGTGTCTCCATGTCGATGTCGAAAATTGACACACCCCAAATAGGCGTTCTAGGCCACACAGTTGAAGATGTCAATCCAAAATCTCTTAGAGATGGATGTAGAAAACACTCCAAAGACAAGTATGCCTCCTTTGAAGACAAAGAAGCCTCCTCCAAATGTTGTCCAAAAGTATCCACACTCATGTCAAACTGCGAAGAATGATTATGTAGAGAATGAAGAGGGTTAGAATATTCCCTCGCAACAACTAAAGAAGGATCGTCTCCATCAAAGAGATGTATACAATCAATGGCGTCTCCCAAATCTAAAATGAGAGACTCAATAAACAACCCACCAATGTCTGTCAAGTATGCATCCCAAGTAGATGTAGTTGGAAGACTATGTAGATCTTGTTGCATTGAATTACAAGAGGCCAACACTGTGTTGACATGAGCATCATCAAATGCAACAGTAGATGGAGAAGATGGAATGCAAGGCTAAAAAATGGGATGCAATGCAAGAATTCCCAAGTTTAAGAAGCCAAATGTCTCCTTTGAATCATGGTTCACACTAGAAGTGTGATCAACAATTGAAAGAATAATGTCTTCATCAAAAGAAAAATCTGCAAAATATACAAGCGAGATCAAAGATCAACCATCCCAATAACAAGAATCTCTCTACTCTCCAAGTCTGGAATGATAACTGAATCATGAGTGAATTTTATAGTCCTCCCATCTCCACCATGTGTAATTTGATAGGTGGAAAAAAAATTGTTTGACAAATGAGGCACACAAAACATCATTGAAAGTGCTCTCCCCAATATCAATAGATCCCTTCCCAATTACTCTCATGTATGTATTGTTTCCCATCAAAATAGGAGACATAGTACAAGGATCAAAAGAAGAGAATATAGACTGTGAAGATGGCATATGATGAGATGCTCCTGAATCTAGAAGCCATCTCCTTGATCCAAGATCTGTAGAAGCACAAAGAGCTTTCCCCTTATTACCTGACGTAGTAACCAAACTAGCATGACCTTTGTCCTTATTAGACTATTTTGAAGAAAAAGTTGACATAGACATTTTAGAAGGTAGATCAATATTATTCTTTTTAAGAAGATGTTTCAATTCATCAATATCCTTCTTATAACAAGAATGTTCATCATGTCCAAGCTTCTTGCAATATGAACAAGTTGTCTTCTCCTTAGATGACTTATCTGTGGCAGAAGATTTATTCTTTGATTGATTTGAATGTGGATTATTCTTTGCTTTCTTTTGTTTCTTATTAGTATGTTTTTTCACTTGACTAGCCAACAATGCCTGAGATTTAGATGACTTGATAAGACCCATCGAGATAAGCTTTTGATGCTCATGTATTAACATCTCAGAAAATGATGCAAATGAAGGTGTAGTATATGCAAACTGTTGAGACATGGTGTTGTATACCATTGCATAAAATGATTTATTATAATATTGTAATTAAATAATTATCTAGTTGTGATGCACCTTAGTGGTGTGAATAAGCACACTAGGTAATTATTTGGGGACCACTTGATGTTGTATTGTAACATTGTATTATTATTTAATTTATGGGAAACATGTGATAATAATTTAATATTGGGGAAATATTAAATAAAGTGATGTCTTAGTACCTAATATTAAATAAGGGGTTAATAGTTTTATATTCACATGGTTTTGTGGTACATGGTTTCACCTTACCACTAGTTGTATTTTGTGCGAGCTTGTGTCTATAAAAGCAACTACATGTGTAGTGGTTTAGGTTGGCTGATTGGTTTGGCTGTCATTATTGAGTCTTCTTGAGGAGTGCATTTGTGAAGCATGGCATGGGATGTGTGGATTCATGCTTGGATACATGAGAATGCATAGGAGGGTTTGATGCTTCAAAGGTATTCATTGTAATTTTTGTATTGCTTTATTGTTATAATACGATGGAATATGGATGCTTTTGGAGACTGGGTTTTTCCCTTTTGAAGGTTTTCTCAAGGTATATCTTGTGTTATCTTGTGGCTTGTTTATTTGATCTATGCATTTTGACAAGTTGTATGCATGTTTATTTCTCATGGGTTATGTAGGAAATGGATTAAGATTCATGGGTTAAATGCAATATTTCCTAACACAAACCCCATAGTCAATCTATGAGTATAAAAACTAGAAATAAAAGTAGCATAATCAGGTCCAAGTTTGTTCAATGTATTGTAGACCAACTGAATGTCCTTATCAATGCCACATGCTTTACATTGCTCCCTTAGATCATTAACCTTAGTGATGTAGTCTTTGATGTTGTCAAAATTCTTAGGATCAAGGCTCATCAGTTCAATAATCAATTTTATAGCCTCTTACTTCATCTATAGTACCATACAATGTTTTCAATTTGTTCTAAGCTTCATGAGAATTCTTATATGATTCATTCTGAAATAACAAATCTTGAGAAGCTAGGCTATGAAGACATCCAAGAGTTTTAGTATGTTCAATCATCCATTTTATCTTTTTCCCATCATCTTTAGGTTCAGGTACCTTATTCTCAACATATAGAGAATGACTTTAAGTCATTAGTGCAATCCATGCATATTGATGCCAATTTGAATAGTTGTATGATGTTAGCAAAGGAACCTTTGAATGATCCATAGAAAATACAAGCACAAGCAAACAAATCAAAAGAATGCACGAAGAGACCCCCCAAATCACTCAGCCAAGAAACGCCCCAAGCAAATATGATTTGACACTTTATATTTAGTGCGTTTACAGATGCCACTTGCCAAAATCAACGAAATGGATTTGATCCCAGTCCGTACAGATGCCAAAATCAGCCTGTTGTCAATTAGATTGCACCCAAATGCTTGAATAATTAAATTCACCAATCTATTGAAACATTGGATCAAACTCAAGTTGTGGGTGACCTATAATGAGATTGAACCTCTGAATTCTAGGTCGGCTTCCTATATGATTCTTAATTAAAAACTGAGTAACTTGCTGGAAAAAGGATAGAAGAACTATTGCTAAATGCACGTGAAATTGTAAATTGAAGGTGATGCACCTAATTGATGGTAAACTTGCAGAATGGTTCACAACTTGTACCTTCAGGGAAAATTGTTAACACAGAGCAATTTGAGCTCTCTGAACACATTATTAATTCATTAAAAGGCTGATTTATTTCCTTTCTTTTAAGGAAAACTAAGTTTTCACAAATAGGAAAAAGAACAAGTTTTGAGCACAATTAATGACTTGTTACAAACAACAATTGTGTATAAGTATGCAAAAAATAAGACAAAAGTTTGAAGGTTTCGACAATGAAACACATTAGACTTGCATTAGATCATTCAAGCATACAAAACATTTGAAATTTGCAAAGGTGAATTTTATCTCAATGAACAATACGAAGGAAAACTCTGCAAAACGACAAACTAAAGTAACCTGTAAAGCTATAAAATTGTATTAATATAAAAAGCTGAGTTACAAATCTCTCTCTGCAAAAAGGTATGCCAAAGAAGATGAAAAATAAGAACTAGAGGAAAAAGATAAACTTTTTCCAATATATACAATGAGAGTGCACTCCAAAGTGCATGAAAAAGAAATTGAAAGTCAATTTCAGTGAGAAAATGATAACTTCAAGGTAAATCCCGAGCAAAATAAAAATCTAGAAAAGAAGAGCTCAAACCCATGCAAAAATGAGTGAACTCGGGCTCAAACTTGCAGTCAACTCGTAACTGATCCATGGAGCACTCAAACTGAACTGAAAATCCCTGAAAAAGTGGGCTAAAGCATGCAAAACTGTTTCGTTTTTGTCAATTCGCCCATGCACATTGGAACTCCATCTTCATGTCTAAATCAATCATGCATGATTGGGGAAATAACTTAATCTTAATGTTTGCATTTTAAAATAGTTAAATTAATTAAATGATTTATATTTTCATCATTTAATTAATTAACTTTACATTATATTAATGTAATACATTAACATTTAATAAGAAATTCACATTTGGTACCATGCTTGGCATATTATTTGATGTTCAATTAAGTGGAAACTTTTACCACTAGCCTAACATTACACAACGACCACATCATGATAGTAAAATTTGGAATCCATGGGAAAATAAAACATAATCATTTTGTTTTATTCTTAAAAGATCCCATTAAAAGTCACCAAGCCCGTGAGTAGAGAAGAAAAGGAAAGAAAAATGAAACCCTAATCACTTTGCATTATTCACCATGCACTTTACTTTTAGCTGGAGTTGCGTCGCCATGGAGAGAACTTGGGGTTTCAAGTTCGACTTGCACATCTTTTGGACATTTTCTGAGTAATTTCCACAGAAAACACATGGTAATCTCTTCTTTGTCACAAACTGAGCATTTTTCTTTTGTCTGGAGCGCGGTTATGGTGATTATTCTGATGTATTGTTTTATACTTTACTGTTTTGTTGATGCCTTTGCTCATTCTGAGGTCGCCACTGCAGTTTTGAATGTACTTCGAACATCAAGCTTATGGGTAAGCTTTCTATCGTTCAATCTTCAATTCCTTTTCAATATTTTCTGCAGAACAGACTTAGTCGTGATCTTTCCTTTCATTTCGCCCTTATTCCCTACTTGTGACTCATTGTTTGAGGCCTTTAAAATTCAAATACACAGAGGTTTTTTTTTTAATAAAAACGCAATTTCTTGCTTTTACTATGGGCACAACCTAAATTGGGAATTCATTTCTTGTGGATTTTTTTGTATGCTCGGCCTGCCTTTAAGCATTTTCGGTTTACCTTGCATTCTAAGAGATAAGAAGTCATTGAGGCATTCCATCAAACAGTAGTTGTGCCATATCTATGCTTTCATTTTGCACATTTTACAACCTGCTTGTGGCAGCCATGAGGGTTCTTTATTTTTTTTAAAATTCTTCAATATGGCCATAGCCTTTCAACGATCATTTTGGGTCATTCCACTTCAAATGTGTTTGAGGTCTTTTGGGTTATTATGAATAAGCTCGAAATTGAAATCCTTTTCTGTGTGCGTATGCAAGCCTTTCTATCTGGGGTTATATTATTTGCATAAACTCCTTCTGGGTATTGTCCCCTCATGCAAAATCTCCCTTTTCGCTCATATTTTCTGCCATTTTAGTTCAAAACAGCATTTTGTATGACAACTTATAAGTGTTGATATTCATTATGAAAGCATTGTTAGATTGTAATGTGGCCGTCTTCATTGAGAATGATAGTATTTATATGCTATATGCTATATGTTGTCCTGTTCATCGTATGTTTCTCACAGCATACTTGCATCTCTTTACGACTACTCATAAGGATGCATTGTGCTATCTTAACCATGTATGAGAATAAAGCTCCATTCAATCAATATATGAAATATTTGTGACTGTAGCTTGATCTGCTCCATCAAAAGACTGTTAATGCAAGCCTTTTAAATCTGTGATATTCTCTTACTCTAGAACACTGTTAATCTCCATTCTCCACTCTTGAATGCATTTGTCATTTAATTCATAAGCTGCTGCCACTTGATCCTTCATAGCTTATTAGCTCTTGCATTTACTTTAGTAACTGTACCTCACAGCTTTGACTGAATTTTAGAAATGAGGTACTCTATGAAGTATTGTCAATTGTTCACTTTGTCTTAATGTAGCTATCATTTCTTATGATAATGTTGCTGTCCCAAGGTATTTATGATTATAGACTATCTTCTCATAACTTGGTGACCATTTGATATTCAAAGCTGTCCTTCATGGTGACTTTGACTGTCGTCCTTCACCTCGACATTGTTGCCTTATTTTCCCTCCATGACTATGATCCCTTAGTATTTATGGCAATAGACTGTCTTCTCATTGTTTTGATTTGGCACAAAACTCTTGATAAGGCAGTGTTATTTAAATAAGAACTCATAAATGATTTATTCCTGCTGTATTCTGAGACTATAATATATTGATATGGCTTTCTGAATGTTTACTTCTATAGGTTACTTGGCACTCAAATGTTTTGAATCTTCATATTGGCAGTAATTTAAATAGTAATGCTCCATTGTATATTCATAAATCCTTGGCATAAGAAGAGCTTCCTTGTGAATGATTCCTATGAGAGTTGATATGTAAGGAAAAGATTGATGCCATCATGTGACTTATCCCTTGAAGGTTTGACTGCTTATTGTGTATAAACCACTATGATATGAGATAATTTTACATTCTCATAACCCTGCTGCCCTGTTTACAGTCAAGGATGCTTTCCCAGTCTCTTATGATTGTTGTAAACTTCAGTAACCATTTCTCACCACCATAAACGTTGTAACAACAGTCTTATTCACTTTATCAATTCTGTAGCAGCAGTATTATCCATGACTGTTCTCTATTAAATGCTCCTTTTTTGTTGAATACAAATCTGTTTCTTTGTTATGTCCTTGATTCTTTTGATGATGACTCTTGTTGATGATTTGCAATGCAATGCAAAATATGGGAATGTTGCCCTCATTATGATGTTGAAGTTAATCTGTTCTTCTTGAGTCTTCTGTAGACTATGTATGTGCTTTGGAGTTGTAAAAAACAATTGAATTGCTTAAATGCTCAGTTTTCCCTTCAGTATAAAGGAGCTCAATGCCTCATCAAAATGTGAATATAAATGAAAGGCAGAGTTGAAACAAGAGATGATAAATGCAATCAATGCTCTCTTAATATATTTCTTTAATTGTTCCTTTGAATGATGAGCAAAAGATAATTTGCTCAATTTGTTTTCATCATGCTGAATTAGACTGTTTTATTATTTAATATTGCTTTACAGCAGTCCTGTTTGATGACTGTAATACTTGATGACTCTCATGTAATGATATGAATGAGAGGTGTCCTTATGATATGTCGGGCTCAACCTTTGTGGGAGCCCGTTTTACTCCACATATCTGATAAGATGATCACGAACATAATAAACCTGTTCCTGCAAAGTGAACAAACGTGTTAGCAAAATAAAAGAAGCTAAAAGCTTTCCTCTTGAGTTTTATGCCTTTGAAATCTGAAATCATCTGATGGATGCCTGATCAAATGTTTACTATATTTATGTTGATAGCGTAGGCATATGATAGGATTTGATTCGCATTGCTCTAACCACACTTCTATCAACCTTGCAAGTGCATCGAAGCTTGGAGCTGGAGCTGGAACCACAACTGAAGACCTCAACTTGTCAATGATTTGTCATTCCAAGCAATGACGAATCAATTTCTACCCTATGCCTTCTTTATTCTCAGTTGTATAGTCTACTTTACTTCATGCACCCCTTATTTGATTATGAAAATCAAATTGAGTTACTCCCACGACTTGTGTGGGATTCTAGTTTGTACATTATGAATAAAACAACAAAAATTATGCAAACTTATGATATCATTTTGAGATGTTTTTTGCATAATATTATTGAAATTTACAATGTAACGGAACATTGCACAATGATGAGTACTTAGCAAAAACTTTTGAACAACTTGTGTACCTATTGATTTGAATTTGCAATTTAGCTCTACCTGTTTGAGCTGGTAGTGAAAAATAGGTAACACGACCACAAGCTCAAAGCGATTTTTTTACACAGAATGAGATCAATTTGATCACCTCTTCAAAGTACATGAAAAATTATGCTCTTTCAAAAAAATTCACTTAAAAATGTTATCGTAGGAGCAAGAGTGGAGCCTAAGAAGTTCCCAAAACGAGAATGACTCAGCAACACTTGAGAGAATCTGCATTTTTTGGAAAAACTAGGCACCAAAATAAAAAAACGGTTTGCACAATTGCGAAGAACACAAAATCTTGTCCCAAATAAAAAAAAATTGCTTGCAAAAAGGAGCCTGTATGATAGAGATATGGATGTTTGAAGTTGGACTATCAAAATGAAATCTCCATCTGTGAGGGGGGCAATTTAAAAAAAAAAGCCACAGACGTATTGTTGATGTCATCAAATTACTAGCTAAAATTTGACGGCTTCCTGCCCATCACATTAGAATATTCCTTTGACCTATCGAACATGTGATGGAATCTTTTGGTTGAGTTGACCGGTGACAAAATCTGGGAAGAATCTAGAATATTTGAAATTTATTTCACTGGGTTTTTAATTGTCAGTTTTATTTTTGCCGACAATCGTCAAAGCTAGCGGGCTACTAGCGAGTCCAAGTCTGTGAAGGACCTGTGGCCTTGTACCACGTGGTGCTTGTTGGAGGACTTGCGGTACCCCCGTGGATATTGCAGGTCTATAGATTTTTAAAAAAATATATAATTTTTGAAAAGAAATAGTTGACCATAATATATATATTTTTAAATTTAAAAATAAATTGAAAGTCGATTATTAAAATTATTGTAGTTGTACTCGACTGTAATGATGGCGACGGTATGGTCGTACAAACGACAAAGGAGGGGAATTTTTTTCTTCAAACCCTAGGTACAATGCTTGGATTTTGATGATTTGATAGTCAATTTGTAAGGTTCTTGGGCCTTTTGGACGCAATGGCAGAGTTGGATTTGACCCAAAATGCTCCAAAGTTGCAACTACCTTCTAGAGTTGGCAACCACTCTTTACTTTAAACCCTCGTAGATTTAGCCTCATATGTCCGATTTGGACGAAACAAAAGACAACACTGACTTTCTCGAACACCTTAAACTCAATGGTGAGCTTAGATTTGCACCAATAAGCTCAAATTTGAACTTGCAATACAAAGCCACAAAGAGGAACCCCCCCAAAATCTGATATTTCTATCAATTTTTTTTATTCTCCAGATCATCATACGATGCAAGAGAAGAGCATATTCAAATTTTCAAGATCTACCAAAATCTCTCAAAAAATGACTAACCAAAGGCACCCAACTTGTTTTGATACCATGTTAGAATTAGTTATGGAAATAGTCACCCAAGATCTACAGGCCAAATGGAAAGCACAAAGAGATCAATATGCAATGCTCAAGATTGCAATGGAATTAAATATCCAAGAATTGATTTACAAATGAGAACCCCTTGGTTATATAGCCAAGGTGAGACATAGGATTAGACAAGATCATGACAAATGTCTTAATCCTATGACATGAGACAACTAACTTGACATAAGAGTAAAAAAGATAAGATCTAGACATGACAACTAAGTCTTCTAGAAAGAATTTTAGAACCTAAGTAAACTTAACGTGTGAATAAATTCCCTAGTAAGAATTAACTAGGTACAAGACTTTTATTCACACCAACACCTTTGTGGTTTTCAAGTATTGTGTGATGCCAAAAGGTTGTAGTTCAATTGGTTGAGTACAATTGGTGAGGGTGATGGTATGTTCCTTGATTATGCCATCCACCAAGGTTCAAATATCCAAATGTGTAACAAATAATAGATGGGTGGGGATTGTGCCCCAAACAACTTTGATGGAAGAGATACCTCTAAGTCCTTGGCTCCTAGTTGAAGAGGCTTAGGATTTGATAGAAATTCCTAAAAGAAAAAATATCATATCAAACATTAATTTGACTGTTTTTTAATAATTTTTTTATTAATCTCAAAAATCTGTTGATAACATGCAATAAAATATTTAATAAAAAGTTGATTTATGGATATTGAAGTTGGTTTTGGTTAGTGTTTGCCATTTTAAATGATTTTTCTTCATAATTCAAAGGTTTGTTGTAATGTAGGTCATGAAAAGGCTCTTCCCATTGTTTGTGAATGCATTAGTATCGCTTCACATTTTAGACGTGTTTATTTCTCTAAGATATACATTTATTGCAACTTATCTAACCCCTTTGAAATGGTTATGTTGCCAAAATTATAGCATAGATGGTAGTGTTCCCAATTTTTGGGGGGTTTCATTTTCCATTGTACAATAGTTTATCAAATCTCGCATGTTCTTGATAGGGCATTAGAGTTAGGAGTTGGTCTCTTTTAGGCATCTATGTTTTTGTGATGAATAAGGCATATACTACTTTTTATTAATTAAAAAAATAATAATACACTATTCATAAAAAAGGTGGTTGGTTGAAAGTGTAATGTCCCTTCCTTAGGCAACTCAGACTAGTTGAGGTTGGCCTAGTATCAGGGTTCTTGTAGGTCAGTAGTATGGTTAGGGGACCCAACTGAGGGATGCGAAGCCTAGCCGGGAACTTTACGAGTCTTTCAATTTGGAGTTTAATTGTTGAATCTAGGGATAAATTGAAAATATTAAAGTTTGCTTTAATGGAATAGTAAAAGTGAATAGTAACACAAAATTATAAAGTGAATAGTGAAAAGTGCTCCCATCCTAGTGAAACAAAGTTGTTTTTAAAAAGTGGCCCTTTCTTTTGATGATGAAAAGACCCTTGGGGAGGAATATTTTATTATCTTTTATAAAAAAACTCATGGGAGGTTATAAAGTGAATTTTGGGCTTCTATTTTGGCATTCATTTATCATTTTTCATATCAACACTTGTAGGTTTGAGCTCTGGAGAAGGGTTTCAACTTGGTTTCAGTTTTTTGAGAACGAAAACTCCAAAGGGCTATCGTGAATTGGACGAAAACCCAGTTCACCCTTGAGGAGGACCTACCTTGGGTCTTTGTTTGGGCTTTATTGGAGGAGTTTCAGGTGTTTAATTTTCAGGCTTGAGTTTGCAGCAGTGTTATATCAACATATTTCTTCAGATCAAGTGCAACCATTAATAGATCGAGTCTCAACCAAGCCAATACTATCACATGTTTGCATTCTACTTGTTGGTTGTACAATTTTTGGCCATGTGCACCTAGGGTTTGTGGCACAATCATCATTGCAGATTTATTCCAGCCATTTGATAAATTTACATTAAGGATTTGACATCTTCCATACCAGTCGTACCATTTCTAGTTGGTGCACCATCATTTGGAAGGGTTTCGTGGGCATTTGAAGTTGATTTTGGCAACCAATTTCATATCAACACTTACATAACAACGATTAGACCTGTAGTTGCATATTTCACATTCTATTTCAATCTTCTACCATCGTTATCACGCTCATATCAGCCTTTATACATTGTATTTTCATGCTGGCATAGAACGTGTATTCAAATCTTTCATTTGTATTGGGTTTAATAGAGCTGTTACAGTTTGATAATTTTCATATTAGACATAATTGTCATTTTAATCAGACCTTATATCTTTAATTTAATGGCATAAATGGAAGTTGGTTTATCAATTTATGTTGTGTAATCATTTATATATCAGTTCTATGCATTTCCTTTATGTTATTGGCATTGAAAACACTCAACCAACTGTCGAAAGAAATCAAACAAAACTTAGAAAATTAGAATAGCAGTCAAAAAATCAAAATTCATGAGTTTGCACAACAACTGTTTGACGAAATGTCAACACTCTAAAAAATGAGTTTTTTGGGCTAGATTTAGTAGGGATACTTCAGTGGTATCAGAGCCACAATCCTACCAGTCTGTTGGGTGAAATTAGTTGTGCACAAGTCAGTTTGGATTTGGTTTTCAACGGTCTTCAGTTGGGACAGCGAAAAAGGTCATCATGGCAAAGTTGTTTGGCAGTAAACATGCATGAAAAGAAATTGAGCAAACACAATACAAGACCATACGAAAATTGCATTCTACTAGCAAAATCCCAACACCACAAAACAAAGAAGCGGTGGTGATTAGCATATTTGAGGAGTATAGCATTCTTCCTCAATGTGTTAAGGAGAATTTTCCTTTCAAGAACTACATGGACATGCACCCGAATCTTTGCCACAAGATTGAGCATGCAAGGAAGGAATATCACACTATAACTTATGAATTGTTTAGAGAATCTTCACACATGGTTGATACAACTCTCCATGAGAATGATTGGGTGTCTTCAAGTTCCAACGAGGTATGCAAAAATTTATATGATGAATTAGATAGACATGCTGATTTGAATCAAGAAAGCATTAGGACAACCTTGGGTAATGATTTGTCTACATCATCCTTACAAGAGGTTTCACAAGAGGCTCCTACATTAGAGGCTAGCATAGTTCATGTCAGTGCTTTGGATAGCAATGGCATGGACTCTTTGGGTGATCATAAAGCATCTTCTAGTGTGATAGTTGATTCCAATAATGTCACATTACCTACACATGAAGAAAAATCAAAAGATAGCGAAGAAACGTCAACAGGGGAAGCAGGGAGCAACAGTATAGAGATTGGGTCTATTTCAGTTGATCTTCATCCAGTCGATCCTATAAAAGGTAGAGAGGGAGAAATAGGGGAGCCTATAGAACAGGGTTGCACAAGTATCCTAGTAGGCAACATGGAGGTTATACTTGGGGACTCTTTTGATAGTCCTAAGAGCAGTCTTACCTCTCTGCATGAGGATAGAAAATCATCATCCATTGAGACCACTTTTTGGAGTGATGATGAGGAGTTTGTGATGGGAACTAATGCTGCCTTATTTCCGGACCAGCAAGAAGACACTTCAGAAGAATTTTTTGATGAGAGTCAAGCTCTCCATTGGTAGCCCACTACTTCAACTAATGAATTTACCTTTGTCCCTAAGCATGATTTGGAGAACCAACTTAAGGTTGGTGAAGATAAGATTGTTGCAACACTGTCCCATTTTGATCATTCCCATAAGTTGGTGGGAAATTACCTACTGAAGGTCCAACTTGAGGGGAGACAGTGGCGTTGAAGAGGCTTCATCTATTTCTGATTTGCAAGTGTTTAAGATAGCCATGGAGTGTATGAAAAATAATTATTTAGCCCTTTTTTTTTCGATAGAGATCACCTACTTGATTTGGGTGCCATATATTCAGATGCATTGAGGAGGAAAGAAGAAGAGGTTGATCAACTCACTACGGAGCTAGTGAAGACTATAAAATATTTGGAAGACTCTCAAGTGACTCCCCTTATGTCGGAAAATCAGATTGAGGAGTTGAGTGTGGAGTTGAGTTTGGCTCATGCTTCACCAAAGAAATTAGAAAATCAGTCTTCTATTGCAGCCTCTTTGGATGGGCGAGAATCTTGTGTTGTGCATGAGATTGAGGGACAAGGAAATGAGGAAAAAAAAGAGCTACATGATGAGGTTTAGGAAGGCAATGATGCATGCTCACATTTTGATGTTGATGGAAGCCATGTGCATGATTTAAAATCAGTTTTAGTAAATGAACATGTTGCTGATTTGGAATCAAATTTAGATGAGGAAGAGTTACTTCTCATTAAGGGTCTCGAACTTCATGTTGTAGAGGCAGAAAATCCACACAATGATGCCACTTGCAGCCGTGTAGTCCAAGCTTTGGTAGAGAACATGCATGAATTGCAGCAGGCTACACCTCTTGGCTTATTCCTTGAGGATAAGTATTCAACAGTGGAGGAGGTGGCATGAGTCTTGGGCCGATATGATAAGGTAGATAGATGGATCGAGTACCTCATTGGGATAACTCAGTCTGATGGGACACTAGATGGGCATAAGTATGGAATCTCGATATCCAACTTACACTTGGTTAGATGTGTGCTTGATAGGACGAGATTTGATGCCATGTAGTTGCTTATAGATAGAGGTTATGCTTTCATGCTTGCTAGGAAGTTGTATGGTGCACTCATGAGGGAAGAGGCGCATATATCCACTTTCATTGATGTTGAGAGGGATGAGGTATCTAGTAGTAGTAGTGGATCTACTACCATGGAGGATACTTATGACATGGCTACAGGAGTAGAGTAGAGTGAAACAGTTTCAGTTAGTCATGGGGAGTAGTCAACCTATGTTGAAGCAGTTTTTACACCCTATGCTTCAAATTATGAGGCTCTTATTTTGGAAAGTGTTGATTTCGGACTTCCCTCAAAATCCCTTGGTGCATTTTAGAGTGATTTCATTGTGAGATTCACACATTCCTTTGTATTCAACCCACTTCTGGATGAGTTGATGCTCCGTGTGATACATAAGAGTGGGGTGAATATGTGGTATGAGGTGCTCCCTTCTGCAAGGGATGGAGCGATATCTGAAAAAACCTCTTTACCGCTTCTCTAGGATGGATGTATTATTAGAACACGAGATAGAGAGGTAGGGTTTGATTAGACGAGATTCAGTGATGAGAGGGATCAACCCTCCACAACTGCATTGATTAGTGCAACTAGCTTTATGAGTTGGTGTCAGAAGCACTCTTCTTCCGGCCTTGGGAGTTGGAGTATCGTGGGGACACCAACATTTGCATATGAGTTAGGAGATACTCATCTTTTCTGGCAGTTGTTTGGGTCCATAACCCATAGGCCCAATGATCACATGCATCGATGGTGGCAATTGCGACATAGAGTGGCAGGGTCTGTCAGGGATGGAGGATACCGTTGTTTCTGGTTAGTGAAGAGAATTGATCTTAGTGCATTCCTCTAGAACATTTGGGATCTTGGTAGCTCGTCAGATTGTGACTTGGTTATTGCCTCTGATGGAGGCAACAATATACTTCATCATGGGGCAGTGATTCAAGTAGATGGAGTTGTAGCCTATCGGGGTTCATTTGGGTCCCTGAGATCGATTTGAATGCACTACTCCATCAGGACCACTGTGCGTTGCTTCACTTTTTCCAACATGATATTGATTGTATTAGTATGGGGAAATTAGAGATTTGGTGCAAGTGGCCTATCATGCATCACATAGTGATGGAGAGTGGTGTAACTAGTATGCCTGGTTACAATTCTTGTATTGATAACCCATTGTTTGAGATGGGTAACGATAAGACTTATTGCAATCCACTTTTTGGGTTGGGCAGTAATTTCCAGTTTGATGTTGGTGAGACTACACTCACTGGACACTCAAAGACTCCTTGGTGTATGGGTGTTGTTGGACATGGAGGCTACAGGCCACAGAGATTCGGGAGTCAGTTGACATCTTCTTTTGAGGGGGAATACTCCCATTGCCAGGCATGATGCTATTCCTTTGGCAGAGTGTGCAGGGGACTTTGTTGATCCATCGACGACCAGAACTATGCCTTTTGGGACAGCAGGTAGCTGGGTGAGGATCGCTTCTCAGCGTGATCCGCTATGGGTGCATGTTGTTTGCATGGATTCCATGAGGTTGCTTCACAGGTTATGGTACACAGATGTCACTATCAGAGTGGCGCAATAGTGTGTTCAGTGTTGGCTTGAGGGTTACCTGTGTAACCACGTTTCAGGATAGTAGAAGGCTTGGGTGCGATGGTTATATTTGGGCGAGTATTGTTGTAATACTACGCATCACATGTTGATTGGTATGACTCCCTTTTGAGTGTTGTACAATTACGATACCTTATCTTTTGTGGACTTGGCGTTAGGTGATAGCAGAGTTATCAAGGAGTATTTGGTATGATGGAAGGACTTGTCGTTGGAGGATGCCACATGGGAAGGAGAGATGATACTTCAGTATCCATCTTTGAAGTTGCTTGGGGGAAAACAATCCCAGGAAGGGAGGACTGTAATGTCCCTTCCTTAGGCAGCTCAGACTAGCTGAGTTTGGCCTACTATTAGGGTTCCCGTAGGTCAGCAATATGGTTAGGTGACCCAACCGAGGGATGTGAAGCCTAGCCGAGAGATTTATGAGCCTTTCAGTTTGGAGTTCAGTTGTTGAATCCAGGGATAAATTGAAAATATTAAAGTTTGCTTTAATGGAATAGTAAAAGTGAATAGTAACACAAAATTATAAAGTGAATAGTGAAAAGTTCCCCCATCCTAGTGAAACAAAGTTGTTTTTAAAAAGTGGCCCTTTCTTTTTGATGATGAAAAGACCCTTGGGGAGGAATATTTTATTATCTTTTATAAAAAAACTCATGGGAGGTTATAAAGGGAATTTTGGGCTTCTATTTTGGCATTCATTTGTCATTTTTCATATCAACACTTGCAGGTTTGAGCTTTGGAGAAGGGTTTTAGCTTGGTTTCAGTCTTCTGGGAACGAAAACTCCCAAGGGTTATCGTGAATTGGACGAAAACCCAATTCACCTTTGAGGAGTACCTACCTTGATTTTTCATTTGGGCTTCATTGGAGGAGTTTTAGGTGTTTAATTTTCAGGCTTGATTTTGCAGCAGTGTTATATCAGCATATTTCTTCAGATCAGGTGCATTCATTGATAGATCGAGTCTCAACCAAGCCAATACTATCACATGTTTGCATTCTACTTGTTGGTTGTACAATTTTTGGCCATGTGCACCTAGGGTTTGTGGCACAATCATCATTGCAGATTTATTCCAGCCATTTGACAAGTTTACATTAAGGATTTGACATCTTACATACCAACTATACCATTTCTAGTTAGTGCACCATCATTTGGAAGGGTTTCGTGGGCATTTGAAGTTGATTTTGGCAACCAATTTCTTATCAACACTTCCATAACAATGATCAAACTTGTAGTTGCATATTTCACATTCTATTTCAGTCTTCTACCATCGTTATCATGCTCATATCAGCCTTCATACATTGTATTTTCATGCTAGCATAGAATGGGTATGTTATTAGCAATTGGGTATTCAAATATTTCATTTGTATTGGGTTTAATAGAGTTGTTACAATCTGATAATTTTCATATCAGACATAACTGTCATTTTAATCAGACCTTATATCTTTAATTTAATGGCATAAATGGAAGTGGGTTTATCAATTTATTTTGTGTAATCATTTATATATTAGCTCTATGCATTTCCTTTATGTTATTGGCATTGAAAACACTCAACCAAATGTCGAAAGCTATCAAACAAAACTCAGAAAATCAGAACAACAGTCAAAAAATCAGAATTCATGAGTTTGCACAACTGTTTGACAAAATGTCAACATTTTGAAAAATGATTTTTTTGGGCTAGATTTAGTAAGGATACTTCAGAAAGGTACACCCTCAAAGTTTAGTCAAGACTAAGTTCAAACAATAAACCAAAAAAAATAAAGAGCATAGATTGATCAACAATAAACATAAAAAAAAAAAAAAAAAGTTGCTAAAAAATAAGAGCAACACTAGTTGGAGGGGGATAATGGTCATCAAGTTTACCCAATACATCAAAGGAGTTAATAACATCACCAATCCACTCCTAGCTAGAAATAGCACCCTTCCCTTGATCTTTTGTAGGTTATTCAGCATGAACAAGAGAAATTATTAGCTCTAGGTGAGGAAACTTACTAGAATCTACCTAGCCAAGAGCACCATGCCCATGAGAAGAGGCAAAAGGTGGCCCAAAGGGTTGAGACCATCCACAAGTGACATGATCCCTAAAACCTTACAGTTCAGAGCCTTGAGATTGGGATTAACGATCTCATTTGGTAGAGTGACCATGACCATGCTTGTGCCCTCTAGGTGGGGAGGAAGCAAGGGATGGGACTGTAACAATCGTGTGGGGAGCATTACCCTAGTGATAAAAAAACTCCTATAGATGCACAACTTCTAGCTCAACTTTATGAGTTTGGACTTTGATTTACATAAGCACATTACCAAAAATCATAGCTTTAACTACAAAAAAGCTGATTATTAGTTGAACTAAAAAAACATTGAATTTCTAACTTTCCAAATACCAAAGAGAATTTCCCCCCATAAAGCATGCAAAATCTAGACAAATTTGAATGGGAGGCAAGTCAATCGCCCAACACCATACGCCATGTGAAAGGGTCATGATGAGAAGCCTTGAAAACATCACATATCCAATTCAAAGCTTCTTGAGCTCTAAAACAAAACCAAAAAAGATGCTTAAGAGATTCCAATTACCCACAAAAGGGACAATGGGGGTTGAGAACTCCCAAATGAGTCATCTGAGAACCAAGTGAAAGACCTTAGTAAGTAATGCACCATACAAAGTGAGCCAATTGAGACTCAAGAATGACCGCCCAAATAGTTTGAAACCATTGATGACAAGTGCCAAGTGGAGATCAAAAGTGCTAATGGTGGTTTAATTGATCCACCATTAGAAGATGAAGCATGGGACACAAATAGCCCTTATGAGGTTTGTAGTTGTGAAATGATGTTTTAGGATACCATTTCCAAACTTTCCACAAAGGCTTCAAGGACCTAACCCCAATCTTGTGAACTAGATGGGGAGGAATGACATCAATAACAGTTTGGAAAGTTTCTTTATCTTGTATAACTAGAATTTAAACCTTGCTTTAGGCCAAGAGAGAAAATTCTTGGTGGTCCTAACAAAGAGCTTGGGACTTGAGTTACAATTCCTTTATTAAATAATTTCAAAGCAAGAACCCAAGGGACTTTGACAAGATGATGCCCTTGATTTGAAATAATTGGAGACCATCAAATAGATTGTATCATGACCTTATAAAACTAATTTTCTCAAGATGAAAAGTTGGGGAAGGAGTGATGTAATCTTGAGAGCAAGAGCTTTGGCTATAATCTTGTAGGAGACATTTAAAAAGGTTATGGGTCACCAATTATATATTTCATTTGAGTCACAAGCTTTCGATATGAATTTTATATTGCCTTTGTTGATTATGTTTCCTAATGAATTCCCATGACAAGCTTTCATATAAGCCTTGTGATGGTCTTCTCTCACAATATTTCAATTTTTTTTATATAATTCACAAGGGAATCCGTCCATGCCATTGACTTTATCATTGGACATAAAAAGGACAACCTCACACAAATATTCCTTAGTGATAAGTGAAGGGCACACAATCTACTGAGATTTGGGGGGGCGAATCAGTAGATCCAAACAATTACAACAATTCCGGAAACCCTCACAATTACTTTATATATGCTCAACATGAAGAGCATTCAACCATAGAAGCTAGTAAGTTAAGAAATTAAAGCACAACACAAGATAACACATAACACCAGATTTTTATGTGGAAACCTGGAATGGGAAAAACCATGGTGAGAAGCTCTCACAATAAAAAATGTAATAATAAGGAACTTTTACAATATGAAGTAGGCACCAACCTACTAGAGACACCAATCCCAAAAGATTTAGTAGGCACCAACCTATAGGAGACACCAATCCCCACCAAAAGAGGGACACCAATCCTTGTCGGAACAATACAATAGGTAGAACACCAATCTTACGAGAACAAAAATAATGTCGGATTTGAGATATGACACCAACAAACACTCTGATATTGACATACTATTGTTTCTTCACGTTATAACACAACTGTACATCCCACTCCTTGTACTTTCACTATGATCATTAATTACATTGGATGCACTTCATTTGTTCAAGATACATCACATTTCACAATCACTCAATTCACTTCCTTACAATGCATTTGGACATTTGAAATATATACATGACATCACATTAACACTCTATTATGTTAGCCAGAGATCTGCACCAACCTAGACAACATAGGACAAACCTAAATTCAAATTACATGAAATGTGTAATACAAAGGTCCAATCCAATCTTGCTGCCAAGGGAACCTTAAATAGGTCCTATCCTCACTCCTCACGCTTGAATTGAATTCCACATGCTTGTAGTCATTATTGCACATGCCTTGAACTTGGAATAGCTTAATGAAGCTTCTGATAATTCAAACTCCTTAGACATTGAGCCGCGCCACCAAAAACTCAAGAAACTGATAGAACTAGTATAGGTATACTCTCCTTCCAAACCACAAAGCTACAACGCATTTATGAAAGAAATGCCACCCATATTAAATAATCTCTTTGCCAAAGAGATATCCTTCCGAACCACCACACATTTTTGACTGCATATCTGGCATGGTATAATTAATACATGAACTATCTGAAGGCAGTCATGCCACAATTGACATGATACAAGATATGATAGATTAGAAAGCTTACACACTGTCAAACAACACACTGCTGAAACCTTCAGAATGTTGTCAATACTTGTACTCTTACAATCTTTCTTCATCTTGACAATCTTCACATTTGATGGCCTTGACACCCTTTGATAACCACTTCAAACACAATGATCTGCTGACATCAGTTTGACATCAATGACAGCCTATGCTCAACAATGTCCCCCTTTGTCATGATGGAAAACAACAAAATGTTGGGGCCACCAAAATACACTCTAGAACAATAGAAAGAATAAGTTTGAATGATTCATGTCCTGTCCCAATTACTCCCCCTATGAAAGATTCAACATTCACCTTTGGCATTTCCTCAATTCAACTCTTTCTCCCCCTATGATGGATATATTCTTTCAAAACAACATTTTGAGCTTACTTTCTCTCCCTTTGACATCAATGGCAAAGGATCAACAATGATTTGAGCACAAAGAATGTGGTAAGAAGTGGAAACTTGACAAGTAAGCATATTTAAGTATTTTTGTAGAGCAATGTTATGTGTTGGAGTATATTCTTGAGCAATAAAGACTTGCTCATCATGTCAAACAAAGGCTTGAAGAATGTTTGGAAGTTCAATAAAAGGCTACTACCCCTTAATTTTCTTAATGACTTGAAATCTATGATGAGCTCATAGAGACTAAAAAATTCTTTAGAGACCTTGTCTCCAATTTTATGTCAATGAAGCTAAGCTTTGATTTGAGCATTGTGAGCAAAGTGGCATCTACAAACTAGGATTATGAGTCGAAAGTTTGATCTTCCAATGCGGTAGTAGCTTGGAAGAGCTTTGTGGTGGTGGCTTTGTATGAGCAATGGTGAAAATGAGCTAGTTGGTGCCCATAAATGCAGAGGAAATGGGTAGCACAATTGATAGAATCATTCCACCAGGCTATCCAACTTTACTCATCCATGGCATGTGGTTCCAAATTCCAAACACATTACATATGAACTAACAAAACTAAGTCTTCATGGCCTTCAAATTGGCAAGTTGCCACTCAATATGAAATTATATTGGAAAGTGGTCATAAAGGATAACGCTTGACAAAGGATCCACATACAAAGAATAGCAATTGGCAAAAGAAAATAATAATTGGGCATACACCATGGCTCTATCAAGTTGTTTAAAAACCTCATCAAATCTTTCTTTGATGTTGCTACATATGTACCACATTGAATGGTAGTGGTAACAACTAAAAATGGGATCATAAAGTCTCAATTTATTGTGCATAAAGTACCATGCCTCTCTTTTGTTAGTTGTCTAGTGCATAAGAAGTGACCCACATTTATAAGACATTTTAATCATATTAACATCATCGCACAAAACTCATGATGGTAGACATTGAATTTGAAATGCATCTCCAAAGAGTAGATCTCTAGCATGATTTAAGGCATAAACATTAATAACTCTAAATGAATGATTATTAATGTTGAAAAGAGCCCATAAGGCTCAGTTGGTGTTGTCCCTCGACCAACTAAGTGTTTATGCCACTAAGGAGAAAGAAAGGTGACAACACCACCGTAACCTATTTCATAATTTCTACACAATAAATGACTAGAAGACTAGAAAGCACATGCAAGAACAAGAAAAAATCTAGAAAATTTAAGCTCTTGTAAACAAAGAATTTCCATATCTAAAAACTTTTGTTAAGTGTCAAAAGAAAAATACTTCCATGGGAGGTTCATCAGACCTTGAATATTTCATGAGACACAATACATGAATGGGTGTCAAGAGTATTAGAAAATACCACATTGATCAAAACATTTCCTACATAACCCCATGAGAAAAAAAACATGCATATAAGCTTACAAAATAACCATAATGCAAATATCAAAGACAAACCACAAGATAACACAAGATATACCTTAGAAAAACCCTCAAGAGGGGAAAAAACCAACCTCCAAAAGCATCCACACAACATATTACTAAACAATGAAATATTAAATACACTTATAGAGTCTCCATGGATATTTCTAAAACATCAAGATCCTCCAATGCATCTTCCATGTTTCCAAGCATGTAACTACACATCCAATGTCATACTTCACATATATACTCAATAAGAGAGGTCAATATGACAACCAAGCCAAACAACTAACTAGCCAACTAGCCAACAAGCCAACCAACTAGCCTCGGCCAATAAACATGTTCTTGCTTTTATAGACTCAAGCTCACATAAAACAACCAAGTGGTATAGGTAAAATCACGTGCCTTAAAACCATGAGCGCACAAAATCATTGGCCCCAACACTTTTTTTTTGTATTATATTTTTCCAATATTAAATATTTTCCTATGTGCAACCTGTTACCCCCAATTATGGTCATGGAAATTTTGAAATTTTTTCCCAATCAAAATGACAGTTGAGTCTACAGTGATTGTGCAAATGGATCCCTTGTAGATGTAGGTTTCATATTTCAGAAATGTTCCTTTATGGTTGGATCCTCAAGATGTTGCTCGTAGGTAGAATAATAAGATCTCTGACATTGCAATAAATTGGGTTGGTGGTCTTCATCGGGCTAGAAAAGTGCGAGGCATAAAGTTTCTGCTATTTAACGATTTAGTGTTGGGAGTTTTAAAGCTACTTAACTACCATACTCAAGTTCCTTATATTGATTTTGATGTCCATCATGGCTATGGTGTGGAGGAAGATTTTTACTATACTAACTGGGTGATGATAGTGAGCTTTCACAAGTATGGTGATATGTTTTTTGGAGCAGGGTGGGGCTCGCATAATAAAAGGATTAATGACATTAGTACAAGTTTCAAAACTTTCATGACATTATAAATGGAGACCTCGGTCCTTATATCTCTAGTAAAACTCTTTGAGCGGTAATTTTATAAGTTTCCCGAACCATTTAAAAACTTGTCAGCATGGAAGGTGGTGTTTTCAAGGTATTGTGTAATTTTCCGCCTGGGTTAGAAGAACTACCCAAAAGCCCGCTTCAAATTTGCAAGCACACAAACTACATTGAGATATAAAGGTAAGAAGGAAAGAACAAGGTAACTGCCATTTGATCCCAAGTTTCATCGCTTCAAAGCTTGTCCCTTAACATTATGATAAACTTGGTGCTTCTTCGAAGATTACAAAGGAAATGGATGCAAGAGGAATTGTGTCTTGGTACATCGAGAGGATGCAGTAAATGTCAAGGGGAACATTACATTATATTGAAATCATCATGCTCCTTAAGGGAATCACCCACCACAGTGAAAGATCGACTTATGGACATGATTCGATAATTGGTCGCCAACAGATAACAAATAGTTGGAAAATTCCATCAGTAAAGTTCAAAACTGCACCATATTCATTGACAATTTGAAGCTTGCCTATTTGCAAATGGAAGCTCAGATGGTTTGCAGAGTTGAGGCCGATAGAGACATCAAGCCTTTGAAGAGATTGTCTATACTCCTATTGTTTAGAAATTTATGAATTCTGATGATGTTTGTCACCAAAGCTGAAGTTGCTTGTGAACAGGATTCCTAACGATGATAGTGCAAGTGTCATCGAAGATTCTGCACATATTTGTAAATGAATATGGTGCATCGAGAGGATGCAGTAAATGTTAAGGGGAACATTGCATTATATTGAAATCATCATGCTCCTTACGGGAATCACCCACCACAGTGAAAGATCGGCTTATGGACATGATTCAATAATTGGTTGCCAACAAATAACAAATAGTTGGAAAATTCCATCAATAAAGTTCAAAACTGCACCATAATCATTGACAATTTGAAGCCTTCCTATTTGCAAATGGAAGCTCAGATGGTTTGCAAAGTTGAGGCCGATAGAGACATCAAGCCTTTGAAGAGATTGTCTATAATCCTATCGTTCAAAAATTTATGAATTCTGATGATGTTTCTCACTAAAGCTAAATTTGCTTGTGAACAAGATTCCTAATGATGATAGTGCAAGTTTCATCGAAGATTCTACACATATTTGTAACAATATTGGTACTTTGATTCAGACTAACATCAGAACAAAACATCGATGTCAAGGCCACCAAATTCAAGGAATCAGAGCTCTGATGGAATGCTTAGAAAGTGTAGACGCTCAAATTATCCTGATTGATATCGTGCACTCGATTCTGATTCACTAACACCAATTCTTCCTTAATCATTTCTTTACTAACCATTTAATTGAATAATCTTTATTTGATTAAATTCATTAAATCCCTCCATATTCCTCTTTTAATTAAATAATTCAACTTTATTTAATTAAAACCTAATGTCTTCATTTAATTAAATAATCAATCTTTCTTAATTAAATAAATCAACTTTATTTGATTAAATCCAATGTTCTTCATTTAATTGAATAAATCAAATTTATTTAGTTAAATTATTAACCTCCCAACTATCCTCTCATTTGATTTAATTAAATATAAGTATGTAAACCAAATGTCATATCAATTAATTTCATCTAAGTTAATTAAATCCTAATTATCTCCTAACACTAATCATCCATTCCTCTAGCTTTTGCAACTTGCACATGTAAATCAATTTATTTGATTTATTAATTCCTCTATTTTCATTAAAATATGACATATCCTTGGAATATTCCACCAATTTGAAATCTCCCTCCCAAAGGACTTTTGTCCTCCAACGTGGCATTAAAGGCTCTTACATTTCCTTTTCTTGAGCCAACTTGGCATTAACTCCTCTTACAACTCTTCTTTCACAAGCCATCTTTTGAATTTCAAATTCCACCTACATGCATCTAACATGCACATTTTTCAAAATGCACTCCACTCTCCTTCACTAGCATGTTGACAAATGGTACAATTCTATTGGTTAAAGTTTAATCCCACATTCTTCCTATTCTTCAATCCTCCATCCTTCTTTCCTATAAATAGAGGACTTCTCTATTGATTTGGGATCCACAACTTCATGCAAGGTTATTATCTCTAAGTCCAGGCAAGTTCATCTAGAATTTCATCCAAGTTATCATAGCATTCATCATCCATAGCTAGGTTATTGATATTTTGCATCAAGAATCACATGTTTATCATCAAAGCTTGTCAAGGGATTGGGAAAGGGTTTCTTTCCACATCAAAGAAGCACCAATTCCCCCATGGGATGCTAGTTTGAGCATTTAGAATAATATTTCATTAGCTTTTATTTGTTATTTTGGCTTTGATTTCAATTTTCTTGTGTTTGAATGAATTTCATGAGGAATTTTTGTTTAGACTTGTTTATTGACTATTGTTTGATTGTTTGTTCATGTTTGAGCAGGTCTAGACCAATCATTCACATAAAGTAACCATGGCAAATCTCAATTAGAGATTATACAAGCAAACCTAATTGTCAATGTTTGAGGGGAGTCAACTAAGCTGCTTGTTATAAGAATTTTTTGCTAAGATTAGGTTCGTTCATCGATGAGTCATAGTTATGTGGCGGAAGATAGCGTCCCTTAATCTGACAGATGACAGGAAATGCCAACCGTGATGATGGAGTGGAATTGGCTATTTTAATCTTTATGTTTATGTCGAACATTGAATGACATATTGAACAAATATCACTTCACTAATATTGAGTGCTTTCCCATCATCCCTTAAAACAAACTCCTTTTATCAAGTCATAGTTGTAGAATTTTCATTGTCACTATTGCATAATTCCTCCCATCACCTTTCTTGGCTCATTCTGGCCTTCCAATTAGTGTGGGCAAGAAGTTGTTAGCCTTATCCTAGTAATGCATTTGTTCTTGTCTCTCAACTACATTATTTCCCTTCTGCTTATACTTATCGAGATTGGGAAACCAATAACTCAATTAATGGTTGACTTACACTTGCATTACTAGTTCCTTTTACATTTTCATTGTATGTGTGTATTGTATTCCCCCATAACATGCATTTGATGTTCTCTCTCTCTTTGTACACTTCTTCTCTTTGTACCTCTATTCTTCTATATGTCGTACTTTATCATATTTTTTTTCCTTTTGTTTTGTGTTTTCCTTTTGGGGATGACGCAAAGTGTTGAGACGCCCTATGTCTCTTCCATGTTGACCCAATTGGTCCCTTTTCCCTTTTACTTTTTTTTTCCTTGTGTTTCTCCTTTTGGGGATGACACAAAGTGTTGAGACACCCTATGTCTCTTCCATGTTGACCCAATCTGTCCCTTTTCCTTTTTACTTTGTCTTTTTCTTGTGTTTTCCTGTTGAGGATGAGGCAAGGCATTGAGACCGCAATGTCTTCTTCATGTTGACCCAAAAAAATTTCCTTTATTTCACCTTTTTCATTTTCTTTTTGCTTGTGTTTCTCCTTTTGGAGACGATGCAAAGCATTGAGACCACAATGTCTCTTCCATGTTGACCCAAAACAAACTTTGTTTTTCCTTTTTTTTCGCTCTCTTTGTGTCATTATTCTAGCATTCTTCCAGTTCTATGTGCTTTGGGGAATGATGACAGTTCCAAGCTCTTTGATAAAAACATTGCATCAACGAACATACTGACCCAAATCCATAGATCCCTTATGTGTTTGGTGTGTTCCTTTCTTGGGGGCAACTCCCTTTCTTTTGTTTTTTTTTTCGTTTACATGACGTAGCCTAATTCATAAACATATGACTTAGCATAAGGGATTTCCAAGTTGGCTCTCATGTCTTGTTTTCTTTTTTCATTTCTCCTTTGCTACTTTAAAGTAATTGCTCACAGAACGGTGTGTAGAAATTCCTTTAAAGTGGGGGGCATACATTGACATCATTTCATTTGCATTTTTCGTTCTTAGTGCAGCCTTGTCACTTCACATGATGTGCTTGTCGCTTTGTGGATTACATTGGGTGTGATGTCCTTCATAAGTGTGATCTATCTTAGCATATTACATTCCTCTTAGTGGCCTGATGCGACACATTGCATCCCCTAAGATGTGATATACTATTCTCTGATTGGTCCTCTCTTGGAGACATTAGACACAATGTTCCAGAAGTGACAGACCTTGCATGAACTTAACAAGACTCCTTTGAACATCTTTTGTATTTTACATTACATTTTTGTATTTTTACATTTTACATTTTTACCACCTTGCATAACGCAACTTGCATGCTTGTGGTACCCTTGCATTTGTTCATGAGTTTTAAGCATACGAAGCTCTGCTTGTCTCATGCAGCATGTTGTACCCAAAACCAAAATTTTTGCTTCACTAAGGCATTTTGCTTAATTGAGTCTTAATCTTGTTAAAGTGATGTTAGAAGGTCATTTTTGGGCCTTTTAAATATGGAGTTGGTGTTAGTGTCATGTCAGTCTGTTATTGAAGAAATTTAAGAAAAGTGAAAATCTGAAGGAAAATCATCTAATTTTTCAATCTCTGGAGAGGGAAGCACATTTTCAAAAGGGCGCCCTATCTTTTAGGGGCTCAGATCTTGTTTTTAGGGTTTGTCACCTCCAGCAGACATTTGTCTGGCATCATGTCAGCTTCGCAACGGGCTATCAAGCCTGTCAAACGGACCTGTTTCGTGCAAGTTATGGAAGATATAGCGCAAAACGAGAGGAGAGCCAGAATTGGCTAACACTGGAAAAAAGAGTAGCTTTTGAGAAAGGCGCCCATCTTTTTGAGGTGTCAAATGAAGGTTTTTGACTAAATGCCACCTGAGATGTTTATCTCACATTTGTTCAAGCTTTGCCACGTATTCATCAGTGGGTGAATCTGAGTTGCAGAAGTGCCTGAGCCAGAGGTCAAACATAGGGTCAAATCTTGGTCAAAATATCAAGGAATGAGCAAAAGAGCACTTTTTCAAAAAGGCGCCTGAGCTTTTCTAGCCTTTAATGCCTTCTTTTTGATGATCTCAGATATCCAATTTGTTCGTGTTACGTTCAGCTTTCCATTGCCTGTTTCCATCATATCAGAAGATGACTCAGCAGCTTGCAGTCAGAGTTTTAATGTTATTTTGGTCAATTCCATAAATGGCTAAGTCTGGAAGAAAAAGAGCAACTTTTCAAAAAGGCGCCCTTGATTTTCACCCCTCAGATGATGTTTTTTGGAGAAATGTGCCTTTGCAGCTGTCATGCAGAATGAAGTCAACTCCACAGTGAACCTGTGATCCAGTCCTGAAAATTGGTCAATTAGAAGTTATGAAGGATTTGTTTTTCCCTTCATACGAGATCGAGATGAGAAAATATGGCTAAGTCTGAGAAAAAGAGCAGTTCTTGAAAAGGGCGCTTGGATTTTTGAGCCTTCAAATGTTAGTTTTATGATGTTCAGTCTCAAGGTACCTTTTGCGATGCACCTGTCAGCCAGCCAATCAATGGAGTCAGTCAGCCAGGGTCAGAGGATGAACAAAGGTCTCGAAAGAGATTTAAGTCTAAATTTTCATGAAAATTTGCTAAGTCTGGAAAACGCCTTCAGAGGTCAAAGTTGATTTTTCGAAAGAAGTTGATTGGTGTGCCTTAACTTGAGTTCTGACTTCAATTAGACTGAATGATTTTTGGGTTGTCATCTCTAGTTCATATATCGACATGTTGAGTGATCTTTCAGTTCACATGTCGAGTTAACTAGTTTGCATGTCCAGTTAACAACTTTGCATGTTGAGTTAACTTGTTTGCATGTTCACTTAACTGAAGTTTATGCTTGAAAATCAACCTGAGTTTGCATGCATGGCGCAATTGGTTGAAATTGTGAAGACTTTCTGAAGTTGGCGCTTCACTTTTTGTCAACTAGAGTTTTGAAAAGGGACGCCATATTTAAATTAAAGCATGAATTTTGAGTATGGCGAATTTACTTTTGATTGTCAACTGAAGTCTTAAAAGGGACGCTTTAGCATGGTGTTTTAACTTCAGTCTTCAAAAGGGACGCTTTAGTTTGACTAAAGACTTAAAGCATGAATCTTGACTTGTGGAAAAGGGCGAACTTAATGTGGAATTGTCAACTAAAATAAAATTTGCATGGTGCTTTAAATAAATTTGCAACTGAAGTCTCGGTAAGGCGACTAAAGCATGATGCCTTATTTAGCTCATTTTAGTTTTAGTTAACTAAAATTGGGGTCCAATCATAAGCTAAGCGCCATTTTCAAGGTTTAATGCTTTTGTGCGAATTTTGGTGAAGAAACTCTATTTATTCAAGCATTGGCGTCCATTATTTCTTCATCACAAGCTTAGAAATATACATTCTTCTTGAGCGAGCAGCAATTTGAAGGTGCTACAGGTGTCAAAATTCAACGTTCTTCATAGCAACGGATTAAAATTGTTCAGAGGAAGAAGATTCAAGACTTTGTTTTCACTTTGCATGCAAGTTTCATCAAGTTCCAAAAAGAGATTGGTGAATTCTACAGAAGCAAAGCAAACAAAACTTTCTATCTTCTGTCTTATTTCTTCTATTTCTCATCTTAGGTACTTTCTTCGCATGTCAAAGAAATTCAACATATTTTCAGAGTTTGATCATCTGGGTTCACACACTTCAATATTTGCAGCAAAACCCACGTCTTAGATTTTTTTGAGAAAATTGACCCATAGTCTTCGTTCTGAAGCTTTGTGCTTTTTTCCAAGAATTTCTTTGCATGTGGGCCTAAAACACATCTTTTCGAGAATCAAACTATATGGGTTGTATTAGAATTTGATTTTGCACAAAACCCACGTTTCAGAAAAATTTCAAAAATTTCTCCTGCCTTAGGCTATTTTTAGCCTTGTCCAGAGGTTTTCAATTTTTCCAAAAGGTTGTCCAAGTATATTTGACTTTACAGTCAAAAGTCTTCATTTTCAAAATGCAGTTCAATCTCATTGATTATAAGATCGAATCGGCCATTATGCATAATTTTGTCAAAACTTCAAATACAGACCTAAATCATGTTTATCCAGTGGTTAATCTGAGCAATCTGGAGGGTGTTAGCAGCAATTCGTTGAGAAATCTTGAGCGTTCTGGATTGTTGGCAGCGGCATCTATTCCTGTTACCACTTTTGATCTTGAGTTCGTTCTTGCTTGTATCAAGCATTATGACTCATCTTCACAACAAATGAGATCATTTGATGGGAGGGTTGTCTACAGTCTCAAACCGAAGGATATAGAGAAATGTTTTGCTATTCCTCCTCGTTCAGATAATTTCACTGTGGTTATTGAAGCCTGTGAGAAGATATGGGATGGAGATCAAGAACGTTCACAGAGAAAGGTGGCTAAGAGATGGTTGAAAGTTCAAAAGACTAACATGCCTAAAAAGGTTGGTCGTGGTGAATTCAAAGATGAGGTTGTTGTTTTGATAACTTTGCTCAATTGAGTTACAGGTCAAGAGGATGCTAGCACTTTTCGATCATGGATGTTTTACCTTATTTCCAAAATTCTTGATGGCATAGAACATTTTGACTGGGCTATGTTGATTAGTGATTGCTTACATCAACAGATTACTAATTTTCTCAAGTTTCATGAGTTTCATATGATATCTTACTTGGTCTACTTAGTTGCATTCCAAGGCAACTACAAGCATCTAAAAACTAATGGCACTCTTGGTGTTCAACGTGTTCACAAGTATTATCCTCAGTTGGAGTTCTCTAAATCTGAACAAGACTTCCGAGCAGTGAATGATCACTTTTCTATGAGGACAATTAGAGATCTTGACAACAAAATGCACATTCGTATTTCTGCCGAGGCAAAATCAGCGATGGAGACTTGGGCGGATTGGTTTATCCAATTCCCTACTTTCACATACATCTGGGTTTATGGATATGTTGGAGAGCCCCTAATGTTGCCGAGGTATCCTTCAGACAAGATCATCTTCATGGAGTTTCTCAGGCAGATGCAACATGTTCATTTCTTTCTTCGCAATTGTCATAAGACCGCGGCTACTTTTCCATTTGCATTAGGGATTTTCACATGCAGTGCGGCAACAGATGCCAAGCTTATGTCAACCGAGATAGAAAGATTCAAGCTTAAAACTCATACTGAGAGGCGTTCCTATGATCCTTTGGGTCATTATGCAACCAGGTTAGAGCGAGGGATTGCACATAAGCCAGCACTTGAAGATTTCTGGGCTAATTGTGAAGATGAATTCGAGGTTCGTTGTCGTCACTATTGTAGAATCACTATCACTCAGCTCTCTGATTACCTATCAAAGGATGTTGATGGTCTATCAGATGATGATGGAGAAGTTCTTCTCAATTCATTTGTTAGAGATCAAATTGCTCGGCAGCCACTTTGTTCACCAGATTGGTATGCTAAGGAGAATACTTCTATTGAGGAGGTTTCTAGATTGGTTATCAAGACCAACAAGGAGTTCTTGGAGAGTAAACAAAAGCGAAAGCCAGTTCCTGTGATAGAGCCACCAAAGAAGTTTTCTTCATTTCCTTCTACTTCTAGGTCAAGACCTCGAGTCAAGGCTATTGTGATACCTCCTGAAGGAGTTAGACTCAGTGGAAACACAGGAAAGAGAGCTACTGGTAAGAGGAAGCAGAAGCAAGTTGAGAATGTACCTGAGATTCCAGTAGAGACAGTCATTCAGGCTGAACCTCACGTTTCACCTCCTAGTTCGCCACATTTGCAACCTATTGACATAGATTCAGAGCCTGAGATACCAATTCGAGTAGGATCGGAGACAACTGAACCACCACAGGTTGATACATCAGGGACAATCTCTCCTTGAATTGATGATATTGTTCAGTCTTGTTGGCTCAAGAGATCTTTGGGGAGATAGAGGCGAGAACCTTCGTATAACCTTGATTTATCTGAGTTCGGTGAACCTTACTAGAGAAGGTCGAACAAGAAAATCAAGAAACAAGTGCATATTGAGAAGACTCCAGAATCATAGATTGTTATAGAAGTTGTTATTCCTCCAAAGGGTAAGAGCCTAGATGAAGTCGAAGTTGGTGACTTTACTTTCACTAAGGCGAATCTTGGCAGGACCACTCGAGAGACAGACATGATCCTTCTTAAGATTGTCACCAATAATCTTGAAGAATGCATCACGAAGGATGGAGAGGATAAGGCATTGCTTAGGGCTGAAAACAGTCAACTTCGTCAGTATATCTCTGATCTTGTTCATGGAAATTCTAGAGCGCCTGTTCTTCCTCAGAATACACCTACAAAACAATGAAAATTGGATCAGTTAGTCAGTCATGGCAGACTTTTGAACAACTGGATTGAAAGTTTAGTTGCTACAGGTCAACGTCTTCTTGCGGATTTGTATCAGTTGAGGAGTGACACACATAAACTTCGTCAAGGTATTCAATTGCTCGAGATTTCAGTTGCAGAGATTTTAGCCAAGGATCGTGTTCTTGTGTCTCAGTTGTCTGTTGCATACGATGCCTTGGAGATTGATGAAGATCAAGAGAAATTTTTTACTTGGAGAGAGCAGCACCTTTTCAAAATGGAGATATGTGAAAAGATCTCTACCAAGTTGTTTTCACTGAAAGATGATGTGGTTGGAGGACTTGCACTTGTCAGTGGTTTTGTTGTTTAGATTCCGTGTCATTATCTTCTTGAGGATGGCACGTATATTGAATTGGACAAAGTACAAGCTGAATTCAAAAAACTGATTCGTGATAACCTTGAGGGAGATCTTATGGCGGCTAAATTAGAGAATATTTCAGTTATTTCAGCTAGTTTCAGAAAGGCGACTGAAGATGTTAGAGAAGGCATGCATACAGTCAAGGAAAGTGGCAGAGAACTGAAGAAACAGATTGTGGTTTTGTATAGCATCAAAGTGCCAGAAGACAGAGAGATTGATGAGTTCTTGGTTGAACTGTTAGACCGAGATGATATGGAGTGATTTGCTAGTTGGAACCTGCAGTTAGTTTCGAGGGTTGAGTCATGAGCAGCAGTTAACTCGACTTTCAATCTTGAGTTCACTTGCTGACTTCACACATGATTATCTCTTCCTTGGAGTTATCTTCACAGGAGTTAGGGTTAGGGTTTCCAGTTAATTGAGGGTAGTGTCCAATTAACTTTGCTTTAAATAAGGATGTGCATGCTTGCACATTGTCCATTTAGGTTAGATGTACCGGTTAATTGATGGTAGCTTTCCAGTTAACTGTATAGTTTATTTTATTAGGGTTTAATAATAAATCTTGCATGTATTGCAAGACTGTAGTTGACTCAAGGTGATTTTAGGGTTCCCTACACCTTTCGATGTCTATAAATAAGAGATTTTGCTCATTTGTACATAACTTTTGCACGAGAGAGGAATATATGTTGTGCCTACCTTACCTTCAATATTGCTCATTCTGTATCTGTTCATGTGCTTTTGCTGTTATAATGAATTATTATGCCACATAGGGTTTCATGCAATTGTGATGGTGAATTATTTCCTTAGTTAGATCAAATCTATTTTGTGTTCAATAAACTTGTTCAGATTGAGATGATAGTTGTGCCACCATGCCTTCAAGTAGAGAATCTGCACTTGGTTATCGTGTGTTGTTGTGAACAATAAACTTGTTCGAATTGAGCTGATAGTTGTGCCACCTTGCCTTCAAGTTGAGAATCTGTATTTAGTTTATCATGTGATGTTGTTACCAATAAACGTGTTTAGATTGAGCTAATAGATGTGCCACCTTGCCTTCAAGTTGAGAATCTATACTCGTTTATCGTCTGATAGTCAAACCTTGCTCCATTTCCTCATGCTCTATTTTTCTTGAGGAAACTGGATAGATTTTAAGTAATTGGCATAGTTGTAGTTAGTAGTTGCGAAACCAGAAAATACTCAGCTGCAACGTATATAGTTTTCGAGAAAGCCTTGTGCCTCTACAGCTGAAACAAAAAGACAGGATTTAGTTTAGTTTACTTTCCTTTTCAAAGCACTTTTGTCAAGCACAATGAGGGAGCTTCCCCTCCTAATTTGAAGAGCACTCATTGCGTAGTGTGCATAGATGTCCGTACCAAATCTTACTCCAGAGGTGCTAGTTGTTACGCCAACAGAGCACAAACCGACATTTTCCCTTGTGGTGCCTTGTTAAATTTATCAGGAGGTATAACTTTGATATGGTTGAGCGGGAAGCCCACTCAGCAGCACGACTTTCCCCATAGCCACCTATGTGTTTGTGAGTACATACCAACTAGCGTATGTATCTCCCCTTTTGGGCTTTCTCACCCTATAGACAACTAAAAGTTTTGTGGCCCCAGAGTGAGTATACTTGGGACTTCTCACCCGGTGGACAGCTATAAGTTTTGTCACCCTAGAGTGAGTTCACATTTCTTATTTCAAATAACCAGCCTAGATCTAATCCACAATGAATTGGATAGACAATCGAAGCTTTCATTCCTTTTCTTCATCATGTGTGTTTCCTTTGTTCTTATGTTTGGTTTTCCATGAGACCTTAGTCTTGGGGGCTTGATCATCCCTCTTGATTATTTTTGTTTCATCTTACCAACATGAGTACCTTGGGATCTCTCTCGATGTGCATGTTGGGCTACTTTAGAGAGAGTTTGAAACAAGTTCATCCTCTCACTAAAGTGGGGGCTTAATGTGTTGCCAAATAATGTATAGTTGACATTTTTACACTCACTTGAGTCTTTCTAATGGACTTTGGCTTGATTTTGCTTGGGTTTGATGTTGTAATGCAATCAATAAATTCACATTAGGTCTTAAACATTCAAATTATGATGTCTTGTGAAGGTCTTGTGGAGTGTTGTAAGACATTTCTACACTTTTCTAGACTCTATTCATTACAATTCACCTAAAAATCACCTTTTCATCACTTATTAAGTCCTATTTTGAAGTGTTGTAAAGTCTTGTAACAAGATTTCACACTTTTCTAGGCTTAATTTCACTATTTACACCTTTCTTATGCTTTATTTGACCCCTTAATGTACTTTCTGACTGTTTTCAAGTGTGTTTTTTAGAACATTCCCATTGGACAACTTTTAATGCCCCAAAATTCCTGACACCCACTTAATTTGCTTAAGTAGGACTAAGTCGCCAATAGGGGCGACTTAGTCCTTTTTGGCACAAAACTCAAAATAATTTTAAAATTCTAGTGGGAATTTGTCCTCTAACCCTTGAGGTCGGCTTGTGATGTGTTACTTTCAAGAAATTCTAATAAAATCAGGTATAAATAAGTGTTTTTCTCCTCATTTTACATCTACAATTTTCTCATACACTCTCTCAATTCACAAGCATTCATCAAGTTATTCATAAGCAATCAAGCATTATCAAGTCAATCTATTGGAGCAATTCATTGCATATCTTCAGATTTTGAGCATAAAAGGTATGGTAATTTTATCACATTTGCATGTTATCTATTTATCACACTCTTTTCATTTCATTTCATTGTTTAGGGTTTGATTACCAAAGTAGGGTTTGACCAAGGCAAACCCCTATTCTCTAACCCTCAACCATTTCCCCTCTTTTGCATGTGTGTTTGCAGAATTGTTTATGCATATTTATGAAGCAATTAGGTGTTGAAAGGTGGTCAAAAATTCTACAAAGTCAATCAAGTCAACACAACCCTAGTTCAAGCTTGGAGAGACTTTCTACTCTATTTTTTGTAGAATCAAGTGTAGACAACGTTAGAAAAGAAACTGCAGACTTGAGATTTCAAGATTTTGTCTCGAATTTCCTGAGATTCATAGGAGGACTAAGTCACCACTAGTGGTGAATTAGTCCCACTTTCGGGCCTGAAAATTGGTTTTGACATTTTTGGATACGCATTTAGCAGATTCTTATTTTGACAAAGTTTCCCAAAACTGGGACTAAGTTGCCCCACCTAGCGTAAGTGTCCCTGTCAAAATTTTTAGTCAATTTTTTAGGATTCCAAAATCTCCCGACATCAAGCTTCAGATTTTAGGTGCTCCTCTTTCATTTTGTTATGTTATTTCATCATTTAGTTGCATTTTTAGGCATTTCTGCACATCACATTGTGTTTTCTAGCACTTTACATTTCTAAGTTTTGCATCATTAAATTACTTCAATTTTAGATCACAGCATTAGGACATCTTAATTAGGCATAATACTTATCATTTACATAAACTTTGAGTGTAAACCCTTGCATTTTGGGACCCATTTCAATCTCTTTTCTCTTTTTTGGTGAAAAAACCTAGGAGGAGCAAAACATTGTGAGGGCAAACCAAAATCATCATTTACAAAAACAAAGGACGCATCCAATGGTGAAAACCTCCCTGAGGTTCCAAAGGATGAGGGATTCAATCTTCCCCTTAGTGCTATTCATCAGGAGAAGTCAACAGTCTTAGCAGAGAAGTGCAATCCGGTCAACCTGGGAATAGCAGAAACACCACATATAACCTTCTATGCAAAATCACTTTTGATAGAAGAACAAGAACTCCTAGCTGCCTTTCTAAGGGAAAGAAAGGTAAACTTTGCATGGACCTACGCCGACATGCCTGATCTTGATCCTGAAGTTGTGGTTCGCCATCTAGTTGTCTACCCAGAAGTAAAACCAGTAAGACAAAAACTGAGAAAGATGCATCCACAAATAGCATTACTAGTCAAACTTGAATTACAAAAACTCCTTGATGCTGATTTCATACGACCAATTGATTATCCAGAGTGGGTTTCATATCTTGTGCCTATTTCAAATCCCACTGGGGGTATTCGCATCTGCATGGACTTTAGAGATCTAAACAAGGCATGCCCTAAAGATGACTCCCCTCTTCCCAATATCAACATGATATGGATTAGACAGCGGGACATGAAATGTTGTCATTAATGGACGGGTTCTCAGGGTACAATTAGATCATGATAGCCAAATATGATCAACACAAAACAATTTTCACTTGTCCACGGGGAACCTATTGTTGGAACACGATGCCATTTGGGTTGAAAAATGTAGGAACTACCTATCAAAGAGCCATGACACTAATCTTCCATGACATGATTCAAAAAACTATGGAAGACTATGTGGATGACATATTGGCCAAATCAAAGAAACATAGGGATCACATACCAACTCTAAGGTCCATCTTTGATAGGCTAGAAGAATACAAGGTTAGACTCGATCCAAAAAAGTGTGTCTTCAATGTACAATCAGGTGAACTCCTCGAGTATATTGTATCTATGAGGGGAATTGAGATAGATTCTACGAAGGTCAAAGTAATTCTCGAGATGGAGGCACCAAGAACATTGAACAGTTGAGGGGTTTGCAGGGAAGACTCTAATCCATTCATCGGTTTATAGCACAATTAGCAGATAAAGCTATCCCATATTCTCATCTACTCCACAAGGGGATAGCATACAAATGGGATGAGAAATGTGATCAAGTGTTTAACAAAATCAAGGAGTACTTGCTCACACCAATTCTCATGCCACCAATTCCAGGCAAGCCATTGATCCTATACATATTAGCAACAACAACTCTTGGCGCTCTCTTAGCTCAACATGATGAAAATGGGAAAGAGAGAGCTATTTATTACATTAGTAGAACCATGGTAGGACATGAGCTGAATTACACATCCATTGAGAAGGCTTGCTTAGCATTCATGTTTTCGTCACAAAATTCAAACACTATATGCTAGCACATCATATAAAACTCATTGTCAAGATAGATCCCCTCAAGTATCCTCTTTCTAAGCAACACTCATAGGGCAAACAACTAAATGGGTTATGATCCGGACAGAACACGACATTGAGTATGTATAATGGAAGGCCATTAAAGGACAAGTAATTGCAAATTAGCTGGCAGATGTGCTAATATATTCAGAAAACCCACTAATATCATAATTCCCCGATGAGTCCATCTTTAACATAAGCATAGCAGATCACTGGAAAGTATATTTTGATAGATCCTACACACAGCATGGGTCAGGAGCTAGAGTCTTCTTCATTACACCACAAGGAGTTTGCATACCCAGGTCATATAAGCTATCTTTTCCTTGCAAAAATAACATTGCAAAGTATGATGCCCTTGTCATAGGACTCAGAATTGTAGTACAATGGAAAATCATGGTACTCAAGGTCTACAGAGATTCGCAGCTTATCATCAATAAGGTCAATGATGAATACCAAATGAAGGATGACAAGTTGACTCCATACAAGAAACTAGTGGAAAGCCTCAAAGAATTCTTCATTGACATCACGTTTGAGAAAATACCAAGGGAAAACAATAGGGCAGTAGATGTTATGGCAACAATCAGATCGCTACTGGATATCCCACGCAACGTCCCAAAGCAAGATTTCTTTGTAGAGCAGCTTCTCATACCAACATTCGAGGTACTAGAGTTTTAATTTGTGTGTGAAATCATTGGTCTCGGTGATCCCTAGTATCATGATATATACACCTACTTGAGAATAGGAATCCTCCCCGCTGATATCACCCTGAACCTTAAAATAACATTTGTCAAAAAGTCATTGCACTTTGTTATCTTAGGAGACACCCTATACTGTAGGAGTATTGAAGGAACCCTTTTACGATGCCTAAACATTGAGGAAGCTTTGACTGCTTTAACCGAGGTACACAATGGCAATTGTGGGTCACATTCAAGTGGTATGACCTTGGCTAAGAAACTATTGAGGACTATGAACTATTGGCCTACAATGGAGAAGGAAGCTCACGACTATGTTTGAAGATGTGTGTAGTGTCAATAGCATGGGGATCTCATCCATGCACCAGCTGAAGAGCTCCACCCAATCGTTACACGTTGTCCCTTTTCACAATAGGGGCTCAATCTCATTGGTAAAATCACCCCCACCTCATCTAGTGGACATAAGTTCATTATCACTGCCACTAAGTACTTCACAAAGTGGGTAGAGGCGATTCCCATGACCTATATTACAAGAAAGCAAATTTCCAAGTTCATCCTGAACTACCTAATTTGTCGCTACGGTGTCCCTCAAGCCATTATCTTAGATAACGGGACACCTTTTGATGTTTGATACCTATGCCAAAAATTCAATATCCAACATCGCTTTTCCACTCCATAATGTCCCTAAGGAAATGACCAAACTAAGGCTACCAATAAGACCATCTTGAAAATCCTAAAGAAAACAGTCAATGACGTTGGTCGTGACTGACACTTACAGCTAAATCCCACCCTATGGGCCTACCAAACAAGTATCTGCACGACTACATGTGCAACTTCATTCTCCATAGTCTACGGGTCAAAAACCATCCTTCCCATTGAGATCGAGCTCCCATCCTTAAGGATATCATTGCAGAATCTCATTATAGATGAAGAATATCGGGTGTCACGGTTGAACGAGCTAGAACTATTGGATGAGAGACGCCTAGATGATATGAATCATTTGCAAGTCTTGAAAAACCGTCTCAAGAGGAGCTACAACAAGAAGATTAGGACTTAGACCTTTCAAGTGAGAGAGCTCGTATTGAAGGATAATCAGAAAAATGTAACAAATCCAGATAGCAAGGGAAAGTTTGAACCCAATGGTTGGGGCCCTTCATCATCATAGCAAGTTACAAATCAGGAGCATATGAGTTATCCACAACAAAATGTGAGCCTTTGCAGGAGCCGATCAATAGCTCTCATCTCAAAAAAATTTATGCCTAATCTTGCAAGGTATAAATCCAAAAATCAAAAATTTAAAAATTTAAAAAATGATTGAAAATAGTAAAGAAAAAAAATCATCCTCTAGTGAAAACCACTTCGATGGCGCTTTGGGAAAGTACCTTGGTGAAAACTTGGTAAACAGGTACCTTGTGTAAATAAGCACTTTCCATCCACCATGATCTTTGCATCATGCATCTATCACCCATTTGCATCTGCATCATAGCTTGATCCTATGTTCATATCATGATCCTTCTTAGTACTACTTGGCACATCCCTAAGGTCAGTTTGTCCTACCTATATCGGAGTAGTGTATTGCATCACACCACGCTGGGGGAATGTTCTTGTATCTGCATTGGATCAGATTCGTGTATATTCTTGAAGTATTCCTTAAAATTAGAAAATCCAAAAACATTCATAAAATCAGAAAATCCAAAAACATTTATAAAATTAGAAAACCCAAAAACATTCAAAACATGTCAAAAAACCAAAAAATAGGTCAAAAGTTAGAAAAAAGTCAAAAACAGAATTGTCTTGTCGAACTACGGGTCTCTGAGCTCTGAATGTAGGCAAGGTTGATCTTTGATCATCCCCCGAGACACATTATTAACCCTAATGTCATGGTACAGTTCCCATAGGGCTATCAACTTTATTTGATTAAATCCAAATCATGTGTATGCATATCAATCAAGGTACAATGCCCACAGGGCTATAAAAAATAGAGCCTATGGGTCCACCTCAAAAAGAATCAATCGCTAATCAAAATTGTATGCTACTAGTCATGGTGGTTGCTCCACTTGCCTGCCTATCTCTCAGCCTGATCATTTGTCTGTCTAAGCCCTATTTGTTGAGAGTACTCTGGAAGCCGAGTTGTCGCATGTACAACATGCCGATAATGAAGCCTATAATACTGGACCTCTCTGACGACGTCATGGTACATCTGTGTTGGTACTGTCCTCCCCTGGGACAAGACAACCACACTCTCCCATTGTTGCCTCTGGCCGACCTCCTGGGCTAGTTGCAACTTTGTCGCCTACCTCTGTTGGCGCTCATGATCTCTCTATGCAGTGAGGGCCTGGATCTGTTGTCTAGCCTGATCTCTCTCGACTACGACTGTCTGCAACTGTGCCTACATCCCTTGAACTTGACCCTGTAACTGCTGAATCTAGGCATCTCACTGATCTAGCTATTGTGCCTAATGGGGCTGATGTGGCTAGTGAGGCTATTGATCCCTCCGTTGATCTGGCTACCCATCTCCCCCAGGTGCTCCAAGAACTTGTCCCACTTTTGCTCTCCTAGTTGTCTTGCCTCGGGTTCTCCTCCATGGAAGCACTACCCCTAGAACTGTCAGCCATAGTGGGGGTCTAAACCAATCATCGTAGGCACGTGTAGTGCCTGGATCTGCCTATCCCTAGGCATAGGCCCATGTTCTAGCCACCAACTGCTGAAAGGAATCAACTACGTCAGATGTTGGAATCATTCGTCCCCATGTGGTCTCTCGAGATGACCAAGCAAAGATGGTTGCATATTGATCATCTAGTTGATCCTAAACATTTCTGAACTACCAGGCTACCCTATCTGACAATTAGCGCTCTATGATCATGTGCTCTCACCCCTGCATCAGTCGATCTTGTCAGGCATAAAATAGTTGTGCATCATCATACCATGCAGGCATCTGTAACCAGGTTCTCCATGTGAAAACTATCATCTCATTTATCACTCTGTGCCAGTGGGGTAGACCTAACTGTCTTGTGTGCCTCAAGGTAATGCCACCCCTGTATCTCCAAACTATTGAATCATTGGGCTCTACATCGACCACAGTAACCATCAGTCGAAGCACGACAATGTGCCCCCTAGCCCAGATATGCAACAATGTAACGTCGGTCCAATCGCTCGGCTATCGCAATATGCAAACTTGTGCAAATCATGGTATAATAAGGCTAGCATCGATGGTCCCCAGGAAAACAATGTCCTCCTGTGTAGTATCCTCTTCCAAGCCAAGCCTCATCCCGGACTAAAGTATCGACCTCGCCGATCTAGAGCTACTAGTCTACATATGATCGCAACAACAATCAGTTGGAAAGTCGGCACCCGACCTCTATAATACTCAAGATCAAGCTAGCCCTTGGAAAATGTAAGCTCCTTTGTCCCCATGACCTCAAAGCATGCATCAGTGCTGACATCAATGTCATATATCACTCAATCATTGTGTATCAGCATTCGAAGGATCCACCATATGTCCTCCAATATGACAGTCGCCTCGCCGGTGGGAAGATGAAACAAGGTCTCGCTATGCCACCTCTCAGCCAATGTGGTCATCATCGCTAGGTGGGTCTGGACGACGGGCACATAAGCAACGTACTAGAGGCCTATCTCACCCAGGTGCTCCTGTCGTAACTCGTGCAAACCGCTCAATCTACTAAGCACCTAGGGTTGATGCTAGCGTGAAAGCACAAGCTCCCTGGTCTCCTACACCCATGTCAAAGCCACAATGTCAAATTTCATAAAAATACCTGACCCCATTTGGAATTTTTGGCACCTGAACAACGAATGTGTTGTTATTTGCAAAGGTGTTGCCATTTGAAAACTCCAAACAGCAGCACTAGAACCTTTAAAAATGCAAACCAAATCGTGACATCATTATTTACACTAACGAGCCCCTTTGACCTAGAAACCCTAAACTGAAATTGGATCACGACATTGCCATTCACACTAGCGTCACCATTTGGAGTTTGGAACCCTAAAGCCAAATTGCGATGCAGTGTCACATTTCATAGAAGCAACACTATTTGATACTTAGCGTCACTAATTTTGTACTTTGAGCGTCACTATATATCGATGTTGGGGACTTTGACTTTTCAAAACATAATAAATGCGCCTCAAAATCAAATTTCAAAGTCGAGGTAGGGTCACATACCTATGGTTCTGCACCTGGAGGTCTCTGGTACACCTAGACTCGCTCAGAAATGTGTCAGGGAAGTACTCTTTGAGCCATTCTGCAAGAGGGTTAGAGCTCAAAAGGTATGAATTCTCAAGGTGTGAATGCAAAAATGAATGGAAAGTGACCCCTCCAAGGCTAATTAAGCATGAAAATTAGGGTTTTTTTTACCCTTTTTAGCTGTCAAACTAGGGTTTTACACCCTTGGCACCATTTTTTTCCCAACCAAAGCTCATTCTACATCCTTTTTTTCATGTTTTGGCAGATTTTTAGCATCTTGGAGCCTTTCTAGACTCGTCGGGCAGCTTGTATTTTTTCAAGAAATCACCCAAAAATCCAAATTTTCATCTGATCCCTCAAGGGGGCAGTATACCAGTGTAATTGTTCTTGCTAGGGCAATAGTGGGGCATCCCAAAAAAATTAGAATTTTTTTGAATTTTGATCTCAGCAAGGTTATTCTTTGAACCAACACAGTAGGTACATTGCTTCAAAAAGGGGCAAAATGTAGACGCTCAAATTATCTCGATTGATATTGTGCACTCAATTCTTCCTTAATCATTTCTTTACTAACCATTTAATTGAATAATCTTTATTTGATTAAATTCATTAAATTCCTCCATATTCCTTTTTTAATTAAATAAATCAATCTCTCTTAATTAAATAAATCAACTTTATTTGATTAAATCCAATGTTCTTCATTTAATTGAATAAATCAAATTTATTTAGTTAAATTATTAACCTCCCAACTATCTTCTCATTTGATTTAAATAAATCTAAGTATCTAAACCAAATGTCATATCAACTAATTCCATCTAAGTTAATTAAATCATAATTATCTCCTAACACTAATCATCCATTCCTCTAGCTTTTGCAACTTGAACATGTGAATTAATTTATTTGATTTATTAATTCCTCTATTTTCATTCAAATATGGCATATCCTTGGAATATTCCACCAATTTGAAATCTCCCTTCCACCAATTTGAAATCTCCCTCCCAAAGGACTTTTGTCCTCCAACATGGCATTAAAGGCTCTTACATTTCCTTTTCTTGAGTCAACTTGGCATTAACTCCTCTTACAAATATTCTTACACAAGCCATCTTTTGAATTTCAAATTCCACCTACATGCATTTAACATGCACATTGTTCAAAATGTGCTCCACTCTCCTTCATTAGCATGTTGACAAGTGGCACAATGCCATTGGTTCAAGTTTAATCCCACATTCTTCCTATTCTTCAATCCTCCATCCTTCTTTCCTATAAATAGAGGACTTCTCTATTGATTTGGGATCCACAACTTCATGTAAGGTTATTATCTCCAAGTTTAGGTAAATTCATCTAGAATTTCATCCAAGTTATCATAGCACTCGTCATCCATAGCTAGGTTATTGATATTTTGCATCAAGAATCGCATGTTCATCATCAAAGCTTGTCAAGGGATTGGGAAAGGGCTTCTTTCCACATCAAAGAAGGACCAATTCCCCCATGGGATGTTGGTTTGAGCTTTTAGAATATAATTTCATTAGCTTTTATTTGTTATTTTGGCTTTGATTTCAATGTTCTTGTGTTTGAATGAATTTCATGGGGAATGTTTGTTTAGACTTGTTCATTGACTAATGTTTGATTGCTCGTTCATGTTTGAGAAGGTCTAGACCAAGCATTCACAGAAATTAACCATGAAAAATCTCAATTAGAGATTATACAAGCAAACCTCACTGTCAATGTCTGGGGAGAGTTGACTAAGCTGCTCGTTATAAGAATTTTTTGCTAAGATTAGGTTCGTACATCGATGAGTCATAGTCATGTGGTAGAAGATAGCGTCCCTTAATCAGACAGATGACAGGAAATGCCAACCCTGATGATGGAGTGGAATTGGCTAATTTAATCTTTATCTTTATGGTATAGTAACTTGCTTGAGAATATTTCAAAAGCCATAAATTGATGATTTGGAGCGGTAGTTACCCTATTACACATGAAGGAGTTACAATATTTTTCGATAGCCACATGTCATCATCACTTACAGCTGGGACAAATGGAGAATTTGGGGTATTCGAATGATGGAAATACAAATGTTTCCCATAATAGAGGATAAATCGTTGGAAAGTAGTTACAAAAGGATGGGAAATAGCTAAAAATATCCAAATAAATGGAATTGTGAATAGGCAAAAGGAAGACAAAAAGTTTCCCTTGATTAAAAATGATTCAAATTGCATGTAGCAAATAAAGGAGATTTGAAAAGTCTATTTTAAATAATTTAATTAATCAGTTAAGGGGGGAAACTGAAAGTTCTTAGAGGGATTATTTATTGTAAAAGAATTCCAATGAAGGGGGGATTTTTTTTGCTATTTTCCTCATCCAGGAGCCTCTATGAGGGCTGGGGAAAAGGAGATCATATTTATTTTCTGAGAATGAAATTACTGTCTATTTTTGTGCTTATAGTTTATGAAGATAATTGATGTTCTTAAATTTTTGTGTTTGAGAGTATCTTAATGCAGTACTTTATGTTTATATAAATGTAGTTTTCTTCATAATTAATTTCACTTTTCAAAAGGTATTGAGAGCATAGTTTATTTCTTAAGTGATCTAAATAAGTCTTTGTGCCAATTTTCTATAATTTGTACCTCACATCTGATGTCGGGATTCTTCTTGATATTGGGTTTAGCCTTTTCTGCTTTCTGGTAAAAAGAAAACGTCGTTTTATTTCCTGTTCTTTCATTTCATTGTAGATCATAAGAGGGAGTTGTACCTCTAAAACTCAGAGAAAGATCACTAATTCAATAGCGATGTTCAAAGCTGTTAGTAATTGATTTTTCTTCATTACTAGGCATATTTGATTCATTTATTTTATTATTTGAAGAACGAAAATATGTTTACTAACAGATTTTTAGTGACTCCCCTGGGGACTCAAATCAAAAGACCATTGCTTTCTTTCCTCAAATTTTTAATGACATCTCCATGTGTAGGGAGATTGGCGACTCTATTTGAAATTCGAAGACATTATGATTGAAAATCAAAAAAATTGAAGAAATGGGAGAAGACCCATGCCTATTTTCGAAGAAATTCTTGCAACAAATGACAAAGTTCTTCATGAATTTTGGGATCAGTGCAAATAATGTATTACCGAAGCTGTAAGAACTAGGTTAAGTATGGAAGATGACTACAAATCAACGCTCTTGTTGAGGAGTCTTCATGCTAGATTTTACAAACTTAAAGAGCTCGAAGAAGGATTGAGTTCACTGCAAGCAATCACACAAAAAGTCATGCAACTTAAATTAGAATTGCAAGTTGATGATGATGATGCTCCAGGTGCCTCTGGTATTTTTTGTTCTTACAATTTTTCAGTTTTGGATAAACAAGATGTAACAGAAATGATGATTGAGCCTCATGAAGATACAACACCTTTGGAAGAAAATAATCATAATCAAGGGAATGTTGAAAAATTTGCAAGTCCTGCAATAAATGTAGATAATAATTATTTATTGAGGCTCTCTTCACCAAAATTAGAAAATTTCAGTTTTGAAAATGTTGAAAATCAACTTGCTTCTAAAAAGTGCGGAGATGAGAATTTTCAGATTGATACATAGGCAAAGTATGCAACCTCTGAGTTTTATGACGAGGATGATAAAAAGGATTTGTAGCAACCTAAGGTTAGTGAATTTGTAGTTGAATCATTTCATTTTGATGGTGCAACCGTACCACTTGAAGATGATTCGGCGAATGAAGTTTGTGGTAAAATTGAAACAAATGTATACTTTGTCGATGACAATTCAAAATCTGAAATTGTGAAAGAAAAAGGAATTCTTGAGATTAATAAAAAACAAAACAATGGTCAAGCTAATGAAATATTGCGGCCTCAAGAATTTTTAGAAGTTTTGGATGGTGATTCCCTTTGTGAAGAAGAAATTATACTTATTTTTTGTCATCTGTTGAAGGAGAAGACTCGCTCGTTGTAACTCCAAGTATTGATCTTGCTACTTCTTCATTTGTGGATAGAGAGTTTTCAAATTTAGTTGCAATAAAGAGGGATGAGTCCTTTTTAGTGAAAGATGATCCTACGTTAGACGAAGTTATTGTTCATCCTAAGTTGGATAAAGGAATGAACATGGATATCAAGGTTTCTTTTAGAGATGTGGATTCGAGCAATGAAAATATTGGGAGTAATACCATTATTTCTGAGAGCTTTGATTATTTTTGCTTGCAATCAAAAAATGAAACATCTCTCCACAGTTTATTGCTTAGTTGTGAGAGCACAAATTCATAATTTGCAATCAGCTATGATCATGAAGAAGAAGCAATTTTTGGTTTACTTAAGTTGGCTCGGGAAGACACAATCAAGATTATACAAGGGGAACATCTTGAAGTTCAAGAAGATTCATAAATTTATGATGAATATTGGTTATTTGGTATGCATTTTAGTAAACCTTTTCATTTCTTGAACTTCATATTTAGATTCATATCATTGGGTCTGCAAACATTGCCCGAGTTCATGCCTCTGTTTCATAACGACATTTACCTCTCCCAGCCAGTTAATGGCTTTGCATAGTTTCTTAGGAAAGCTAGGGTGTTGCACCTAGTCCGGGTGCATATAGGTGTCTTAGGTTTTCATTTTAGTTGTGTGTTGTCTCCTTCAATAAATTCATAGCGATAACCTTCATCCTTCCCCTTTCCCTATTGGTTAATCAATAATTTGATACCTCCATTTGAATTCTTAACAACAGAATGTCTTCACAGTTGGTGTATGGTATTATCAGTTTGCTTCCATTACAAACTCTATTCTCTTGTTATTTCAATGATAGACTTGACACTAAATTTCATTGGTTTAGCCTTGGGCTTTGTCATTTAAAGCCAGAGTTATCTTGTATTCATGAAGGGCTGCGAGAAAGAATACATAAATTGAAATAGAAAAAAGTGTCAAAATTGTCAAAGGAATGTGAAGAATTTTGGTCTCAATGACTTCTAATGATGGTTCTGTGATAGATGGGAAATAATATACCTTTATCAGAAGAAACAAGAAAATCCCAAGACCTCCAAAGTGATGGGTATCTGAAGAACTAAAAAATATTTAGATATGCATGTGAGTCCTATGGTGAACAAATATCAATGGATACAAAAAATGTTCTAGGGCCAACAACCTAGGTACAAGAATGGGATATAGTCACAACGGAAGTCACAATCCAAGTACCTTATAATATCACACCAATGAGGCATGAAATGAGATTAAGTAGACCTTAAGAATGTTTTAAAATCATCATTAAATGGGGACACGCCTGGTGTTGATTTTTAAATACAACATATACTAGCATTCTTTCGAAGTAATTTTTCCTATACACTATCTAAAGCTAATGATGCAGATTTTTGCTCCAAAGAAAGGTGAAATAATAAGGCAGATTGGGAAAGCTTTGTGGCTAAAGATTGAAGCTTCATCATCAGAGGTAGGACAGTCCAGCCATATCATGATGAAGGTATCAAATTCTCTGAGCTTAATTGGCATGACCACTATTTTCAACTTTCAATTACCGCATTTTAAATGCATGCATTGCTTTGGATTGAAGTAGCTACATTGTTTGGTTACATCAAAAAAACAAATTGTTAAGGTGTTGGAATGAAAAAGTTTCCTTAATACTATTTACACCTACATTGGTAACGAGAAATATTTGGGTAAATGAGTGAGTGCTATTTTCCTTCAATTGAGCGCTGATGAATGAGCCCTCCAATACATGTGATTATAGAGAAATATTTTTCCCCAATAGATTGTGTCACCTATAATGGAAAATTATCTCGAAGAAAAGTACCATGAAGTCTTTTAGAACATGAAGCACATTTAAAATACTCTGGGAAAAGAAGTGATAATCTTGAAATTTTGATTGTCATTCAAGACAAAAGGCTAACCTCATTATTATTGGTGCCTAGGTTTTGATGTTTAAGATTGAAGCTAAAAAAAATATGTGTTGAAAACTTGCAATATTGAGTTGCATTGGCACATCACAAGTTAAATGAGCTCTCATACTCAAACTACTAAAGAGTGAGGTCAATATTGGATTATATCACCGTGCACAGTGTGGAAGCATGGAGATTCACGTAATTTATTTGATAAAAAGTGTAAAGAAACTGTGGTGTCCTGAAATGCAGTGATTTTCAGATAACTAGAGAGATAAGTTTGAAGATATGCTATGGGGTTTGCTTTAACCTTGAAAAGAGGTCAGACAAAATAAGCTATGGGGTTTTATTTATAAAATGATGGTACAACTAACAAGTTAGTCAAGGTACTTGCAAAAATCTTGACTGAAAGCTACCTATGTTGAGATGCTCCTCCAACAAAGGATTCATATAATTTGGACAAAATTAGTATGGATATGGGAACACAAGAATCGAATCAAGATGTTACTCTTGCCAAAGTGAGAGATATTAGTACTTTTCAATCACAAGATACCTGTTGTATTCCAAAATCAGTTGCTTGCAGGTGAAAAAGATTCATATCAGAGAAACACAAGTGTTCAAAGAGCTCCCAGTAAATTCCATTCTACCAATGTAGCAGTTACAATTGTTTCAATAGCACTTCTCAGGTTGATTTAGTAATGAGAATTCATTCTTGTGATTTTGAATCCTTGGTGCCATTAGATACATATAAGGTAGGCTTGAAGTCAATAGGATAAGGTTCTGGAATGACAGAGATTGAGGTTGATCTTGTTCCAATGACCTAATGAGTATCAAAACAATAAAAAATGGAGGCTCAAATTGTTCTGCAAAATTTATTGATTTTAGTATGTTCCTTGGAAATGATACATTGGCATTTGAGAATCTTGAGGAGTTGTTGTTCAGTCGGTATGGAACTAGTCAATTAGGAGGCTAAAAGGGACTCATATAAAGATGCTAGATCATCACAAGAAGAGAGTCAGTCCCCAAAGTTTTACTATAAGGAGTGATTCACTGCCAGAATTTGAAGATATGTTGATATTTGCTTCACAGTATGCATGAGTAGTGATCTTACATCACCTCTATCTAGAAGCTCGCATGGATGGCTTGGCCAGAACAATATAAACATTGATTGGAACAGGTTCATAAAATTAGCTTCAGAACATATTGACCAGTGACTCCATGGCCCAATGGATAAGGCATTTGTCTCATCCTAAGATTATGGAGTCCTCTGCATCCTCTCAGATGATGCATTCCCTAGTCAGAGCCAGTGTTAGCCCTAATTATGGTCATGGAAATTTTGAAAATTTTCCCAGTCAAAATGCCAGTTGAGTCTATAGTGATTGTGCAAATGGATCCCTTGTAGATATAGGTTTCATATTTCAGAAATGTTCTTTTATGGTTGGATCCTCAAGATGTTGCTCGTAGGTTGAATAATAAGATCTCTGACATTGCAATAAATTTGATCGGTGGTCTTCATCAGGCTAAAAAAGTGTCAGGCATCAAGTTTCTACTATTTAACGATTTAGTGTTGGGATTTTTGGAGCTACTTAAATACCATGCTCAATTTCCTTATATTGACTTTGATGTCCATCATGGCTATGGTGTGGAGGAAGCTTTTTACTATACTGACTGGGTGATTATAGTGAGCTTTCACAAGTATAGTGATATGCTTTTCGGAGTAGATGGGGGGGTTTGCATGATAAAAGGATTAATGACATTAGTACAAGTTTCAAAACTTTCATGACATTATAAATGGAGACATCGGGCCTTATATCTCTAGTAAAACTCTTTGGGCAGTAATTTTATAAGTTTCACGAACCATTTAAAAGCCCATCAGCATGTAAGGTGGTATTTTCGAGGCATTATGTAATATGTCGCCTGGGTTAGAAGAACTACCCAAAAGCATGCTTTGAATTTGCAGGCACACAAACTACATCGAGATATAAAGGTAAGAAGGAAAGAATGACAAGGTAATTGGCATTTGATCCTGAGTTTCATCGTTTCAAAGCTTGTCCCTTAACATTATGATAAACTTGGTGCTTCTTCAAAGATTACAAAGGAAATGGATGCAAGAAGAATTGTGTCTTGGTACATCGAGAGGATGTAGTAAATGTCAAGGGGAACATTGCATTATATTGAAATCATCATGCTCCATATGATAATTACCCACCATAGTGAAAGATTGGCTTGTGGACATGATTCGATAATTCGTTTTCAACAAATAGTTCAAATAGTTGGTGAATTCCATCAGTAAAGTTCAAAATTGCACCATATTCATTGACAATTTGAAGCCTTCCCATTTGCAAATGGAAGCTCAGATGGTTTGCAGAGTTGAGGTCGATAGAGACATGAAGCCTTTGAAGAGATTGTCTATTCTCCTATCATCCAAAAATTTATGAATTTTGATGATGTTCATCACCAAAGCTAAAGTTGCTCGTGAACATGATTCCTAACAATGATAGTGCAAGTGTCATTGAAGATTCTGCGTAGATTTGTAACAATAGTGGTACTTTGATTTAGGCTAACGTCAGAACAAAATTTTCTCTTCTAGGGGTTCGCCTCTTGGTCCTTGTCTGGAAGTGGCAGGCTTCTACTGTCTAGTGTGGCTAACAGAGGCGACTAGGTCGCGAACGACTCTTGGGTTACTATTGAAAGCTTTGATCATTTTCTTAGCTGGTTGTTCATTGTTGTGTTTTGTTGTTGATCGGTGGGAGGGCATTTTTTGGCTTGAGCTCAACTTGTGGGTGGCAGTTATTTCTTCTATTGCTTCTCTTTTGTTGGGTGTTATGTTTCTGCTCGTTTCTTTTCAACTAGACTATTCCCCTGTAGCATGCTTTGGGTCCTTTGAGTTGGGGCTGGTTGTGGAATGGCTTATCTTTAGCCCTAATCGACATATTGGGATAGCTGGTGTGCTCTTTTGGTTGGCTTATTCTATGATCTGTCTCTCCTTGGTTTCCCTTCGCCCCTTGGGGTTTTTTTAGCTGGCGATAGATAGATTATTGACTGCGTTGGCTGTTGTGGGTTGCTCTTCTAGGGGTTCGCCTCTTGATCCCTATCTTTTGCAGATGGTTGACGAGAGGGCTTGTTCTTTCTATGGTTGGGTTGGTCTAAGAGGTTTCTCTTTCCATGGTGTGGGTGTGGTTTGGGAGTGGCAGTTTTCTTTTGTTGCTTTCTTGCTACTTGGTGTGTTGTTTTTGCTACTGTATTTTCAGCTGGTGAGTTTCTTTGTTGTGTGCTTTGGGTCCTTTGAGGAGGGTTTGGTTGTGGATGGGCTTATCTTTGGTCCCAATTGGTGTATTGGGGCGGTTGTTGTGCTCTTTGTGTTGGCCTGCTCTCTGCCTCCTTCCTTTTTGGTTTTCCTTTGCCCCCTTGGGCTTTCCCTGTTAATTGTTTGGTGGTTGTGGCTGCTCACTATTTTCTGCTATTTGGCTGAGCTGCTATCCCAATTGTTGTTGGTGGTGGTGGTTGTTTATGTTGTCCCTATTCCTGTTTTGTTGCCATTGGTTGGGATTTTTCTAAAGTTACATTTGTTAGTCCAGCATAATATATGTTGTATATTTTCTATTTTTTTGCTTTTGGATGGGTTGATTCTAGAGTTTACCATGAAGACCCAGTTGCAGATGTGTGGGTTACTGATGTAATCTCTAAGTCTTCCTTCCTCTTTCCTTCCCTCTTGGTGCCTAAGGATTTTGTGATGGTTTGTGCTACTAGATCGATTTCTTTCTACTGGGTGCTACAATTGATTTCTTCTTTAGAGGTGAAGAATGCTCTTATTGAGGTGGAACCTTCTCCTATTGAGGTGGAGTTGCATGCTATAGGTTTAGTGGAGAGTTTACTTTTCTCCTGTTTGTTCCTATGGAGGTGGAGTTTGTTTATGCAGGAGATTGGTGGCTTTGGTAGTGATGACTTTCTCTTCATTCTCTCCTACAAAGGGGAGTCCTCTCCTATTGAGGTGGAGTTTGGGTTGGTTGTTCAAGTTGGTTGGAGCTGCAAGGAAGTTGTTGCTTTTTAGTGCTTTGTGGTGCTCTCTTACTTTTCTCTCGAGGTTCGAAGTTTGGATTGTTATAGCTCAATGTTGCTTACATTGAGTGGATGGTTTGCTATGGTTTGGTGGTTGCGGACTATTAGGTTTTTGGTCCTTGAAAAAACTTGATTTTTTGTCTGGGTGCTAGGCCCCTATAAAAACTTGATTGTAAAGGGTTGAAGGTCTCATCAAAACTTGTTTGTTGCAGCTTGAGTTGATTTGAATACTTGTGTTTGGTTGCTACCAATGGGATGTGTTTAGTTTTACGATTATTTTCCTTACAACTTATCTGCCTTGTAAAGGGTTTTAGGTCCCTTCAAAACCTTCTTGTACTGGGTTTCTGGTCCCATCAAAACCTATTGATCGCTAATAAAAAAATGTTAGAACAAAACATCGATGTCAAGGCCATCGAATTCAAGGAATCAAAGCTTTAATGGAATGCTTAGAAAGTAACCATGACAAATCTCAATTAGAGATTATACAAGTGAATGTCACTACCAATTTGTGATATTGCTATTAGGATTCAACCATGTAGTTTTCGAGTCAAACTCATTGACCCATGTTTCATGAGTAATGGTTCATAAGAACCCATCTCTCATGATAATGAATCGTTCACTTAGCACTCATTGCATCTAGGTGATGCTCACAGAAGTGAAGCATTGGGCCGTCCCGCGAGGTCACCCATCCCAATATTGCTCCAGCTCAAGCGCGCTTAAACACAGAGTTTTCCCCAAGGTTAAGCCCACTTAGCTTGCAACTGGGATTGCAAGCTAAGTGGGCTTAACCTTGGGGAAAACTCTGTGGTTAAGATTGCTTGAGCTGGAGCAATACTGGGATGGGTGACCTCCCAGGACAGGGGTTGCAAGCTAAGTGGGCTTAACCTTGGAGAAGACTTTGTGGTTAAGCGCACTTGAGCTAGAGCAATACTGGGATGGGTGACCTCCCAAGACGGCCCAATGCTTCACCTCTGTGAGCATCACCTAGATGCAATGAGTGCTAAGTGGACCATTCATTATCATGAGAGATGGGTTCTTGTGAACCACTACTCATGAAACATGGGACAATGAGTTTGACTCGAAAACTACATGGTTGAATCCTAATAGCAATATCATAATTTTAGATGCTATGGAAAATACCCCCTTCTTGTCATTGTCAATGTCTGAGGAGAGTTGACTAAGTTGGTTGTTATAAGAATGTTTTGCTAAGATTAGGTTTGTGCATAGATGATTCATAGTGATGTGGTAGAAGATAGCGTCCCTTAACCTGACAGATGACAAGAAATGCCAACTGTGATGATGGAGTGGAATTGGCTAATTTAATCTTTATCTTTATGGTATAGTAACTTGCTTGAGAATATTTCAAAAGCCATGAATTGATGATTTGGAGCGACAATTGCCCTATTACACATGAAGGAGTTACAATCTTTTCCAATAGCCACATGTCATCATCACTTATAGCTAGGACAAATGGAGAATTTGGGGTATTCAAATGATGGAAATAGAAACATTTTCCATAATAAAGGAAAAATAATTGGAAAGCAGTTACGAAAGGATGGGAGATAGCCAAAAATATCCAAATAAATGGAATAGTGAACAGGAAAAAGGAAGATAAAATGTTTCACTTGATTAAAAACCATTGAAATTGTATGAAGTGGTTACATGTAGCGAATAAAGGAGATTTGAAAAGTCTATTTTAAAAAAATTAATTAATTGGTTAAGGGGGGAAACTGAAAAGTCTTGGAAGGATTATTTATTCTAAAAGAATTCCAATGAAGGGGGGATTTTTTTTTGCTATTTTCCTCATCCGGGAGCCTCTGTGAGGGTTGCGGAAAAGGAGATCAAATTTATTTTTTAGAATGAAATTATTGTATATCTATGTGCATATAGTTTATGAAGATAATTGTTGTTCTTAATTTTTTGTGTTTGACAGTATCACAATGCAGTACTTTATCTTTGTATAGATGATGCAATTTTCTTCTTAATTAATTTCATTTTTCAGAAGGTATTGAGAGCATAGTTTGTTTCTTAAGTGATCTAAATTGGTCTTTGTGCCAATTTTCTATAATTTGTACCTCGCATCTGATATCAGGATTCTTCCTGATATTGGGTTTAGCCTTTTCTGCTTTCTGGTAAAAAGCAAACATCATTTTATTTCATGTTCTTTCAATTCATTGAAGATCATAAGAGGGAGCTATGCCTCTAAAATTCAGAGGAAGATCGCTAATTCAATAGTGATGTTCAAAGTTGTTAGTAATTGATTTGTCTTCATTGTTGGGCATATTTGAGTCATTTATCTGATTATTTGAAGAAGGACAATATGTTTACTAACATAACCCACATTTAAATATCTAACAATGTTACATAAAACTCTACAATTGGACCCAAATAATTTTTTTGTGGCTAAACACATATCCTAAAGATGCACCACAAATAAATATTTTACATAATTATTTTTTTTGTGCAAGGTGCATAAAACCATTTTCCTAACATTTTCCCACTTGTATATATTGCATAAGGGTCAATTGATAAACTATATAATCATAGCCATCCATGAAACCACATGAATCTTCAACATGCTCTCATGCTCCATCAAGATATTTGTAATAACATCTAATGTGACCACCATCTCAAACAAGAACTCTCATCCTCCAACATGCTATCTATAGAAGAAAAAGAAGAAGCCATGGTAAATATACACCAATCCAAAGAACGCAAGCATCAAATACAAGCAATAACAAAGGATCTAGTTATTGTCAAGGAAAAAACTCACATGACTAGAAATAACAACCAAAACCAGTGCTAATACATCCAACCATCCATGTCTCCAGAGGTATACAAAACCATCAATAGAACTTATGGTAAGAACATATCCAATCTAAACCCACATGACAAGAAATAGAAACCACATTAAATGTTAATACATCCAATCATCCATACCTCCTAAGGTATCCAAAACCATCAATAGAACTCATGTCAACAACATATCCAACCTATAAACCACAATCACAATCTCCATATGTAAAACCAATTAATGACGAACATACACAGCTAAAAACTCTTATTGCATGGGTAATGCCAAATCTAAAATTAGATCAAGGCATACCAAGTCTACCAATCAATTCTCATACCAAGGTGTATCTTATAATCAAACTTGTAGTAACAAAGAACATCCACAATGATCCACACATGCAACACAAGTAACTACATACTCCATCATAACAAGTGACCATAACTCTCCCAAGTCCACCACACCAAACTATGTGAACATGAACCTCTAAAAAGTAGCCATAGAACAAAGAGAGAAAACAAGTAAATCATGTTATATAATGTGTCCTTCTACCAATACCTCAAAATGTTAAGTTGTGTCAGGTAAGATCTCCTTCACAACCTCAATTAAAAATCCTTAACACTTGACTATTCAATATGATAGATAAAACAAAACATATGTATCGCATATATCCAACATGGATGTAATCCTCTCTAAAAATAAAGGAAGGTTGAACTCAAATCCATTTCCAAAACCAAAAATAAGATCAATAACATCTCCTAAACTCCTCATAAATGACATAAGGATAGATTTTCTAAAATGGTACATTTTATTCCTTGTAAGAAGACTAATGATGTTGTGCATGTTGCTAACTTATTTTTCCAGGAGATCGTGAGATTGCATGGATTACCTAAGAGTATTGTTTTAGACAAAGAAACTAAATTCATTAGATACTTTTGGACATTGTGGACTAAGATGAAGACAATTTTGAAGTTCAGTTCAACATATCACCCACAAACAGATGGAAAAACATAGGTAGTGAACATAAGTTTGGGTAACTTGTTAAGATGTTTGGTTGGAGATAAGGTAGCAAGTTGGGATATAGTTTTACCATAGGTAGAGTTTGCATACCATAATTCGGTAAATTGGAGTATAGGAAAGACACTGTTTGAGATCATTACCAGAACACATCTAAGAGGATTTGTAGAGTTAAGGGACATCAATATGGAGAGAAAAAGGAGTGCGGAGGTAGAAGAGTTTGTAGATTTCATGGAGACATTGCATAATCAAGTCTGGAAGCATTTGGAAGGCATGAACAATAAGTATAAGGAAAAGGCAGATGAGCACTAGAGACAAGGAATTTTCTATTGGAGATAAAGTGATGGTATATCTAAGGAAAGAGAGATTTCCAGTGGGGACATACATTAAGTTGAAGATGAGGAAGTTTGGACAATGTAAGATCCTAAGAAAGTTTGATTCTAGAAATACATATGAAGTGGAGTTACCGGAGACATTAGGTATATCATCTATTTTCAATGTGGAAAACATATATAAGTATCATGAATGACAGTCAAATGGTAGTTAGTAGTGAAGTGGTTTTGAAGGAGCAGTTACCACATCAAACATCGGAGGAGACTGAGCAGATTTTGGATACTAGAATTGGAAGGAGCACTAAGAACAAGTCGTACAAAGAATATCTTGTGAAGTGGAAAGGTAGATCAGTGGAGGATTCATCATGGATATCTCAGGCTGAGGTGGACCGTTTTGGTTTTCCTCTTAGCCATGGAAAGTGAGGGACTCACTTTTCTTCTAGCCCCAGGTGTCTGATGCAAGAGCATCCCTGGTTGTAAAGCAATCCTATGCCAACCAAAAAACCAATTATTTGGATACCTCAATTACTATGCCATAATTCATTCATCTCCATCGCTCTTCTATATTTTGCTTTATTTGTTCTCAAAATAGTAGTATGCAATGTACTCACTTAGCTTGATAATGGTGCAAGATAGTTCTAGATCTCAAGATAGCAATATGATAGCAAAACTTCAAAGATTGTGGTTGTAAAGTTGAAATGAAGGTGATAGCTTTCTTTTATAGAAATCTATATTCAAATGAAGGGCTAGGATTAAAAGATGAGGTATCATGATCAATGGATGAGGTTAATTGAGACAAGGATAGGAAAGGATGGACCAAAACTTAATAAATTAGTTGAGATTTAGGACTTAGATAAGAAGGAATAAATCCAATAATGATAGCAATTATTTAATTTATGGGAAGGAAAATGAATAATTAAATAATTAAAAATAATTATTTAATTATAGAAGAAAGTGGGGTGTTAAAATATTAAATAATTAAAATAATTATTTAATAAAAGGTGGAGGGAAATGATAAATAATTAAATAATTAAATAATTATAATCAAATATTTAATTATAGAAGAGGCAAAATTATAAAATAATTAAGATTTATGTAATTAGGGAGAGAAAAGGCTAATTTGAAAAATTAAATAATTAAAATAATTGTTTACTCTAGAGGAAAATGGAAATAAATAAAATTTATTTAATTATGGGAAGAAAAAGATAATTAGCGACATAATTTAAATAAAATTGATATTAATTTAAATTAATTAAAAGAGGAATAAGGATAAAGTGAATTAATTAAATAATTAAGAATTATTTAACTATTATAAGAAAATGACATTAAGAAATAATTAAATAATTAAAATTATTTAATTATGCATGGAATAAGGCGAATTAATGATAAAATGTTGCTTACAGACTCGGGACATTATTATTTAATTATGCATGGAAGAAGGTGAATTAATGATAAAATGTTGCTTACAGACTCGGGACATTTGTCAGTATCTACAAGATTAATACAAGCTATATGCCACCTTGGTGGTGGTGTTTTCTTCTAAAATGGTTTCTCTGTGTACATCTAGTATTATGTGTTATTGATGATTTTAATTTGTTGTTATACATGTTTATTAGTGTTATGTTTTAGATTGTATGGCTAATCACATTATAATTGAATCAAGTAATTAAGTTTTAATACTTTATGTTTATGCTTCAATCTATATGTTACCCTATTTTTAACAATACTCTTAAGATCACTAGATAGGGAAAGGAAAAATTTAATTTTTATTGATGGGAGAGTGAAAAATCTTACTAATGTGTTGCACATTTGAGAGACTACACTAAATTTTATTTCTATTTCTATGATGAATGATGTTGGTGTGCATGTTGTTTTTGACAAGAATGGTTGGAGGTTGGATAGAAGAAATATGGTGCTAACTAAGGGCATTATGTGTAAAAAATTGTAATTAAATCACATAAATCATCATCCCTATATGTATTACTAGAAGTTAGGGGAATATCATCATATTCCATCATATAAGGGGTATAATTATTGTGAATCAATGACATAAATGACAAAGTTCTTGAGAATGAAAGGAGAAGCACCAATAAGGTCAATGAAGGAGGAGAAGCTAGATAGAATAAATAAATTCGCTGATGGAAAATATAGTGTCATCTTGTAGAAATAGGATGTAATAACATTAATTCAATCAAAGAATAATAATCAATGAAGTATGATAGTGTTACCACAATTTTTTTCAACTCCTTTTAAGTCTTTTTAAAGAGGTTCATCATTGGTTGTTGGGCTTCAATGAGGTTCTAAGAACCTTGTTGGGCATCGACAAGGTTTCACTAACTATGTGTTATCCCAACATCTTGTTGAAGGTTTGTTTTGTCTTTGATGTTTCGGTCTTAATTTAAGTCTTGATGATGTTGTCAGCTTCCGACAAGATTTTCAAAACCTCGTCAGGTTCTGAGAAGGTTTTCATAACCTAGTCTAGAGCTAACATAAGTTGGATAACTTGGTGCATCCAATTGAAATGTGGAAAGATCAGAGGCAATAAAGAAGCATTTTGAAACTTCTTGTGGGTTTTGAAACCTTTGTTGGAACCTAACATGGTTTCCACAACCTCAAGAAAAGCCAACATTTTTTTTTTCAGAGGAAATTCTAAGTTCTCATTCAAGGCTCAGTTTCAATAAAACCTTTAGGAAGATTGTGAAGATTTTGAAACCTTCGTTGGAACCTGACAAGGTTCTCAAAACCAATGGATTCTTCAATAAAACTTTAGAGCCGTTACTTTTAAAATTTTCAAAAATGTCATAAATGAATGTTGAATGAGAAAGCTCACATGTGCTAAATTTAAGGTGTGTCATTAATGTTCCCTCCTTGAATTAAAGGCTATTAGTTATAAATACATTCAAGGAACTATTAAGAATCATTTCAATAAGCATTTGGCAAAAAATTGTTGAAGAGCAGAGAAGAAGAGACTGAAAAGATCACAACACCAAATTTCATCACATCAATTGCCATAGTCAGATTCAAGGTATTTATTATGATTCTTCTTATAATTCGTGGTGTATTGGAAGTTGAATTAAGGTGATATAAGGGACATAGCAAAAATGCATAAATTTGGTAAGCAATTTGGAGCTCTGATGTAACCCAAATTACTTCTCAAAATTTTACCTCTTATTACAAAATGAAATTCAGATATCTAGGATACGAAAATTTGTTGGGTTTATCTAGTACCAGCTCATAAATTGGTGATATGAAGTTAGGGCATGTGAATTTGCAATATTTTTGGGAGAGGATAGGAAGAGAAAATAGATATCCCATTGTACAAAGGCTAATTGAGAGGGGGTTTCTACAAGCAATTGCATTTCATGTAGTGATACAATGCGTAGACTTGGTTCTAGAATGGATGAACCATTATAATCCTCCAACTCATGAAGTAAGAACTAGCGACAATAGGCTAGTGGTTAGATTGAATAGTGAAAATTTCAACACATGCCTCTGATTGCCTCAAAGGGATGAATTCACCACCATTTATTATATAGTAGCTTATCAACATTTCATTGAAAAGAAGACAATGTAAAAATACAATTGCCCGCTAATGGCTAGCAACGCCTAAGAAGAGTAAGTCCCAGATGCCCAAAAAGTTACATTGGTCTCATTTTTTAGATGAAATTTTAGACATCATAGTTCTCCTCCATAGACTAAAAGGTAATGAAAATGCACATGATTTTGAAGAGATGATGTACTTGTTTATTTTCATGATAATTCATGGGCAACGGTTCATTGATTGGGGCAACCTAATTAGTAACCAAATTCACTTGGAAATCACCCTCTTCCAACTACATAGATTTCTAGATATGTCTTCTTACCTTTTCTATGGAATTGCTTGCACAAGGCCTTGTCCAAGGCTCCATATGATAGGTGTTCTTAATGATTCTATCTATATTTATGACTACTATACTCAGTTACACCTAGAAAGAAGCTATAGAAGTTTCAAAAGGGTGAACGATGATTTCACCATGAGAGTGGTAAGATAAATTCAAGGAGATATGTGTTTGAGAATAACCCTTGAAGTTTCCCAATTAATTAATAACTATGGTAGTTATTTCATACAAATCCAAAGGTTTACCTATATAAGAGTTGGAGGATTTGATGGATTTCCCTATAAGCTGCTGAAATATGTTGATGATAAGTTCGTCCTCATTGAGATATGCAAGCAAGTAGTTGAGGTGAATGAAAGGTGACATGAAAGGAAGAAGGTGGGGATTCCTATTCCCATTGTCCTATCACATTATTAGTGTAACTCTACTTTGGTGATTTGAATATTGAAAAGGATTCTAGTCAAATACACCATTTATTTTTATGAAAGGAGATTCTCATTTGATAGTCAGAGCTTTGTCAGGAATAATCTGTAGTTGGGTCTTGGTTTCAATCACATTCCAAAATTGGAGGACTATTGGGTATATTGTGTCTAGATGAATATGAGATAAGGAGAAGAGGATGGATGAGATTGTCATTAAGGAAAAATATGACTTTCAGATTGGATTGGGACATCGAAGACCTCAAAGATGATGAATCTGATCTAGTAGATCCCATTTTCACATACTGCATACAAATTCAACCCATCCTATCCATAGACTGGAGTGTTAAAGAAGTCAAAAACATTGAGGCTAAGACTACAATAGTACTTAGATGAATAGAAAAATGGGTGATGAAAAAACAAGCGAAAAAGAAAAATCCTACTCCTTAGCAAGTTAAAGAGACTGTAGAACAGGTAAAGAGTAGTCAAAGCAAGTTTTCATCACCTCAAAAAATGACATCCACAACATAGTTGACTACCTCTGGTGACAGTGGAGATAATGGTGAAGATCCTCTAGGAAGGAGAAGCTTAGAGAGACTTGTGAGGAATCTTCAGAAGAAACTGATCAAAGGGAAAAAGACAAGGAAAGATTGAGTCTTGTGTTGGAAGAGGTGAAGAGGAAGCCATTCACATATCTTCTTCACCATATCAAGTAATTAATTCTTCTTCCTCACCTTCCTCTCATAATTCTCCTCCTCTTGATACCCTTGAAAACCCATCTATACAAGCTGAGATGAATCCACCATCCTCCCCCAAAGTAGGAGTTTTTGACACACCTCTCAAAATATCCCTTCAATTTTCTTCTCCAAGAATTGTGAATGTTTCTACACCTTAATTTATTTCATGGTTGGAATAATCTCTAACCAAGAAAATAAATATTGTTGAATTGAGTGTACATGATAAGGACATTGTGTCTTAGTTGCTCCAAAGAACGCCACAAGTTAAAAATCGTAAAACCACCTCTTGTTTGTTAAATGACCCCTCTTCATGGAGTAAGTATGTTGAATTTGCTCACCCTTTTGCCCAAAAGGATGCTAATCAAATGACTGCAAGTGACTTCAACATTACTAGGATTAATTTGGAACCCTCTATAAGAGATGGAGATGTCCACAATTTCTAGTTGTCAGCTGCCAGACTTGTAGAAATGACAAAAAAAGGATAAGAAAACCAAAGATCAACTAAAACAATAGGTTAAAGCATTAACCAATTGTTTAAATCCCTTGTTGATCTTTTTGCTCAACCCACTAGCCAAATAGAAGTGTCTTTTGATCCTAGTTCTATTATTGGGAAAAAAAAAATTGATAAGATTCATGTTTATAAATCTTATGGGAAGGTCACAAAAGATTGGGCTAAAGATATCCTAATACTTGGGGAAATAAGTTCATCACAAAAATGAAAAAAGATTTTTGAAGATATCAAGGCATTAAAGAAGGAAATTGACAATGAGATCACTACAACCAAACATGAAGAATCTATCTAGTTAAAGATTGACAGTGATCTCAAGGAAATGATTGATTTGGGGTCAAATAAACTAGTTCTTGAGTATATCTTGCCAAATAATGAAGATGGAAGATGCCTTATGTGGAATAAAAGCATTGAGTGGAAAATCTCATTTTTGAAACAAAACATATTAGAGCAAAACAAATTGCTCAAAGAATGTAACCAAATGAGAGTTGACATTCAAAACAAAATTTCAAGCATTAGTATTTGCCACCAAAGAGAAGATGATTCCCAAGATGAGGATGTAGAAACACTAAAGTGTTGGTATGTGGCGACTAATCATGCAAATACTATACACTCGTAACATATCAATGGGGTTCGGGGCATCACCCCAATTTTTTTTCGTTAACACGTCAAGGTTTTCCCGTTGACACATCAAGGTTTTTTCCCGCTAAAACATCAGGGTTTTTTCCCATTAACATATCAAATGAAAAAAGACCTTGTAAAACCCTAATTCTAGAAGGTTCCAAAAATCTTGTTATAAGCGGTTGGGATGTACGTTGCAGTGTGGAGTTCACGAGTTTGTAATATGTTTTGCACTGGATAATAAAATCATTGGATGACTGAGTTTTTGTGGATGTAGCCCATATTGGGTGAACCATGTTAAATTTTGTGTTGATCTCTTTTGTGTTATTCTTCATTGTTATTTCTAGGTTATTTTATCTGGTATAATTGTTAATGTTTATTGCTCCAATCTGCCTAAACCCTAACATAAAGAACAAATTTAATAAATTGGTCAAGGATCTTTTTAACAAGCAATTTTTTAACATTGAGAGTATGAGGAGATTAAGCAATATTGACTCCACTTTATCTCAATTCCTTGGACATGCAACGACCTTCTTTGGTGAGGTAGATCTATTATGAGGAAACAAAGCATTGTAGAAATTGAGAACCAAAAATGTAATTATTTCTCAACATGGCAAGACGCCTTTGGTCATCAAAGCTTTCCAAACATACAAAGCCAAAAATGCCACGCAATCCACCCAGTCATCACAAGAAAAGGATGTTGATAATGCACTACCTCAATGATGTATCTTGTTATTCTATGTTATTGTTTTATTTTTAAAGATCATTGAAGTCCCAAGAAGTTTAAGGGATTCTTAATCTCTTATTTTTAGTTACTTTCAAAAAACAATTACTCTTGCGAATGTATGTATTAACTATGGTGTTAGCATGGGAACTCTCTTAGAAAATTTTGGAAAAAGGGAAATATAGAGGAATTAATTATTATCTGAATTTGAGAAGAAGGTTGTACGTCTATGAGCCTACAGTTTTGAATAATTGAAATAAAATCCATTATAATCTATGTATTGTAACTGGTTTTGTTGGTTGTTGCATTTCTATGTGAATGTGAGAGCCACTTCAAGTATTCAATCTCATTAAGTTGAGAACTATCTTGAAATGAGATGTTTGTTAGTTTATACTTTATGGAATGCGATTGGTTTGTGTTTTGATTGTTTCCTTATTAATTGTGTTTTTGAGCAATAAAGATCCATTGGTGACATTTTATAGATCTTTGTTAATTGGACTATTTTGGCCTTTACTACTTTTTGGTTAAAAGCATACCCATAGTAAAATTTTAATTTAGAAAGAACATATTTTCTTTATCATATGAGGGAGTTGTACCTCATAAAATTCAGAGGGAAATTATTTCATTGAGAAATAATTTACCCAATTATTGGTCAACGATTATTTCTATATGAAGGCAATAGAGGTAAAAGTTATAAATTTCAATAGTGAATAATCCATTAACTAACAGATAGCACCTTATAATCCTTGATTTATGTATGAATTTAGTCATATAGTTCAAGATGATAAGGTTGTGTGAATGATATAGCAACTAATGAACAATTGAGGATAGGAATGTGTAACATAGAAAATTGTGCACCTTAATAATTTTATGTTATCTTTTCAACATATTTTAGTTTCCAATCCTATAGTATATTTTAGGTTCATTTGATCATAAAATTTATCCTATCTTCCCTTCACCAAGGTTTACCAAGATTATGGAATGTAATATTATTCTCACTTATATCATGGGAACACAAGAAAAATTCTAGAGAATTTCCTCAAGGTGCAAGCATAACGCATAGACATCCATGCAACCCACTAGCATCCTTTTTTTTTTGAGTTTACATTATTGATTTACCTCTCAATTATCTATTCCACCTATTCCAACAATCACCTAACAATGCAATTATTCTCACATGTGAATCCAACCCAATAAGACTCTCATTTCCTTTTGCCAAAAATAAAATTTTGATTTCTTAGCTCTCACACTCACTCTTTCAAGAAACTTTGTTGCAACTTCATTGAAAGGTTGAAGGACTCTATTTTGGACACATACTATCATTATATGTTGTTGAAGCTCTCATATGATTAACTTGGTTGTGCACATCTATCAAATCCTATAAGGAGCCCACCATTGCTTGGTAATATTGTTCTTGTTTTATTTGAATGATATTACTATAAGTTTAATATTCATCTCCAATTATCTCTTGAGATTTTCACTTTTGGTGTAGACCACCACCTATTTGTTAAATACACACACTATGGTAGTCTTCTCTATAAACCAAGGTTGATATTCATAGTTTTCATTTATTTTTTAATTGCTCTTTTATTTCTAGACACACTTAGGTTAAGAGCACACACTATTTTATCATTTTTAATATATTATCCATGGAGGTCAAAAGAACAACATACGGGCTTGACATGAAGGTAAGCTCCCAAATAACCCCAAACAATTTTCCTATTCTTTACATTTTTAGGTATTTTAGAAACATTCAAGCACATGAAGGCTTGTACATTTTTTCACATATATTCTTCCTTTTAAGAAATGTACAAAGCTTTTTATTTCTCATGTTTATCTTATATGATTTTCCTAGTATTTTGTTGGCACATTCATGACCCTAATTATGTAGACTGGGTGAATTACTAGATGGAAACTAGTATATTTTCTAGAAGTAATTCAATGTTTTGGGTCATATAGACACTAATGCAATGTGCAAAAATCCAATGATGCACTGGTATCCTAGACAATGACTTCATCTTTTGGCACTATCAAGTTCTTATTTCTACTTTATTCCCTAGTCTATAACTTTCTTCTATGAATTTATATTCCAGATTTCAAAAAGCAGTATTTAATAAATATTTTAACTTTCTACTTTATGCTTTATATTTGTAGTCTGAAAGTATTTTTGGATATCTAGAGTTATTCTATTCTTTTTATACTAAATAGTAGTAGAATATATTTTGTTTAAATCTAGAAAATCCTAATATAAAAGGGGAAATCATTGAGTTAGAGAATAAATATATTTTAGCTAAACCAAAATATTTTCTCCATTACATAATGATGAACTAACCCCAAATCCAAAGTAAATCAAAATAATTTTAGATCTAAAATGAAGGATAAACACATTAAAAGATATAAAACATGAAAGATGAAAGTAGAAGGAAAACCCTTGGGATGTGAGGTCAAAGAGGTTGACCAAAAGAAATTAAAATCACTCAACATAAATATATATGCTCTCGTTATTCCTATTGTTAGAATTGTGAATAAACACGAGACACATGATCAAACAACAAACAAAAACACCTTTCATGCAAAGAGAGTTGCAAATAATGATTTTCTATATCCTCAACAAGAAAATACTTATAGAACGAACCTCAAGAGTCTTCAAGAAATCAAGAGATAATACAATGAGGGAGAGTACTTTTATAAGAGTAACCCTAAATGATAAAGGGATTAGATCATGAAAAGTTTCATCATCCTATATGATGGGACATAATGATCTAATAAAAGTTCACTCTAGTTAACAGAAAAAACATTCCTAAGTTTAGCTTAAGTGCATGAAATGAATTAGACTAATAATCAATTACAAATTGATTAATTATTAGCCAATGCATGATTACTCTAACACCTATTAGTAGCACATCTTCTAAGTTAAAATTTGAAGAAGTTGTGGCAACTCTACTAAGTGAATAGCTAAGAAAAATGTGAGGATAACTCCTTTAAATATTGTCTATTTGCATGATGTTATTTTAAATAAATAATCAAGGGATAAAAATAAATCTAATTCAAAGGGTAGGTCTAGGTCCCCTAGAAAATCTAAAATAAGCTGTTAGAATTGAGTGAAAATGAGTTATCTAAAAGAGTGTAAATTTAAGAAAAATAATAGAGCTAAATGCTCCTCTACAATTACGATCATGTTCATGGTGATGCATCTATAACTTCTTCTAACATACAATCTAGTCATGACTCATGGCTAATTGATTTAGGTGCTTCCTTTCACATGAATCCTCATATTGAGTGGCACTTAGAATTGAAAATTACAACAAAGGTAGTTTCTTTTGGGTGACAACACTTCTAACAATATTGTTGGTCACAAGAAAGATAATGTATTGCACATTCCACAGTTAGAAATCTCATTTTTATTTCTAAGATGAATGATAGTGGCATATGAATAAAATTTGACAAAGATGGTTGTAAAGCAAAAAGGGGGCTTTGGTTTTGGAAAAGAGTATTTAGGTAGTGTTATGCCTAAAATTGTCCAAGTCCAATTTGGACTTAGGAACACCAAATTTAGACTCCTGAATTATTCCTATGTCTAGCCATTTGAATTTTTGTCTTTGGACGTGTCCCATATTCCCTTTGTTAGGTTTTTTGACTTGGTTTATAGCTAACTTGAGAGAATTCCCACATTCCTATGAACTTTGTCTTATCTCCAAGGCTTTGTTCATCTTGTTCATATATTATGTGGTTCTCTATGATATTACATAATGTTATGTTATGTGTTAAGCTTTGTATTGTGCATCATGAGTGTGTATGGGAATGCATGTTTGACATATATTACGAATAGAGTTGTTATCAATGTTGTGTAGCATTATCCTTAATTATACATGAATGACACATGACGTAAAGGGTTGTGCATGAGATGTGGAGTATCTTCTAAGTTGTGTGGCATGGTTCATGGAACTATGTGCATTGTGAATGATGCAAGGATCCATACACATGATTACACACTATGGAAGTGGTATCTAGTAGCATGTACACTTGTGTGGTAGTGTGTAGATAAGTTCCAATGATGAATGCTCCTTGGATGTGAATATTGTTTGATGAATGCTTGATGGTTTCTAGGAGTATATGTAATGTAAAAATAAATGTTTTTAAATACCATTACATATAGCTCATGTTAGGAAAGAAATGGGTGGGATTCAACAAAATTTGATTTAATTTTTTTAAATTTTAGGGGTTAGTTTCAAGGGAATGTAATTGATTAGTCTCAATCTCATCTATCACTTGACGCCAATAACTCAAATCCCCTAGTTGGGTCTGACATACACCTCCTACATATAAAAACACATATGGCCATCATGTTACTCACTCTCCTGATGCCCTCAATCTCAAAATTGCTATATGCTCCCACATCCAAATATGTAGTAAGGTGACTTTGCACTACAGACTCCATCTACCATAGTACACCACCATATGCATATCCTTGTAGAGATATGCTAGTGCATAGTATCCCCATCCAAACACCTCCCCATCTATCAAAATTTGGTAGAGAATGCTAGCCCAACCAATAGTAAAGCCTTGTGATCACCAATCCAAGATCAATATCTCATTGATTAACCTAGCTATATACAAGGGAGTGTAGGTAGCCTCTACATTGCTCGTTCCATGTCCATCTTGGACCCCCTCACTGGAAAATCCTCAAGTCATAAAAATCTGCTATAGATAATGTGACCCAACCTCTCGGTCATACTCTCCTAGTGACCCTTGAATGGGAATCCAAAGAATCCTCCAAACATCCTCCAATGTGATGGTCATCTCCCTAGTCGATAAATGAAAACTATTGGTCTTGTTGTTTCATCTCTCCACTAACACTAACATCATCACACAATGCACTCAAAATTTAGCCCACCATCCTACTTGATCTAACCCAATCACCACCCAAAACTCATGCTCTACATCTATTAGTTGCACCCTCAATCTCATCATCACTAGTCGTCACTTTCAAGACTACAATAAGGGGAAAATTGCCTACACGCAATACATATGCTTTAAAAAAATTAGTTTTAAGGACATATCCAACCCATCACTAAACACCTTCGATGTATCCCTAAACCCTTCCAAAATCCCCTTTTGACCTATCCCTAAACCCTTCCAACTTATCCCTAAACCCTTCCAACTCATCCTTAAACACCTTCAACCTATCCCTAAACCCTTCCAACTCATCCCTAAATGCTTTTGACCTATTCCTAAACCCTTCCATCCTATCCCTAAACCCTTCCAACTCATCCATAAACGCTTTTGGAGTATCCCTAAACCATCTCTAACCGAAAACCCTAACTTGTAACTCAAAATCCTAACCCGCAACATCCAAAATCCTAACCCTTAAAACCTAACTTAAACCCTCTTTTAGCACTTGCATAAGACCTCATACAACATAGGTGCCAAACTAGGCATAAGCACTCAATCAAGCCTTACAGAGGTGCTACCCTAGACAAAGGCATCAAAATAGCCTTCAAAAGCATCAAACCTTGGATAGGCACTAAAACATGTCTTGCAGAAGTACCAAACCTTGCATAAGCATTGAAACAACCTTGCACATTGCACTAGGATTAGGCACCATTCTAAGCTGCAAAGGAACTAATCCAGCCCTAAAATCAACCCAATTCCCCCACTTCAATCCTTGAAACCTAAGCATTCATAACATTGAAAAATGTGTATAAATAAATGTGTTAGTTACTCATTGCTAGTCCTACGTCTACCGATTGCTTGTTCTGTTGAACTTGCTCAGCATGTGATGAGTATGATGATGGATATTCGCCATCTTGTCTTCTTGTTCTCCTACTACAAAGCTCACAATTCACCAAATGAGAGAGAAAAAAATGACCTCTCTTTCCCCCTTTGCACCTATTTATAGGACCCTTTTACCTCACCACCTCTACTCTTCTGTGCTGGAGGCCCCACTTCTTACCTTCTTTCTTCCACCATTTGTTAATTTCAAGGTCTTTTTCCTCCATTCCTTCACCAATCATTTTTATTTATTCTCCTCTTATCCACTAATTTTCTTCTATTTTTTTGAGAAATTATCTTTAAAAACCCATTTCTGAGGTAATTCTAAGTCAACACTCCAACATCCCCTTCTCCATTAACATTTTCATCTTTATCCATTTCATCAATCCTAATACCAACCTTGCATCATTATGACTCCTAAATCTATGCACTCATCATTTAACCACAACCTTGATCTTGTTTCTAGATTTTCTCTAAAGCCTTGATCCACTTAATCATCATCATCAGGATGTATCCTTCCTAATATTTGTGTTGTTTAAGGAAATATCATTCCCACATTAACAACACCCCATCATCAATCAATCACAACTTTTGACATAATTGGGGTAAAATCATGATTGAGCTTGAATACTAAATTATGTGTGCTCGTTTGCAACATTCTCCATCCATTATCTCTCTTTCCTTCCATCATGTCATTTAGTTTCCATCTTTTTGAGATCACACCCATGTCCTTTCAACCCACATGCCCTCTCTTGGGGGAATTGTTACACCCCATTCCCCTTACACATTCTTCTTATCACTTAGAAAGTCAACATGTGCATACTTTCACTTTCTTTGATATGATATCACTTCTTTTGGTTGTGACACCACATCAAAGAGGGGAAAAATGTAGATACCATAAATTGACTCTTTAAATTTAAATTTAATTAATTATTGTTTTCATTCTTCTTAATTTTTCAAATAATTTATTTGATTAATTCCTCTCAATCGACACACTTTTTAAATTATATTTAATTAATGCCTCATTTAATTAATTATTGTTTTCATTCTTCTTAATTAATCAAATAATGTATTTGATTATTCATCTCAATCAACACATTTAGTTAAATGCTTCATTTTTCAAAGGTTAATTAATAAATTTATTTTAATTTATCCTTAGCCTCTATTTCCCTAAGTCCTCTAATTTTAATTAAGTTAATTAATCTGTGATTAATTAACTTAACCCACTTCCTAATCATCATTAATATTTTTTACATTTTTTAATTCCTCCCACTTCCCCAAACTTGTAGACATGTGACATGTTTCCTACAAGCCCTCTTAAAGACTTGTGTTGCAAATGTCATTTTCCCTCTCCAAGTCATCCTTTGACCTCCTTTTCTATTGAATGCTCACATATGTGTGAGAACCTCTTCCCCGTGAAGCCACCTTACACCTTCCATTTCTTCCTATTTATCACACTTTCAAGCCTACACTTCTTACACTTTGCCACTTTTGTTTCCACTTGTCATCTTCTTGTTTTTCCAATGTGTGCTCACACATGTGTGAGCACACCTTGCTCTCTTCCTCATACCAACATGTCATATTCGCATGCCTCCATCTTGTGACACTTGTCACAAGGCTAAGCCTCCACTATCTCCTTCAATCCCAACTGTCCATTTCACAAGAAGATCTTAGCCCTCCATTCATCATTCCAAAAATATATAAATTAGAGCCTTCCCATCCCATTTAGATCATCTCATATTTGTCAAACTTATGTCGTTGAATTCACTACCAAATCCTCTTCTATGCCCAGGTTATGTTGTGTTGGAAAGTAACCACATAGTTACATCATCAAGGAACACATCAAGTAGACATGGGTGCATCTACTTCAACTCAATCCATGAGGTGGGAAAGGTAAAGGCAACGTAATTGTCCTTCATTTGCATTTATCTTTTGTGTTTTTATCCTTTATCCATTTCATCATCTTCTGTTAGTTTCAAGGGCATGTGATTGATCTCCTACTATGAGATTAACTCAAGATAAAGGAACACTAATTTTAATGTGGAGAATGAATGTTTGGACAAGGGATACAATAAATGTGAAATATATGAGATAATATGCAAAAATAGATGAAATGAGGTCAAATATATCAAAATGAGTGGAGTTGAAGATCTGTGAAGGATTGGAGAATGAGTCCAACTCTATATTGTGTCATTCATCAATGTATAATCTCATTAACGTATTTTTTCAAATGAACTCAAAACTAAATAAAAATTATTTAGATGTGCAAATTTCATCATTAGGTAGCTTGGAGACAAAAAAAAAATTACTTTTTCAATTGTAAAAATATTCTCTTCTTGAAAAGGATTTTTTTTAAATAATAATAATAATGTCACGTCATTTTGTAAAGTACATGTAGTGAATTAAAAGTGTGGATGGACTTAGTACAATGCCATAATTCTTGCGAAATATCTAACTAGGCAGGAAAATATCCAATACAGCAGAAAAGTATCTAATTGGGTAGAGAGGATAATGCAACATGATTGAGGATAGACTCTTCTCTGTCTATATGTGCTTTCGTTTGAGTGCCGGCCCAATGTTCTGGATATATTTCTTTCATTTTCATACCCCCATTTCCGGTTCGTTAAAGGAGATTTAGGCGAGCATAACTGTAGAAGCAGAAGAACAGAATTCAACTGCCATTGCCATGGCATCACTTATGGTCAGTTGTTGCTATTCCATATAAATACTGCATTGTTTACACATTTTATTGATTTTCTGTTCGAGGGAAAGTGGAAAGACAACTTGGGTTTGCATTGTTTTGCATTGTATGTTGGTATTCAAGACTGGAAGGGATTAAGATTCTCAAGCTTGAAAAGTCGATATAGAATGTGGGTCTTCTAGTCAGGGATATTACTGTTTTTACAATATTAAGAAGCATTGGTATTCTATGTTAAGAACAGTATTTCGTTTATAGATGGGGATTTTGTTAATCGTCAGTTTTATTGCTGTCTACAAGTACTGATAGCTGTCGTAAACATTTAGGATAGGTTAATTAATTGTCAATTGGTATTATGCTGTTTTACGAGTATATGAGGCATTGGTATTTCGTTTTAAGAATGAGGGTTCAGCTGGCTGATGGGGATTGTGTTAATAGCTATTTTAATAGTTTTGTACGGACTGATGTGTTTTTCGAACAACTGGGAGATGCCGCGTCATTAACTGGTCTATGGTATTATGCCCTTTTACAGGAGTAAGGGGCATTGGTATTTCATAGATGAGGATTGTGTTAGTATCCATTTTATTGGCTGTCTGTATATACATTGACAACTTTTAAACGGGTTGGGTGATGTTGGGTACCTGACTGTACATTGGTATTATGCTCCTTTTAAAGAACAAGGGGCGTTGACATCATTATAAGAATGAGGGTTCAGTTTATAGATGGAGTGCTTGACTTGATAGCCATTTTCAATTGTGTGTGTATATATATTATTTAGCTGTTGTAAGGATTTAATCAAATATCCGGAAGATTGAGTGACTGATTGGTTAATTTTTGGAATAGGCCGCAGGCAGCATGTCAGCAACAGGGCAGCTGGGTGTGGGAGGTCTTACTGACTCTCAATCTCATCTCCTGCCAACTAAAGCTCTTCTATCTCGTTCTAATTTCTCTTTTGGATCTCGAAGAAAAGCATTATCTTTATCTAAGATTAACAAATTTCAGAATCATTTAGGTTTGGGAATGTTAAGAAAGCACAATGCAGTTGTAGTGTCCGCTGCAATAAAATCTCTGAATACATTGCCATTATATAGTGTCGTTAACAAAGAAGGGAGGATTCAACCAATTGTAGACCCCGAGATTGTTGCAAGCGTTTTTGCTATTTTTGACAGGAACAAAAAGATCCAGTATATAGGATTCTCCAAAGATTTGAAAAATTCTTTGAGAACTTTAATAGGTCGGAGACCTGAGGTTTGCTATTATTACCGGACACAAAATCTTACTTCTTTTGATCAGGAGCTTATGATTTCTATCCGCCAGCAGGTAAGGCACCTTTTGCAGTATTCTTTTCTTAGCTGTTGCAATTTGCAGTTCATAAAACATTGAATGAATAATCTAGTAGTTGTACAAAAAGAGAGTCACATATAGGTCCAACACATGGCTCTGATTCCGGAGAAGTTGCTAATGCATTGAATATTTGGATTATGGTTGTCATTTCCACTTTTAAGAGTCACCCTAAACAAGTCAAAATTTAAACCATTGAAGAATTGACAAGGACGTTCTTACACCAGTGGATAGATGAAATTGGATCAACTCCGCCAGGTAATTCAAGTCCTTCTGAGAGAGCACAATGGGAACAACCAGCTCTTGCAAATTCTATATCAGAAAGGGGAAGGGCTGCTGCCGCTGCTTCTAAAGCAAAGACCATGCAGCAGATGATGCGTGATAGAGGTGTTAAGGAAGAGGTTTGAAACCCTTCTTCCTCTTTTTGTTTCATCCTTTATCTGAAAGAAATTGAAGTCGCTGCATTTCATTGGAATTTGCAACTATGTCAATTATGAATTCCAAAATACAGCCTACTGAAATACAAGCTGCATCACATTTAGCGCAAATGAAAGGTCTTACTAAAGTAGCATCTGTTTTTCTATTTCAAATGAAGAAAATAAAGGATACTGTTGAAACATCACTTGCGATATTGAGTTGTTGGGAGCTAATATTTAATGGCTTATCTTTTTTTGAATGACAGTTGAATTCCATTATAGTTTGAAGCAAATTTACTGTATCTTTCTGTTGCAATTCAGATGATATATGACCCAGTTTTATTGGAACAAGGGAAACTAAGTATTCTCCCGGTATGTATGTTCTACAAGCTTGCCAATTGTTAAAGTATGAATGAGTTGTGATTTGTTGATGGTCAGCATGTCGTTAGATTCCTGTATTAAGAAAAAAAGTTGCGAATACATGTTGACAGTCCAAAGGTCTGAGTCCCGAAGAACTGGCTCAAAATGCTCTAGCACAAGCTGCAGCAGAAGCTACAAGAAAGAAAGTATCCGTTCCAGTTCCATCAGGTGCTGTCATAGAATATGACATTTTTTATGAGATGAAGTTTAAAACCAATGGCGGTTGGATGTATGATGTCGCTGTGACCTATGATGACAGAGAAACAAGGTAAGTGTGATACTTAAAATGCTTTAAAAAATGGTTAGAACTTGGATTGTAACATTGCTTACTGCAGCACCTACCAAAAAAAGTCATTGCCTGCTTCCACAAAGATAAATGCTTATTCTTTATCATCGTTCTCCCTCTTTTCTTCCCATTGTCATTTATTCTTGTCTGTTTATTAGCCAATTAGTTGGCCACGATTCATGTGAGCTTTTGAGTTTGATACCACACCTTTTCAATAGATGACAAAATCTAATTAGTTTGATTGGCTCGTTTTATATTTTTCATTTCTCTTTTAGATAATTGAAAATTTGAAACTGTTAATGCAAAAATTCCTTATGCATAAGATGTAAATCACAGTCCAGTATAACCTAGGACACATGCTCATCTACCCACAACATACACTTCGGGAAGAGAGGTGTCAATTCATATAATGCTCACAGATATAGATAAGCAAACTATATAAACTACGGCTACCGATACCCTTAGGTCTGAAAATATATGTATCCAAGTACAACATCAGCTTTGACGAAACTTGTCTCCCATAATACCGAACATATATATATATACACACACACAGAGGACATATAGTTATTCATATTATATATGTATAATGTATATGTATATTCGCACTAGCTAAGGTTACAACTGTCTAATCATCTGGTATACTTAACTAACTCATTTATATCAAGTGTTACTCAAGTTTACACTGATATGATCTAATTTACATGTCGAGGCTTGATGACGTAGATTATAGTACAAAGTTATTGAATGGTTAACATTACACTTGACCTAAATTTCTTTTCTCGTTGTGAGAGAGAAGGGGAATCAACAACGAATTATCAACTCAATTGTTGATACCGGTATAAAGGCTACAATGATGAAACTTTGATAGTGATGTTATCTCGAAGAACTAGCCTTCCTTAAAATTAATGGACCTTGATCATAAACTCTCTAAACTTTTCATGATAGATTATAAACAAATGCACTGTCGTAGCAGGTATCTTCAATATTCAAATACTAATCTGATTGCAAGGTTGTTTGGCCACAACGTTTGACTTGATTGGAAATTTCTTATTCGGATATCCTTTAAGCCCTTCCTCCTTGGCATTTCATCTCATTTAGTTACTCCTTTGTGTGTCTAGAAACACTTCTAATTCTCAGAGATCTGTTTGTAACATATCTGGACGATAATCCATCTTGACTCATTCCATTTATTCAAAGAGGGGGAGGAAGGGAATGAAAGGGATTCCTTGCTCTTTTTCAGTCTGATTGTGGAAATAACTCGGTCATAGAAATCAATCTACAAGCCATATTCACATGCGAGTTATTTTCAATTCTGA